>CM059444.1:3338063-3417152 GCA_030390025.1 Squalus acanthias | reverse complement strand
ACCCCTCCCCGCCATCCCCCCACCACAACCCCTCCCCGCCCACACCCCCTCCCCGCCATCCCCCCCACCACAACCCCTCCCTGCCACACCCCCTCCTCCACCCCCCCCTCCCCATCTTTCTCCCATTACGCCCCATCCCCCACCACGCCTCCTCCGCCAGACCTCCACCCCGCCCCCTCCCCACCACGTCCCCTCTTCCACTACTACCCCTCCCCACCACTACCCCTGCCCCGCCAACCCCCCCTCCGCCACACCCCCTCCACTGCCTGTTCTTCCTCTCTCAACTCATCTCCCTCCTCCTCTTCCTCGCCCTCCTCCTCCTCCACCTGCTGTCCTTCCTCCTCCTTCATCTTCTGTCCCTGCTCCTCCTCCACCTTCTCTCCCTCCTCCTTCTCCACCTTCTCTTTCTCTTCCTCCTCTCCCTCTGCCACCTTCTCTTCCTCATTCTCCTCCACCTCCTCTCCCTCCACCTCCTCCATCTCCTCTCCTTCTTCCTCTCCTCCTCTTCCTCCTCCTCCTTCTCCCCCCTCCTTGAGCTGAAATTTGTTATAGCTAAGAAATGGGCAGTGTTTAGACTAAAAATGGTTAAGTAGCGCCAGTTGAAAAATCATCTAGCCTGCATGCAAAATTTGTCCTCACTCCTCATTAAAATGATTGCAGTCATGATTCTCATCTTAAAAACCCAAGCTCACAGGCGTTACACTGAAAAGATGACCAATATCGGGGGCAGTCTAAACGCAATAATTATTGCCACAGACTTTTTTCACTTCTTAAAGGACGGTTCATTGATGCTGCAGCACCTCATTCTCAGCATTGTTGCGTGTGCAGCTGCCTCAACAACCAGAAGAAGAAGGACAAGGAGAAGGAGCACTTATTTACAAATGCTGATGGCAGATTGCCACCCCAGGGAGAGAGCCCGGAGGTTTTCTGAGGAAGCTTTGGAGGCATTGATTTTAGCGGTGGAGAGAAGGTGGGCGGTTCTGTAACCCCCAACTGGCAGGAGACCCTTGCCACAAGTCTGCCAGACTGTGTGGAGGGAGGTGGCACACCACGTCACGGGCAGCACTGTGGTCCCAGGACCCACAGCCAGTGCAGGAGGAAGTTTAACAAGCTCACACAGGTGGTCAGGGTGAGTGAAGGCTTCAACAAATGCTACATACCACCATCTGTACCACAAGCTTCACACATTGCTCAATGCACCACACCCCCAGCAATCACCCACCAACAATCCCGACCTAGGAACACTCACACCCACATCTCACACCTTGCATACAATGAAAGCTATTCAACTATGGCAGGCACAAGAGTCATTAGTTATTAGAATTCATGTGATATGTGTGATATGTTTATAGATAAATTTATTAAGTGTGTTTGGAATATTTTGTGGTCTCTCTAATTTCACCTTTGTGCCCAGTAGGACGCTGTGATATGGTATGAGACAGGGATTGTATGATGGGGATGTAGTTACAAGGATCTGGGGTTTCATTCATACGAATCGGAGTCTAATGAGCGGGTCACGGACAGCCCGTCCAGAAGGCTGATTGTCTTGCTGCCTCCACCCTCCCTCCTGTTCCTCCTCCTCGTCCTCTTCCTCCTCCTCTGCCTCATCCTCTTCCTCCTCGTCCTCCTTTTCCTCCTCTGTCTCGTCATCCTCCTGAGGCAATCCCGCAGCCCCCATGACTGTGCGGAAGTGTTGTGAGCAGAAACCTTTAACAAATAATGAGTGACTTCTGCACTTGAAAGTCTGGCACCAAAAAACTGTTTCAGTTGCAGGAAGTAGCAAACATCCACCGAAACTGCAGAACCATGTTAGTTGCAGCTGATTGGGGATGGTACCCTTAAATATCGCTGCGGCAGCCTGCTTCCTGCTGGTAGACGCCAGCTCTCCCTGTCATTGTTCTGCGATGCCGTTAAGGTAAGTGGCTATAACGAAGTTGGGAGATCAGACATCCAGTGAGTGTTGCACACTCACTGACGTCACGATCTCCATGATGGCGAGGTCCCTGGTGATTGAGTTTACTGGCAGTGCTACCGGCAGCACTGATATGGCGTCCGGCGCTGGAACCGCCATCAGCTGTCATTACAACGGCATTTTAGTGCCATCTTGTGTCGCTAACGTGTGGTGCAAACCATACAAATTTTTTCCCCATGGTGTTTACCCTCAGTGCACTCCCAGCAAAGGATTTCATCCCTCAGACACAGCACAGTTGGGTAGTGACACCAATGTCTCGAAGGGTTTGAGGCCATGTCTTACCCTTGTGTGCAAGATGTAGAGAGAAGAGCAGAGTGCTGTTTATTTACTGTGTGCTGGTTGATCCCTTTAGTTAAATGTTAATGAAATGAAGTCTGTGATGTCTGAATCTCTGTGTTTGTTTCTCTGCAGAACCTTTCCCCAATCCTCAGCATGAAGCTTTCTTCCAAGCAGGTAAAGTCACATCAGACTGCAGTGTTGAGCAGACACTGCTCCCCAACTCACTCTGTCAATGCCACGCTTACTATTTAAAAACTTTCTATCACAGGCCCTCTAGACGGTAGAGCTCCTTACCTCCGTCAGCCTTCCCCTCCTCCTAACCTGCCGGCTCTTGCTGGGCACGTTGGCTTCTGGGAGTTCCGGCCACATTCGGTACCTCCTCCAAGTGGCCATTCTTCACATAATAGCCCAGACAGATAGTGGTGACAAGCTATTTGACCAGGGAGGCATCACAGTGGAGGCTGTCTTCACCTGACATCAACACACACACATATACACACACACGCACACAAATATACACCTATCGACACACATGCACACACATATATATATATATATATATACACACCAACGTTCCCACACGGCCGCTCAGCTGTCTGCCGGTCCCACGCAGCCCGGGACCGGATTTTCCAACGTGAAATTTCGCGGATGCACGAAACTTTAAATGGGCCGCGCAGCCCGTTAAAGGGACTGTACAGCCAAATTTAAAATTAGGGGAAACATTAATACACGCACACACATATACACACCTATCCACACACACACATTCACAAATATACACACACACATATATATACACACATGCGCACGCACGCGCACACACACACACATTTTTCCAGCCCTGGACAGTGGGGAACTGCTGGCTGATTTTGACCTCCCCACCCCACAGAAACTGAGGTCAGTCGTCACATCCCCAGAGTTACAGTGAGATCGCGATTAGCCAACTCAGCAAACCTGGGACCTTCCTGGGCTGTTTGATTGAGCGCCGCACTGGGCAGTGTCAGGGGTACTCCTCACTCCCTGTATAAAGTCAACCCTCGTGTAATGGACACCAACCTGCTCTGCGGACCATTCATTACATGTGACGTTGATCCAGGGCTGGCTTAACTCTGTACTCTTGCTTTAAGACACAACTCTTAATGAATTGCCAGCTTTTAACTTTAATCTGGATTGGGCTCCTGGGCAGCAGGAGGACATGACGGAGAGCGAGAGTAACGCAGCCCTGAAACAGGTGAGACCAGGTGGGGAGGGAGTGTGATGTAGGCTGTTGTGGGAGCAGAGGGATGGGAGTGAAGTAGTGGTGGCACCGATGATCCAGAAAATGCAGCTCCTTCTCCCCGCGCTTCCTGCAGGAGCACACTAACAAACTGGTGCCCGAGGCAGCCCCTGCCATCAGCCCGTGAGGAACTGATTATGGTTATGAAAGGGAGGCTTCCTGTATCCAGAGATGTTACAGGCCAGGCCCCTGCTGCTTTAAGAAAGATGGATAATTCTCCCCAGTATTACTGGATAGAGGACAAGATTCATCCACTCCCTCCACCACCGGCGCACCGTGGCTGCAGTGTGTACTATCTACAGCATGCACTGCAGCAACTCGCCAAGGCTTCTTCGACACCACAAACCTACAACCTCCACCATCTAGAAGGACAAGGGCAGCAGGCAAAAAGGAAAAGGAGGTGGGGTGGCGTTGTTAGTAAAGGATGAAATCAGAGCAATAGTGAGAAAGGATATTGGCTCAGAAAATAAAGATGTAGAATCAGTCTGGGTGGAGCTAAGAAGCACCAAGGGGCAGAAAACATTGGTGGGAGTTGTCTATAGGCCTCCAAACAGTAGTGGTAATGTAGGGGATGGCATCAAACAGGAAATTAGAGATGCATGTAAAAAGGGTACGACAGTAATCATGGGTGACTTTAATCTGCATATAGACTGGCCAAACCAAATTAGCAATAATACTGTGGAGGATGAATTCCTGGAGTGTGTACGAGATGGTTTTTTAGACCAGTACGTTGAGGAGCCAACTAGGGAACAGGCTATCCTAGATTGGGTATTGTGCAATGAGAAGGGGTTGATTAATAATTTTGTTGTGCAGGGTCCTTTAGGGAAAAGTGACCATAACATGATAGAATTCTTCATTAAGATGGAAAGTGAAGAAGTCCACTCCAAAGCTAGGGTCCTAAATCTAAACAAAGGAAACTACGAAGGTATGAGGAGTGAGTTGGCTATGATAGATTGGGGAGCTTCATTAAAAGGCATGACGGTGGATAGGCAATGGCTAACATTTAAGGAACGAATGCATGAATTGCAACATTTATACATTCCTTTCTGGCGCAAAAACACAAAAGGTAAAGCGGCCCAACCATGGCTAACAAAAGAAATTAAGGATAGTATTAGATCCAAAGAGGAGTCCTATAAAGTTGCCAGAAAAAGTAGCAAGCCTGAGGATTGGGAGCAGTTTAGAGTTCAGCAAAAAAGGACCAAGAGATTGATTAAGAGGGGAAAAATAGAGTAAACTTGCAAGGAACATAAAAGTGGACTGTAAAAGCTTCTACAAGTATGTAAAAAGAAAAAGATTAGTGAAGACAAATGTAGATCCCTTACAATCAGAAACGGGAGAATTTATAATGGGGAACAAGGAAATGGCAGAGCAATTAAACAAATACTTTGGTTCTGTCTTCACGGAAGAGGACACAAATAACTTCCCAGAAATGCTAGGAAACCAAGGGTCTAGTGAGGAGGAGGAATTAAAGGAAATTAGTATTAGTAAAAAAATAATGCTAGAGAAATTAATGGAACTGAAAGCAGATAAATCCCCAGGACCTGATAATCTGCATCCCAGAGTACTAAAAGAGGTAGCCATGGAAATAGTGGATGCATTGGTTGTCATCTTCCAAAATTCTATAGATTATGGAACAGTTCCTGCAGATTAGAGGGTGGCAAATGTAACCCCACTATTTAAAAAAGGAGGGAGAGAGAAAACAGGGAACTACAGACCGGTTAGCCTAACATCAGTAGTAGGGAAAATGCTAGAGTCTATCATAAAGGATGTGATAACAGGACACTTAGAAAATATCAATGGGATTAGACAAAGTCAACATGGATTTATGAAAGGGAAATCGTGTTTGACAAACCTACTGGAGTTTTTTGAGGATGTAACTGGTAGAATAGATAAGGGAGAACCAGTGGATGTGGTGTATTTGGATTTTCAGAAGGCCTTTGATAAAGTCCCACATAAGAGGTTAGTGTGCAAAATTAAAGCACATGGGATTGGGAGTAATATACTGGCATGGATTGAAAATTGGTTAACAGACAGGAAACAGAGAGTAGGAATAAAAGGGTCTTTTTTGGGGTGGCAGGCAGTGACTAGTGGGGTACCGCAGGGATTAGTGCTTGGGCCCCAGCTATTCACAATATATATCAATGATTTAGATGAGGGAGCCAAATGTAATATTTCCAAGTTTGCTGACGACACGAAACTAGGTGGGATTGTGAGTTGTGAGGAGGATTTAGACAAGTTGAGTGAGTGGGCAAATACATGGCAGATGCAGTATAACGTGGATAAATGTGAAGTTATCCACTTCGGTAGGAAAAACAGAAAGGCAGAGTATTATTTAAATGGTGATAGATTGGGAAATATTGATGTACAGAGGGACCTGGGTGCCCTTGTACACCAGTCACTGAAAACAAACATGCAGGTGCAGCAAACAGTTAGGAAGGCAAATGGTATGTTGGCTTTCATTGCAAGAGGATTTGAGTACAGGAGCAAGGGTGTCTTACTACAGTTATACAGGGCCTTGGTGAGACCACACCTGGAGTACTGTGTGCAGTTTTGGTCTCCTTACCTAAGAAAGGATATACTTGCCATAGAGGGAGTGCAGCGAAGATTCACCAGACTGATTCCTGGGATGGCAGGACTGTCTTATGAGGAGAGATTGGGTCGACTTGGCCTATATTCACTAGAGTTTAGAAGAATGAGAGGGGATCTCATTGAAACGTATAAAATTCTGACAGGGCTAGATAGACTGGATGCAGGGAGGATGTTTCCCCTGGCTGGGGGGGGGTCTAGAACAAGGGGTCACAGTCTCAGGATACGGGTTAGGACATTTAGGACTGAGATGAGGAGAAATATCTTCACTCAGAGGGTGGTGAACCTGTGGAATTCTCTACCACAGAAGGCTGTGGAGACCAAGTCACTGAATATATTTAAGAAAGAGATAGATAGATTTCTAGACACAAAAGGAATCAAGGGGTATGGGGAGAGAGCGGGAATATGGTATTGAGATAGAGGATCAGCCATGATCATATTGAATGGCGGAGCAGGCTCGAAGGGCCGAATGGCCTACTCCTGCTCATATTTTTCTATGTTTCTATGTGTGTGGAAACACCATCACCTCCAAGTTCCCCTCCAAGTTACACACCATCCTGACTTGGACATATATCACCATTCCTTCATTGTCGCTGGGTCAAAATCCTGGAACTACCTCCCTAACAGTTCACCTCACGGACTGCAGCAGTTCAAGAAGGGGGCTCAAGAAGGTTGTTTTTGTGACTGGAAGCCTGTGTCCAGTGGTGTACCGCAGGGATCGGTGCTGGGTCCTTTGCTGTTTGTAGTGTACATTAATGATTTAGATATGAATGTAGGAGGTATGATCAGTAAGTTTGCAGATGACACGAAAATTGGTGGGGTGGTAAATAGCGAGGAGGGAAGCCTCAGGCTACAGGACGATATAGACGGGTTGGTTAGATGGGCAGCACTGTGGCAAATGAATTTAACCCTGAAAAGTGTGAGGTGATGCATTTTGGGAGGACTAACAAGGCAAGGGAATACACAATGAATGGTAGGACCCTAGGAAGGACAGAGGATCAGAGGGATCTTGGTGTGCATGTACATAGATCCCTGAAGGCAGCAGGACAGGTAGATAAAGTGGTTAAAAAGGCATATGGGATACTTGTCTTCATTAGCCGAAGCATAGAATATAAGGGTTCATGTCACGCTACAGAACGTGACTTGACATCGTTGCCGGTCTTTCCAGCTTTTTAAAAAAAACAAACACAAGAAACAAACACAAGAAACAAACCCAAATGGAGAGGATATGCAGCCAGCAGGTGTTTTGACACGTTGGACCCCCTGGGACACATCTCATTGTCTTGGCTGTGCTCTTAGTATGTCTTTGATGTAGGGATAGATTGAATCTCTGCATTTTCTCTGTGTTTATATTCTGTGAATTCTGGTCGATTGTCTCACAGTAACTCTACCTGAGGAAGGGGCGACAGCTCCGAAAGCTTGTAATTTTAAATAAATCTGTTGGACTATAACCTGGTGTTGTGCGACTTCTCATTTTTGTCCACCCCAGTCCAACGCCGGCATCTCCACATCATAGAATATAAGAGCAGGGAGGTTATGATGGAGCTGTACAAAACGCTAGTTAGGCCACAGCTGGAATACTGTGTGCAGATCTGGTCGCCACACTATAGGAAGGATGTGATTGCATTGGAGAGGGTGCAGAGGAGATTCACCAGGATGTTACCTGGGCTGCAGTGCTTCAGCTATGAAGAGAGACTGGACAGGCTGGGGTTGTTTTCCTTGGAGCAGAGAAGGCTGAGGGGGGACCTGATTGAGGTGTACAAAATTATGAGGGGCATAGATAGGGTAGATAGAAAGGAACTTTTCCCCTTAGTAGAGGGGTCAATAACTAGGGGGCATAGTTTCAAGGTAAGGGGCAGGAGGTTTAGAGGGGATTTGAGGAAAACCTTTTTCACCCAGAGGGTGGTTGGAATCTGGAACTCACTGCCTGAAAGGGTGGTAGAGGCAGGAACCCTCACAACATTCAAGAAGCATTTAGATGAGCACTTGAAATGCCATAGCATACAAAGCTATGGACCAAGTGCTGGAAAATGGGATTAGAATAGACAGGGCTTGATGGCCGGCACGGACACGATGGGCCGAAGGGCCTCTTTCTGTGCTGTATTACTCTATGACTCTATGACACCACCTACTCAGGGCAACTAGTGATGGCCAATAATTGCCAGCCTTGCCAGCGACACCCACATCCCAAGAATGAATTTAAAAAGAACATAATTAAGCAGTCCAGATTTAAATATCCCACATTTTGTGGTAGCACTGCTAACGTATAAGGTTATAAATGGCAAATCCGTTCATTAGATGAAGCAATACTATCTTCGAGAAACACTGCATGCAATTTAGGCAACTTCAATCTGTATATTGTAACATAAATTCATTATAAATGGGTACTTGGGCTCTCTGTATTTTTGACCAGCATTAAGATATAGAACGCCGTATAATCTAAAAGTCCTGATGAAGATTATCTTCAATGTGAGTTAGCCCAGAACATCCTCTTTACAGACATTAACTGACCTGCTGTTTATCCCCAGCATTTTCCGTCTCCATCGCTGGCAATGTTTCCTTTTTATTCCTTCGACTGGAATCAAGACATCACTTTGGGGTGGCTGTACTTAGGGTTACCAGCCCTCCAGGATTTCCCCGGAGTCTCCAGGAATTAAGGATTAATCTCCCGACCACTGCTGCAAGCAACCCGGGAGAAAATTCGGAGGGACGTTAAAATAATTGTACTTTTTTTTTCCATTTTCTTCGAACACTTTTGTTTATTAGTTATAAAAATATTGGAGATGGGAATAAAAAGGCTGTTTGACCAGGTGAGGCAGTCGGAGGCAGGAGATCATATGATGAAACATCCAGGAATGCGTCCGACAGGGTTGCCATCCCCAGCTGTACTTGATGCCTCTCACTAGCTCTCTCTTCCCCTCCTTATTTCCCCAGCGATCCCTCTATGTGAGCTCAGTGGACAGCTTGCTCCAGATGGCGGTGCATCGCTGTGACTTGTACGGGAAGGTGTGTGCGGAATGCTTCCTCGCCAGAGACCCGTACTGTGCCTGGGATGGCAACTCGTGCAGCAGATACTTTCCAACCAGTAAACGGTAAGACCCCTTCCCCCCTCAGCCATTCTCAGCTGACTTTCCAGAAAATGGCTGGTTTCTTCTTTGAAAACTATCCCTAAAAATGGAGTCTCCCCCATCAGCACTTCTCAAAAACCAGTTGCATCTAAAATTCCTCCACCTGTCCGCACATCCCATCTGCACAACCTTACTTCCTGTTGTCACGTTTTGATCACACATTTATCACAACTTTTTCCCATTCTAAATTCCAATGTCCACATTTATAATGGCAACTCCCTATGTAAACTGGTCACGCTGTAATTACACCCTGTGCCTGTGGTGGTGCTGTAGTGCCATAGTTTTGTGCTTCTCTGCTCACCAGCCTGTACTGGGGAAAAACTCCCATGTGCTAACTGCTTCCCCGAGTTTTACTATTGAACTGTGACTAATAATATAAAATCACAGTATTATCGAAAAATAAGGACAGAATATGTGACTTTAAAATGGGGACTGAGTTATATCTGCACGATCTGAGCCAATTATGCCCCACCCTCTAACCTTGCTTGACCCAAAGACTACAGCTGGTCTTGACTGTCTGTGTGCAGTGCTACGGGACATCGACTAGTTAAATTATGATTAAACTGAGCAACATTCAGGTCTTCAAACAAAACCAGAAAATGCTGGAACCACTCATCAGGTCAGACAGCACCTGCGGAGAACAAACAAGTTAACGTTTGTGAAGGAGGTTCCACAGCCCTGAAACGTTAACTTTGCTATCCTCTCTCTGCACAGAGGCTGGCAGACCTGCTGAGTGTTTCCAGCACTCTCTGTTTTTGTTTGATTTCCAGCATCTGGGGCATTTTGCTCTTTTTTTTTATAGTCCTTCAGGTTTCTTTCTGATTTCAAATGATGATCAGTCGGTATTGCAAGGTGTTTGGGAGGACGTACTGGGGGCAATTTCCAACTCCGCCGCCAGCGAAACGGAAACGGGGCGGGTTCTACAACGGCCGGGCAATCCGCTCGACCAGGTTACGCACAGGTGGCACAGCTGAAAACTACCCCCTGCCCACATTGGTGCCCAGTAACGCTCCAACTGCTTGGACAAGCCAACACAGCCTAGACTGAGGATTGAACCTGGCACCCTACAGGTTGTCACAGCTCAAAGGTAAACTGGGTAGTGCCTTCATTCACTAGGAGTGCTCCTCCCGGCTCCACAGCACTCCCGAGGGCTTCTGCCGATCCGCAGTCGCACCCCCCGTTGTCCTCCCCTCACCCGTCCCCGGGACTTATCTGAGAGCCCCTGCCGACAAGGCAAGAAGCCTGAAATTCATCCACTTCCAATGAGCAAGCTGCCTCTGGAGGAACGACAGGTGCCAGAAGCTGGCCCAAGTTAGTGAAATGAGGGTGAGCGTTGGGCCATGCGCTGTCTGTTCACTGTTGATTATGTGTCTTAAAACAGGCCATCACCAATTTTCTATCCCAATCTGGTGTTGGTTGAGGGTTGAACCTTGGTAAGGAAACCTCCCCTGCTCTTCTTTGAAATAGTGCCGTGGGATACTTTTCATCCACCTGAGAGGGCAGACGGGGCCTCGGTTTAATGCCTCACCCGAAAGATGGCATCACCGACAGTACAGCACTCCCTCAACACTGCATTGAAGTGTCAGCCTAGATTATGTGCTCAAGTCTCTGGAGTGGGACTTGAACCCACAACCTTCTGACTCAGGCGAGGGTGTTACCCACTGAGCCACGGCTGACACAAGGTAAGAAAGCAGGAGGGAGATCTGTGGGTTTTGGTGGATGGGCAGTTAAAACGTATGTTCAGTGTTCACAGGTCATGAAAAAAACAAATAAAATACTGGAGTGTAGAGCTGGGGGTGTGACTTATAAATCCATGGAGGTGCTGTTGAAGTTGTATCTGGTCTGTGTGAGCCCATATCTAGAGTTCTGTGCTCGGTTTTGGTCGCCATATTACAGGAAAGGTGTAGAATTCCTGGAGGACTCCAGAGGAGGTTACAAGGTTGATTCATGAACTTAGAGGGGCTGAGTTATGAGGAAGAATTGTCTACCCTGGGACTTTACTCTTGGGAGGGAAAGGTGGATAAGGAGGGTGGTAGGTACAGGTCTTTAAGGGTTTAGAGAATTTGGATCCATCAACGTTCTTCTGGGTTCAAGGACTGAGAGATACAGTTTAAAGTTAAGGGTGTCAAAAGAAAATAGGTAATTAGGCAGCAAATTTTTAGTAAGAAGCTGATAAAATTGGGAAACAGATTATTGGGGGGAGGTGGAATAGAAATGCCTGGGGTGGGGGTGGGGGGGTGGGGCTGGTTGGTGGAGGTAATAAAAGACCAGATGGATTCCTATTAGGAAAGGCAATAGGGAGAAATTAGCACCAGAATCATCGTAAGAAACCCATGGGAGCTTTGGGAGGGTAAGCTTGATGGGTCAATAGTTTGCTCTGGTCCAAAACTGTTTTACTATGTAACTTGCCATGTTTATGGGGGTTCTCTTGGTGATATGGTTCTGATAGTAAGACTCCCTCTTTAACGGGGTTCTAATAGTAAAACTCCCTCTTCAGTGGGGTTCTAATAGTAAGACTCACTCTCCAATGGGGATCTCATGGTAAGACTCCCTCTTTAATGGGGTTCTGATAGTAAGACTCCCTCTTTAATGGGGTACTGATGGTAAGACTCCCTCTTTAATGGGGTTCTGATGGTAAGACTCCCTCTTTAATGGGGTTCTGATGGTAAGACTTCCTCTTAAATGGGGTTCTGACAGTAAGACTTCCTTTATAATTATGTCAAGACTTTCTCTAATCAGGGTCTGATGGTAAGACTCTCTCTTTATGGACATTCTGAAGCAAAGGGCATAATTTTGCCGGCGTTCAGAGTGCGGGTTTGGAGGCGGGTCCGCTGTCAAAATTGAAATGATTGACAGGCAGGTTAGGAAGCCGCTGCGAACCCACCTCCATGTAAGTTTCCAGAGTGTCGGGTCTGCAATTTCAGAACAGACCCGACACCAAGTGGCGGGGGAGGCATTTAAGATACTTAACTGCTTGTTAAGTGCTTGTTTACTACTATTTTGCCAGCCTTTTCTCTTTTACCACATTTTTAACAGGGTTCACGTTGTTTGGAGATCACGTCAGCTAAGTAGGTCAGGTTCTCTATGTCTCCCCATTGCTGTGAATAGGTGACAGCTGCAAAAGTGGTATGAAAGCTTCCATTTCACAGCTAGTCACTTTCCAACGTCAGAAGCTTGAGCCTTCATGACTTGGAAGAAACTTTTGAGCTGTATGCAGTTTGGAAGTATTTGGAGTAAACTCTCTATCCATTGTCACCTCCTTGGAGCAAGCTCTCCCACCATTGACAGATCGCTTCTGTCATCTCACCTTCAGCTGCCATCTATTCCAGCAACATCGGTGCCCTTGAAAAAATCTCACTTTGGTCCTCAGAATCCCAACACAATCAGCCCCAACACCAACATCACCGGGCACACCAACATCACCAACATCCACACCAACCTTCTCCGCAATCAGCTGATGCTGCACTGGACACAGGGCATCAGCACCCGACAACATTGCTGCCCGGGATGCCAGCGATGGTCTCACCATGTCCAGATTTGCTTCACTTAACACTGTACACCCTGGCTGCCACATGATGCACCAGGTTGGCACCACCCCACACCAGCACTATAAAACATCCCTACAATGTCCAAACCATTCCTTTCACACTCATCACCATTGGGTCGGGGGTGGGGACGTTATGTCTCACCATTCACGGCAACTCACTAAAGCACTAACAAATGTGCACACAAATCTGTCCAAGAACACAAAGGGCTGGATTTTCATTGACCCGTGGAGTCAAGTTTGGAGGCGTGTGGGGGGTTAAAGTTGCAGATTCGGGGGTCCCGAACCCATCCCGCCCCCAACCCGCCTCCATGCCAGTTTCGCTGGCGGCGGGTACCCGACCTGTGCTGGGACCCGACTCCCCAAGGCGGGAAGGGATTAGTGACAATTAACTGCCTGTTAACAGATAGTTAACAGGCAGTTTTTTGGCTAATCCCTATTTTGACAGCTGAAATGTGGGCTTCCCGACAGGTGCCAACCACGCCAAGTTATCGGGTCGGGCCGTGGGTCTGCAGGGGTTGGAGGGGTCGATATGTCCGGTGGGCAGGTGAGTGATGGGTGCATGTGTGCAGAGGTAAGTATGTAAGGTAAGTGCAAAGTGTGGGAAAAAGTTTTACTTACCTTAACTTCCTCCTGCAGGTGTCAGCCCTTCAGTTCTCGGGAGTCAGAAATCTCACCGGCACAGAAAGCAGAAAGGCCGTGGTGCTGTCAAAAACTGCAGCCTTCTGTTTTCTGTGCTGGAATGATTTCTAACTCAGCCTGAGATGAAGGACTCAAGTTAGAAGACAAATTGTCAGTGTTTGACAGCTTCACAGAGCTGTCAAACGCTGATATTTCATCTGTCAAAAGCTCTTGACAGATGAAATGTCAATCTGTGACGTCACCTGTTGTCGGGTGGCCCTTAATTAGCCTGCTGAGCCCACTGGGCGGGCTCAACAAGGTCAATCAAGGGAAAATACAGTGGGTTGGCCACAAGTCGATGGAGGCGGGTCTACAACCAAAAAGTGGGATTCACGACCCCAACCCGACCCCAGTATCAAAATCCAGCCCAAAGTGTTCAAAATAAAGATTTTAATGTTTGACAGCACATTACCAGAAACTTCACATAACCATTGGATAAACCACCCAAGTGCCTACCCTTATGTGTTATTAGTTGGATGAGGGTGAGTGTGAGGGGTGGCTAGTGAGATGGGGAAAGTGATAATGGAGATAGAGAGAGATGGGTGGAGGTGCAAGGTAAGTTGGTGTAAGTAAGGATGTGCAGGTGTAGGGTAGGGAAGGCAGAGTGATGGGGATGTGATGAGTGGCACAGCAGGATGAGGTTGAGTGTGGCTTGGCAGTAACGTTTCGTGATCTACTGAGATCATTGAAAGGCTTGCGCCAGTGCAGCCTAGTCCTCCTGACCACATCCCTGCTTGTCCCCTCCTGTGCAATGTGCAACCAGACTGCGTTGGTCTCCTTGGGAGGTCTCTTCCGCCCACTGGAAGGGAAGAGAACCTCCCTGCGTGCTGTGACTCCCTCCATAAGCATATGGAGGGAGTCATGTGAGGGCCTGGGTGCAGCCGTGCACCTTTATGCCGTGCTTGTCTGTATTTGCAGCACCTCAAGGCTGCAGAACACTGACAGCACAAATGTCAAAATGAATGTGGCCGTGGTCTCTTTAAGGAAACCGGCTGATGACGCGTCATCAAATGACGTCATCAGACCCGCTTCCTTTTAATTGGCCGGCAACCCCGCAAGGCAGGCTTAACAAGCCCAATTAACGGAAAATCCTTTTGACAGCCGGGAGCGGG
Organism: Squalus acanthias; assembly: GCA_030390025.1. Taxonomy (NCBI): domain Eukaryota; kingdom Metazoa; phylum Chordata; class Chondrichthyes; order Squaliformes; family Squalidae; genus Squalus; species Squalus acanthias. The sequence continues at coordinate 3,402,574 of CM059444.1, read as the reverse complement.
ACCGGGACCGGAAACCGCCAACCAGCTCTCCCGCCGCGAACCCGCCTCCACTGGGAAAATCCAGCCCCAAGAGTCTCTTTAATCGAGTTCTGATGCTCTTTCATCGGGTGTCAATGGTCCCTCTAATGGTAGAATCTCTGTTTTTATCCCTTCTACATTATTAAAGGGAACCTCTAACTGGATGAAGAAAACAAATCTATCAATAAATTAACCAATAAACTGATGACCTTTAACTTGTTTCTGTACAGGCAAGCACGGCGACAGGATGTGAAACACGGTAACCCAATGACACACTGCTGGGACCTGGGATATGGTATAACTTACTTCCTGTGTTCAATATTTAAAGGGACATTGCTCTTAAGGCTTTGATGCTCTGTAAATTTACAGTTTCTCTACTTTTAGGCAATATATAACAGTGTGCTGTACATTACCGGGTACAACATTCCTGCATATCTTATATAATAATATACTGTGCATTCATTGGCATAACAGTCCTGTATATGTATTATAACACACAAGGGGTAAATCTGTCTTTTGGCAATAGTGTAAAATGGGTGATATTGGATCAGCTATTGTTATACGCTTACTGTCTTTTGTACGTTACTGGGGTGTAACTATGTCTGCTTTGTATCCTCCTTTGCCTGTAGGTTTGGAGGATGCTGAAGAAAAGCTGCTGTACGGCGTGGAGATGAATTCCACCTTCCTGGAATGTATTCCCAAATCTCCGCAGGCATCAGTCACATGGTTTATGCAGCAGACGACAGGTGAACAAATTGAAGAGGTGAGACCCAAGCTAAAACATGCCAGTGTAGGTCACGTGACTGGGACAGGAGAGAGAGAGAGAGAGATGGTGATGCAGAGAGGTCTAGGGAGGGAATTCCAGAGCTTAGGCCCTAGGTGGCTGAAGGCACGGCCGCCAATGGTGGGGGAGGGGCAAGAGGCCAAAGTTGGAGGAACGCAGAGTTCTCGGAGGGTTGTAGGGCTGGACGCGGTTACAGAGAGAGGGAGGGGCAAGGCCCTGTTTTTAAACTTTTATTGTGAGTTTCGTGCTCATCAAGATGAGGGACATTACTACTAAGGAATGGAACACTCCCACTTCAGGTAACTCAGTGTCAGCATCAAACAGCACGGGTTAGATACAGATTAAAGCCCCCTCTACACTGTCCCATCAAACACGACCAGGTTATAGTCCAACAGTTTTATTTGAAATCACAAGCTTTCGGAGCTATCGATTTGCTCCTTCCTCAGGTGAAGCTTCAAATAAAACTGTTGGACTATAACCTGGTGTTGTGCGACCTCTCAATTTTGTCCACCCCAGTCCAACACCGGCATCTCCGCATCATCAAACACTCCCAGGGCAGGTACAGCATGGGTTAGATACAGAGTAAAGCTCCCTCTACACTGCCCCATCAAACACTCCCAGGGCAGGTACAGCACGGGTTAGATACAGAGTAAAGCTCCCTCTACACTGTCCCATCAAACACTCCCAGGGCAGGTACAGCACGGATTAGGTACAGAGTAAACCTCCCTCTACACTGTCCCATCAAACACTCCCAGGGCAGGTACAGCATGGATTAGATACAGAGTAAAGCTCCCTCTACACTGTCCCATCAAACACTCCCAGGGCAGGTACAGCATGGATTAGATACAGAGTAAAGCTCCCTCTACACTGTCCCATCAAACACTCCCAGGGCAGGTACAGCACGGGTTAGATACAGAGTAAAGCTCCCTCTACACTGTCCCATCAAACACTCCCAGGGCAGGTACAGCACGGGTTAGATACAGAGTAAACCTCCCTCTACACTGTCCCATCAAACACTCCCAGGGCAGGTACAGCACGGGTTAGATACAGAGTAAAGCTCCCTCTACACTGTCCCATCAAACACTCCCAGGGCAGGTACAGCATGGATTAGATACAGAGTAAAGCTCCCTCTACACTGTCCCATCAAACACTCCCAGGGCAGGTACAGCATGGATTAGATACAGAGTAAAGCTCACTCTACACTGTCCCATCAAACACTCCCAGGGCAGGTACAGCACGGGTTAGATACAGAGTAAAGCTCCCTCTACACTGTCCGACCAAACACTCCCAGGGCAGGTACAGCATGGGTTAGATACAGAGTAAAGCTCCCTCTACACTGTCCGACCAAACACTCCCAGGGCAGGTACAGCATGGGTTAGATACAGAGTAATGTTCCCTCTCTTGCCACTACAACATGCCTCAACTCCAACCTCTAAACACCCCCTACCGAACCAATGTGACCTTTGTCCATTTGCTATCCTTTGCCCACTCTAAGCAAGATTGCCAATTTAGTGCCACTTTTACACAGTGGGCTGAATGGAGAGCATCCAGTTTGACTTCATGCGGGACCTTAGAAGCAGCAGATGGTGGAGACTTTCACCCATCGGCCTGGGCCTGGATTTGAACCCCAGTCCTAAGGCCTGAGCCACTATACCAGCCATGTCCCCTTTGACCATGTTTATGCTTCTGGCATGTGCCAATGTCTCTGGATGAAAATTCCACACCTTCAGTTAAAAAGGCATACGGGATCCTTGGCTTTATAAATAGAAGCATTGAGTACAAAAGCAAGAAAGTTACACTAAACCATTATAAAACACTGGTTAGACCCCGATCGAATATTGTGATCAATTCTGGGCACCGCACTTTAGGAAGGATGTCAAGGCCTTAGAGAGGGTGCAGAAGAGATTTACTAGAATGGTACAAGGGATGAGGGACTTTAGTTATGTGGAGAGACTGGAGAAGCTGGGGGTTGATCTCCTTAAAGCAGAGCAGGTTAAGCAAAGATTTAATAGAGGTATTCAAAATCATTAGGGGTTTTGATAGAGCAAGTGGGTCGGTAACCAGAGGCCGTAGATTTAAAATAATTGCCAAAACAACTAGAGGGGAAATGAGGAGAAATTTCTCCACACAGAGGTTGTTGAGATCTGGAACGCACTTCTTGAAAGGGTGGTGGAATCAGATTCCATAGGAACTTTGAAAAGGCACTTGGACATGGACTATAAGAGGACTAATTTGCAGGGTTATGGGGAAAAAGCTGGGACTAAATTGGAGAGCTCTTTCAAAGAGACGACACAGGCATGATGGGCGGAATGACCTCCTTCTGTGCTGTAAGATTCTATGATTCGAAGTGTTCACTGATGGTCATCGCCTTCTCTCTCTATGTATATTGAAGGCTCCTCTGTGTTTTTGCAGCTGAAACTGGATGAACACTTTATCACTGTGGACCAGGGCCTACTCATCCACAGTGTTGACAAGCAGGATTCCGGGGACTACTACTGCCGTGCACTGGAGCACTCCTTCTCTTACACTATTGCTCACTACAAGCTGCGGGTCATCAACCAGCAGCAGCTGCGGGGCTTCCCTGTCAAGGAGGTGGAGGACGGGGGGCGCCTGCAAGAGCATGGGGCCGTCATCAGGGAGCTGAGACGCCACAAGGAGCCCGTTCAGATGGTGAGCAGACCCCGCCTCGCCCTCAATGCCAATCAGTACTGCAAGCGCTTCTGGAGCCGGGAGAAGGACCGGCAGAAGGCCCGGAAACTCAGGCAGAAGAACGCACTGGACAACAGGAAGAGCCGGGTCCAGAGACATCCTGAGGCCGAGGACTGACGAGACGTGGAGGCCTCGCGGTGGAAGCGACAGCGGCACATTGTTGGTCGCTCTGCAGACACCCCAATCGACAACGGTTTCATCAGAGCTGGTGGCAGCATAAGGGCTCAACCCCCTTCCCAGATTCCCAGATGGCAAAACTCAGGGCTGCTCTGGGCCTAAACTGCACCTGATCCAGGGATCCTGCAAAATTTGATTTGTCGTTGTAAAAACTCTACCACTTCCCACACTGGAAGAGGAAAAGCTGCTCCTTGTGTGAGAATCCCTTGTGTCTGTAACTCTCTGTCCCTGGATGTGAATACCTTGTCTCCTCCCATCTCCACAATCTCTGTCCCTGGATGTGAATACCTGGTCTCCTCCCATCTCGGGAATCTCTGTCCCTGGATGTGAATACCTGGTCTCCTCCCATCTCCGGAATCTCTGTCCCTGGGTGTGAATACCTGGTCTCCTCCCATCTCCGGAATCTCTGTCCCTGGATGTGAATACCTGGTCTCCTCCCATCTCCACAATCTCTGTCCCTGGGTGTGAATACCTGGTCTCCTCCCATCTCCGGAATCTCTGTCCCTGGATGTGAATACCTGGTCTCCTCCCATCTCCACAATCTCTGTCCCTGGATGTGAATACCTGGTCTCCTCCCATCTCCGGAATCTCTGTCCTCCCGGAAATGAGACTCCACCTGTGGTGATTTTAACAGCATTTGGAAGAAGCAAATAACTGGACCACACATTCTCCTGAGGAGTGTTCCCCCCTGCCCCCCTCCCCCGCCGCTCTGCTTTCTGCCCTCTATTCCTGAAGGTGCTGACACTTGCTGGGTCAGTTCCACTGGTGCCACTTCCCTTCAGGCCCAAAATGACCGTTCTTCATGCGTTGAGTCCAGAACTGGGGGTAATTTTAACTTTGTACAATAGTGTAAAACAGGCGATTGCGAGTCGGCAGCCAGTTATATGTCTCACTGAAGTTGTTCCATTGAAGTTAATAAATAAAAATCGGGAGAGATGTTGAACGGGCCGCCGATTCACTATCGCCCATTTTACACTGTCGCACAAAGTCAAGATCGAGCCCACTGAGCACTGGCAGGCTATTTGACCGTGAAGGGCACGACAACCAAGCCCAGTCCTGTCCGTGCACACACACACTCACACTCACACACAGACACTCACTCACACACACTCACTCACACACACTCTCACTCACACACACACACTCACACACAGACACTCACTCACACACACTCACTCACACACACACACAAACACAAACTCACACACACTCAAACTCACACACACTCACACACACACACTCACACTCACACACAAACTCACACACTCACTCACACTCACACTCTCCCATTCACACTCACACTTTCCAATAAAGGTCACTGGATAGAAAGCAGAAGCTGAAACCTATTCCGCGTGCTGCTCCCCCCGAGATGGGCGACTCAGGACAGACTGGGAATAGTACCCGGGAGCTCCTGCTCTGTGACTCCGTGTCACATCGAGCATTACCCAGGGGGCTACCTTGTTTGAAAAGTGTCTATAGGTGATTTCAGGAGCACCACACTGAATGATGTGCCTCGGGATTGTCGGGAAATCCAGCTGTGACTGTGATCGGAGCGACTCTCTGTGGAATGGTGACTCTAAAGAAATATCATTGCTGAAAGTAAGATAAGTCCTTGCATTTACAAAGTGCCTTAACACGTCATAAAAACAGCTCACAGCACTTCCCACAATGACTTCCGCCCGATTTTAACCCGACTCGCCAGTGGGATAGGGCCTGGATTGGGACGGTGCCCGATTTACACCATTGACTTGAACGGAGAGTAATATGGGACGAGGTGTAAAACAGGCAGCTGACTCGATCCCCTCCGTCTCCCACCGGGGACGTGATTGAAGTGTTGTTAGTGCGGTAATGTAGCAACCAATCAGCACCAGCAATAGCCCACAGAGTGCAAACAGGTAAATGGGCAAAGGATCTGTTTGTAGTAAATGTTGGCCAGGACACCAGGGAGAACTCTCCTGCTCTTCTTCGAATAGTCCTGTAGGATCTTTAACATCTACTTGAATAGGCATCAGTTTAACATCTCAACGGAAGGATGACTCCTCCGACAGTGCCGCACCCAGAATCCTCTGGGAGCAGTTATAGCTGAGTCTGAGGTTTTAACTTTGGTCTCCAGTCCAGTCCTGACGGACAGGATGAAGGTCACCTCACTCTGTGACAGCTGTAAAGGTCCTGTGTGAAATGGGGCTGGAGTTGGACCCTTACAGCTGTCACAGAGTGAGGAGGCCTTCATTCTATCAGCCCCACGCCAGAGACTTGAGCACATTATTCAGGCTGACACTTCAGTGCAGTACTGAGGGAGTGCTACGCTGTCGGAAGTGCCGTTTTTCAGGATGAGACGTTAAGCCGAGGCTACGTCTGTCCTCTCAGGTGGATGTAACAGATCCCACGGCACTATTAAGAGCAGGGAGTTCCTGGGGGTGCCCTGACCAATATTTATCCCTCAACCAATATCACTAAAACAGATTATCTGGCCATTATCACATTGCTGTTTGTGGGAGCTTGCTGTGCGCAAATTGGCTGCCGTGTTTCCTACATTACAACAGTGAATACACTTCAAAAAGTACTTCATTGGCTATAAAGTGCTTTGGGACGTCCTGACATCGTGAAAGGCGCTATAGAAATGCAAGTCTTTTCTTAATATTCAGTAAAACAAGAGAAGTGTATGAAATCTGATAGAGAAGCAGCAAGTGCTGGAAACAGGCGGGAGGTTGGTCAGCATGTGTGAGTAGGACAGACGGAGGGGCAGGGTGTTGAAACAACGGCCTGTCTGTTGTCCCCCCAGCACTCTCTGTTTTGTTTCAGATTTCCTGTTCCCGACACTTTGCCTCATTTTACTGCGGTTGTTCTGCAGCATTCTGCTTTTCACGTGGAATGGAAATCTTCAGAGGAACCTGGACAGTGCAGCCCACAAAAAAAAGGTTGAGCAGCTCTTAAATAAATAAAAATAAAATGTCCAAAGTAATGAAAGAAGTGTACATATGCTATGTTACCATTATATATTTTATTGTACTTTATTTGCCCTGGTTACAGCCTCAGAAAAACAGCCAAGTTGACCTGAAGCCTCGGTATAGGCCTCTAGATTAATCCCTACACTGTGGGGAAAACAGCAGCTAATTCTCCAACCGGTTGTTACCGTGTGATGGCCGCAAGCATTTTAAATCCATATATATATCTTCAGTTTTGTTATTATTTATATTACTCTTGACAGACTGTTCCACTGATCTCGATCCCTTGCTTCACCGGGGGAGAGAATCAACTCACGGACGGCCGTTTTGCCCCGATAAACAGGCGGCCAGGAGTTAAAAATCGGGGGGTGTGGGAGCCTCCTCGGACGCCCCATTGACACCCAAAGCCCGTCTGATGCCATATTCAGGTGGACCTGTAAATGTGCGAGCAACCCACCCACCTGAACAGGCATAAGGCTGCCCGTACTGTGCAAATTGGGGTCCTACACGGTTGTCATACCCCAATGCAAAATTCAGGTACAAATGGGCGGCGCTGGGGCACTGCAACTCCCGCCCGGTTGTACCAGGTCTCGAGCGGCCTAAACAGTGGTCATTAAAGGGACCACTTTAGGCCACTCAAATAAATGGCCACAAGATCTTTTCATCGTTCTGGGGAATCAGAAGGAGCAGGAGGGGCTTCTCAAAAATACTGCGGGGCTGCTGCCATCCCGGGCTTGCTCTTCCCCCACTCCCAGGACCCACCTGTCGGAGTGGGCCGGAATGCCTCAGGCCCTGACCGGTGAGGGTCAGCAGGCCCATTTGGGGCCTGCTGAATTGGGCTGAGGCCTCAGGCTGGCACGGACCGGCGCCTAGAACAATCGCTCCGCCCACTTGCCGCCCGTTCTGGTCGCTGGTCTAATTCCTCCCCGCATGTGTCTAACGTACAGCAAGTTGACCCGAGGAGGGTCAGCGGGGGGGTGGGGGGAGGTCCTCTCATCGCTCAACCGAATGGTCAGTCCTCGTGCACGGGCCTGGATGGTGAGTCGGCAGTCTGTTCTGTGGCATCAGAGCCATGCCACAACTGCCAACTGTCCCCTTACAACACTGCGGGTCACACAGGCCCTGTAACACCCACCCTATTATACACAGGATGGCAATCGGGAATGGCAGCCCGGCCAACTGTCCCCGCCCTATCGCAAGGAGGTTGTAGCCCCGACTCTACCACTGCACTGGCTGAGATTGGCTGACTCAACACTGAGAATTAACCGGGAGCTTTCCTCAGTACCACACCGGCACCTCCAACAGCACAGCACTTCCTCAGTACTGCCCCTCTGAAAGTGCAGCACTCCCTCAGTACAGTCCCTCCAACCATGCAGTGCTCCCTCAGTACTTACTGCCCCTCCGACAGTGCAGCACTCCCTCAGTACAGTCCCTCCGACAGTGCAGTGCTCCCTCAGTACTGCCCCTCCGACAGTGCAGCACTCCCTCAGTACAGTCCCTCCAACCATGCAGTGCTCCCTCAGTACAGCTCCTCTGACAGTGCAGCACTCCCTCAGTACTGCCCCTCCGACAGTGCAGCACTCCCTCAGTACAGTCCCTCCAACCATGCAGTGCTCCCTCAGTACAGCTCCTCTGACAGTGCAGCACTCCCTCAGTACAGTCCCTCCAACCGTGCAGTGCTCCCTCAGTACAGCTCCTCTGACAGTGCAGCACTCCCTCAGTACAGTCCCTCCAACCATGCAGTGCTCCCTCAGTACTGCCCCTCCGACAATGCAGCGTTCCCTCAGTACAGTCCCTCCAACCGTGCAGTGCTCCCTCAGTACTGCCCCTCTGACAGTGCAGCACTCCCTCAGTACAGTCCCTCCAACCATGCAGTGCTCCCTCAGTACAGCTCCTCTGACATTGCAGCACTCCCTCAGTACAGTCCCTCCGACCGTGCAGTGCTCCCTCAGTACTGCCCCTCCGACAGTGCAGCGCTCCCTCAGTACAGTCCCTCCAACCATGCAGTGCTCCCTCAGTACAGCTCCTCTGACAGTGCAGCACTTCCTTGGTACTGTCCCTTGGACAGTACAGCACTCCCTCAGTACTGGCCCTCCAACAGTGCAGCACTCCCTCAGTACTGCCCCTCCGACAGTGCAGCACTGAAGTGTCAGCCTAGATGTTCAAGTTTCTGGAGTGGGCTTGAACCCATGACCTTCAGACTCAGAGGTGAGACCCAGCCTAACCCATTGGAGGAGATCGAACGGCCAGGTTTAATTATGGGGTTCAACAGATGTGGATTGTAGACTCGGAGCAGAGGTGAGACAATGCACAGCACGTCTAGAAAATCATTTGTTTTTCAAACCGTTCTAGTGGCCCCCACAGTCTATCGCTCTGTTCTCTCAGAGCCGGGACGCTTTCTGTTCTAGTTACATCGTAAATTCTGAAAGGCATCGTTATTAAATATGGTGTATTATGGGATATTGCTTTGTTTTTTATATATACTTTATGATTAAATGGTGCAATGATTCTTCCTGAGTGTTTCATTTTTTCTGGTCTTAAATGTAAAGCACCTGGGAGGGCTGCTACTCATTGCTTATTTTAGCATCTGATTTGGTGTATGCTGCAGTCGTACACTTACACATCATTCCTAACTCCCTCCCTCTCCATCTCGCCGTGTCTCTCATCTCTCTCTGTCTGTCTCTCTCTCTCCCTGTCTCTCTCTTTCCGTCTCTTTCTCTCCATCTCTCGCTGTCTCTCTCTCTCCGTCTCTCTCTGTCTCTGTAGCTCTCCGTCTCTCTCATTGCTCTTTTTCTCTCTCTATCTCTCCCTGTCTTTGTCTCTCTTTTTATGTCTCTGTATCTCTCTCCTCTCTCTCTGTCTCTCTCTCCCACCGTCTCTATCTCTCTCGCTCTCTCTCTGTCTCTCTCTCCCACCGTCTCTATCTCTCTCGCTCTCTCTCTGTCTCTCTCTCCCACCGTCTCTATCTCTCTCCTCTCTGTCTCTCTCAGCAATCAGCCGCTTAACGATCCTCCGGGCGACAATTCATAGCGCAAGCTTCAACTCCTTAACCAAGGTGCTAAACATGGGCTAAACCGGCATTGCAGCTTAAGACCCCATCTTGGCCACCTCGGAAGCTCATTTGCCCCAGAAATGTCTCTGTCTCTGTCTCTTTCCCTCTGTCTGTCTGTCTCTGTCTGTGTGTGTGTGTGTGTCTCTGTTTCTGTCTCTCTCCGCTGTCTCTGTCTCTGTCTCTCTCTGTCTCTGTCTCTCTCCGCTGTCTCTGTCTCTGTCTCTCTCTGTCTCTGTCTCTCTCCGCTGTCTCTGTCTCTCTCTCTCTCTGTCTCTGTCTCACTCTTTTTGTCTGTCTGTCTGTCTCTCTTTCTCTGACTCTCTGTCTCTCTCTCGTCTCTCTTGTGCCTCTGTCTCTCTCTGTCCCTCTGTCTCTCTCTCTCTCTCTGTGGGTAATTTTGACGAGAGTGGGTGTAAGGCAGGTCTGAAGGAAACAGGAAAAGCTGAAAAAGTGGCACAGGATCCAGCAGCTGAAGGAGAACCAGAAGGTCAACACCAAGATTGCAGACGCAATACAAGACCCCATCAAACTTCTTTCTTTAACAGAATTGAGATGGTTGTTGCATCTGTGAATGCAACGGCCACCTGTCAATCCTAACGCAGAGATCCGAGACTCTCCGCATACAAACCAACTGAAGCCTGCAGGAAGAAACAAAGGTAAGTACAATTTTAAAAACACTTAGCACTTACCTCAGATAGTCATCCCTACACTCTTGCACCCATCACTTACCTTCACACCACACTTTTGCACCCCCCCGACCCCCGCAGACCCACTACTCGCCTCACTGAGCTGGCGGGTTTCAGAGCCTTCGGGAAGCCCGCACTTGTGAGGGCAAAAAGGGGATAATCCTATTTTCTGCCTGTTAGCTACCTGTCAACAGGCAGTTAATAGGCTTTAATCCCTTCCCGCCTCCAAGGAGACGGGACCCGGCGCGGGACGGCTACCCGCCTCCTAGGAAGATGGCATGGAGGCGGATTGGGTACCCGCCCCCAAATTCTGCCATTTTCCCAGCAGACCCGCCTCCATACCCGCCTCCCCAGGGCTGGCAAAATCGCCCCCAGTGTTTTATAAAGGCTCATCATAACTTCCTTGCTTTTGTACTCTATGCCTCTATTTATGAAGACCAGAGTCCCGTAAGCTTTTTTAACTGCTTTCTCAACCTGCCCTGCCACCTTCAATGATTTGTGCACATATACCCCCAGGTCTCTCTGTTCATGCACCCCCTGATGTGCTCAAGTCTCTGGAGTGGAATAAATGGATTTCTAAATCAAAAAGTTAACTTTTGGTATTTATTACTGCTTTTAGAATTTCTGGAAAGCCATGAGCATGACTCAGATCAGGATGCAGTGACTAAGGCACAAGCCCATAATAGACCACTTCAGTGGCCTCTCATAGCCTCTCCCTCCCCCACCATGAATACCCTGAGATTTTCTGACTAGAACCATCCTTTGCCTCTGGTCTAAGGTTAAGATAAGATGGCACGTTTGGAAAATGAACAGAGGTAATTCCTTCTATCTGGAACCAACAGTGTGATCACAGCCCTGGCTGTCAAAGTGGTGACTTATCACATACTTTAAGGAATTAAGTGAAGTTCTGACCCTATTGTGGAAATGCCAGTGTTGTCTTTTCAATGTCGCATTTCCATTCCCTTCTCTTAATGTACTGTTCTGTTCACTTTATTAAGTCCTGACGTTACTGCAATCAGGCAGTCGCTGATAAATCTATGCTTGGCCATCAATAGGGTACCTCGACTGCAACCTTTCATCTTTTGAAGGGATATTTACTAGTTCTAGCCCCTTTAGGGTTACCCCGGATCAGGCGTATTTCTCAGACGTTCACTTTCAACTAAAGTTTGAGGTAACCAAATCCTAAAGACGCTTAATTGGGTCTAAAGGTCCGGGCCATCTCTCCCTAAAGGAAAGGAACAACCTGAGAATGTTACTGTTCTCCAGATAGCGCTTTTAATAAGTTTAGCTAGACTGTAACGTCCCGGATATTATGAGGGTCTGGAAAACTCCCTCAGAATTCTGCAACTCTTCACCAAAGAGTGTACAGAAATTGAGTTCACGAGTTTTTGATACAGAAGACTTAGGTGAGACAATTCTAAAAATATATAGATATTTATTAAAGAACCGACATGCAATTTACAGTTGGTGAATCAGTCAATCGCAACATTAACAGTTCTAAAAAGAGAAAACATACGATCTTTTTAACAGGGAATCTTACTTTTAAATCTTAACCTGGCTACAGTATTATAGTTCTTAAAGGTTTCTTATACAAGATATCCAACAATATCAAATACCTTTGATCCTCAAGGTACAAAGAGTGGTAGACCACAGAGCCGTCTCTGTAGCCGAGAATCGCTTTGCCCGATTAAAGCGAGTCTGATATCCCATTTGAGAGTTCAATATTTATACCCTTTTCCAGTGGTATTTCCTTTAAGGTTTTCTGCTGATGCAAGTTAATTATCTTTATTCATCTTTCTGCCGATCTCTGCAACTCTTATTGCCACATCAGCCAGAATCTTGTCTCATCTCCAGGTGTTCTGGGTTGACCATATAAAAATGGTGTGAACGGCAGGTGTTCCTTATTTTATGTCATCTTTACGAGGGCAGATGTTCCTTATCTTACATGCCATCTTTACGAAGTTTAAATTAGAACACCTTATCCAGGGTGAACCATTGTTTTGTTCCCAAAGGTCAGCTTGTCGGAGCCATGCACCTTCTGTTTCAATAAGGTTATTTATTCAGGGTCAACAACTATCTTATCTCAATAGCCAGAATTCTTTCATAGCTATTTCATAGTTAGGTTTCTAAATTTCCAAACCCATGTTTTAATAAGGCCAGAATTCTTTCATAAGATAGTGTATTTTTCTGAATAGGTTATATGGCTTATTCCTTCACACTCTCACCTGTCAAAGGTTTTCTGGCAAATTCATTAATCTAAAGGGTAAAAACGATACAACTCACAAGTGAATCATCACAGGAATACCTTTCGACTGGCCTTTGTGGAGACTTTCTTTAAACTCTTTGAACCCAATGACACGGCCAACACTGAGCAGCAGGAGGGTTAGAAAGTATCTTTTCCCAGGACTTTGTTTTGAAAATTGAGCCCAGATAATTTGCCTAGAAACGTTCTCAGCTTATCGTTGGTACACTTACAAGTTTCATTCACAGGCCATTCATTCATCCTCTTGCACATAGAACTACCGCTCCCCAATGGCTCCACTGCCGAATGCATTTAGTAAGCAGGCTGCTGAGCCACACTGGCCAGGTTCCGTCCCCAGTCTGTAACGAACAGCTGTTCTCAGCTGGCGGGGTGTGAGGGAAGCTACAACTGGTGTGTGAGGGGACAATCGGCCAAGGTGGGCGCTAGGTTTGGACGACGTGGTAGGAGCTGGGAAGCGGGGAATGCTGACTTACCCTAGTCCGAAGGCCCAATCAGGAACCACACAGACCTGCCGAAGACGGGTGACAGAGGTTCCTGAGAGCAAAATTGATGTTGTCCTCCAAAGCCGTGTTGGCCAACCTCAAAATGATTGGGGGTGGGTCATCACCTGACCCTGACCCTCCCCACGGGCTCTACCACTGGACCAAGGGTTCGTACTCCTGATTGCTGGGCAGTGACTGCATAAAGAATGAGGGTGGGATGTCGCTCCCCCACCCCCACTCCCACAGAATGGTACAGTCTGCTGACACTCGGGCCTGGGCTTCCCAGCCCTGACCATCGGGTTTCTGGTGGATCTGGGGACATGTTCCACTACATCCCTGTCCTTTCCCTCTACCCCCACCCACCCCCCCTATTTTCCACAGAGTGTGCCCAGTGGTCTGAGATGGGCCTGCTCCCACGTGGGTGGGTGCGGACAGATCACAGCACAATGTGGGAGTCATGGCCTCCCTGTCATTTGCCCTGACGGAACGCTGGACAAGCCCCGGGTCAATGGGAATTAACGGGATGAAAATCGGGCTGGATCTATAACGGCCGCATAATCAACTCCGCCAGGTTACTGCAGACGGAAATCTACCCCATATTATTTCAGATACCGAGGGGTTGAAATTGGTCTTGAGCCAATCGTGACTCGTCAGCCTGTTTTACGCCCCGCTACTGAAGTAATTGAGGCGCAGTGTAAAACGGGCGGCGATTCGCTAGCGTCTGTTTTGCGCTACCAATCAAGACCAATTTCAGCCCATGAGCCTTTTCAAACAGAATAATTATGCACAGGGTTTAGGTCTTTACTTTGTATTGAACTTTTCCTTGGATAGAGATTGCATGCAATGGGAGTGAATGGGCAGTAATATGATCTGAATTGCAGACATTGGGAGTGAATTAGAAACAGTTTTTGAGCCATTGGAATTCCACACAAAGCAAGTGAACGGGAAGTTATTGGGTTCATTGGAATTTCACACAAAGGGAATGAATGGAAACTGATTTGATCTGCAGGAGTTCCACACAATCAGAATGATTCAAAAGCGGATTTCAAAAGGGAAGGGCATGCTTGACCAAACTTACTGAATTCCTTAAAGAAGTAACAGAAAGAGTAGACAAGGGTAACTTACTTGGATTTTCAAAAAGTCTTCGATGATATAGACTCATGACTAAGGTCAGAACATGTGGAGTCAGATGAAAAGTAGCAGAATGGATTGCAAGCTGGCTACAAAACAGAAAACAGAGAGTAGGGGTGAAAGGTAGTTACTCAGACTGGCAAAAGGTGGGAAGCGGTGTTCCACGGGGATCGATGCTGGGACCACTGTTGTTCACCATTTACATTAACGATTTGGACTCAGGAATCGGAAGTACAATTTCAAAATTTGCAGACGACATCAAGTTGGGTGGTGTAAATACAGAGGAGGGCTGTGCAAAATACAGGAAGACATTAATAAACTTGCAGAATGGGCGTGTAATTGGCAAATGAGTTTCAATATAGATAAGTGTGAGGTGGTGCATTTTGGTAGGAAGAATAAGGAGGCCTCATACTGCTTGGATAATAAGAGTCTGAATGGGGCAGAGGAGCAAAGGGATCCGGGGTACAGATACACAAATCACTAAAACTAGCGACGCAGGTTAATAAGGCCATAAAAAAGGCAAACAAAGGTTAATTTCTAGAGGGATAGAATTGAAAAGCAGAGAAGTTATGTTAAACTTGAATCAATCTTTGGTTAGGCCACACTTGGAGTACTGCGTACAGTTCTGTTCTCCCTATTATAAAAAGAATATAGAGGCACTGGAGAGGGTGGAGAGAAGATTCACGAGGATGATACCAGAGCTGAGAGGATATACTTCCCAGGAAATGTTGAGCAGGCTGGGCTGAGGCGTGACCCGATGGAGGAATTTAACATTATTAAGGGGTTTAATAAGGTAGATGTAGAGAAGATGTTTCCACTTGTGGGGGTGGCTAGGGCCATAAATATAAGATAGTCACTAATAAATCCAATAGGGAATTCAGGAGAAACTTCTTTACCCAGAGAGTGGTGAGAATGTGGATCTCGCTACCACATGGAGTGGTTGAGGCGAATAGCAGAGATGCATTGAAGGAGAAGCTGGATAAACACATGAGGGAGAAGGGAATAGAGGGCATGCTGATAGAGTTACGTGAAGAGAAGTGGGAGAAGACTCGTGTGGAGCATAAACACCGGCTCAGACCAGTTGGGCCAAATGGCCTGTTTCTGTGCAGTAGATTCGAAGTAAGTCGATGATCCATTAGAATCCCGCAGAATGGGACTGAAAGAACATAAGAACATGAGAAATAGGAGCAGGAGTCGGCCATTTGGCCCCTCGAGCCTGCTCCGCCATTCAATAAGATCATGGCTGATCTTCTACCTCATCTCCACTTTCCTGCACTATCCCCATATCCCTTGATTCCCTTAATATTCAAAAATCTATCGATCTCTGTCTTGAATATATTCAACGATTGAGCCTCCAAAGCCCGCTGGGGTAGAGAAATCCAAAGATTCACCACCCTCTGAGTGAAGAAATTTCTCCTCATCTCAGTCCTAAATGGCCGACCCCTTATTCTGAGACTCTGACCCCTGGTTCTAGACTCCCCAGCCAGGGGAAACATCCTCCCTGCATCTACCTTGTCAAGCCCTGTAAGAATTTTGTATGTTTCAATGAGATCACCTCTCATTCTTCTAAACTCCAGAGAATATAGGCCTAGTCTACTCAATCTCTCCTCATAGGACAATCCCCCCATCCCAGGAACCAGTCTGGTGAACCTTCGTTGCACTCCCTCTATGGCAAGTATATCCTTCCTTAGGTAAGGTGACCAAAACTGTACACAATACTCCAGGTGTGGTCTCACCAGGGCCCTATATAATTGCAGTAAGACGTCTTTACTCTTATACTCAAATCCTCTTGTAATAAAGGCCAACATACCATTTGCTTTCCTAATTGCTTGCTGTACCTGCATGTTAAATTTCAGTGATTCATGTACAAGGACACCCAGGTCCCTCTGAACACCAACATTTTCCAATCTCTCACCATTTCAAAAATACTCTGCTTTTCTATTTTTCCTACCAAAGTGGATAACTTCACATTTCTCCACATTATATTCCATTTGCCATGTTCTTGCCCACTCACTTAGCCTGTCTAAATCCCCTTGAAGCCTCCTTGCATTCTCTTCACAACTTACATTCCCACCCAGCTTTGTATCATCAGCAAACTTGGATATATTACATTTGGTCCCCTCATCCAAATCATTGATGTAGATTGTGAATAGCTGGGGCCCAAGCACTGATACTTGCGGTACTCCACTAGTTACAGCCTACCAACCCGAAAATGACCCGTTTATTCCTACTCTCTGTTTTCTGTCCGTTAACCAATCCTCAATCCATGCTAGCATAATACCCCCAATCCCATGAGCCCTAATTTTGTTTAATAACCTCTTGTGTGGCACCTTATCGAATGCCTTCTGAAAATCCAAATCCAAATACATTTCATCCACTGGTTCCCCTTATCTATTCTGCTAGTTACAACCTCAAAACAGATTTGTCAAACACTATTTCCCTTTCATAAATCCGTGTTGACTCTGCCCAATCCTATTATTATTTTCTAAATGCCCTGTTACTATGTCATTAATAATAGATTCTAGTATTTTCCCTACTACTGATGTCAGGCTAACTGGTCTGTAGTTCCCCATTTTCTCTCTCCCTCCTTTCTTAAATAGTGGGGTTACATTTGCTACCTTCCAATCCGCGGGAACCATTCTAGAATCTATGGAATTTTGGAAAATGACAACCAATGCATCCACTATCTCCATAGCCAACTCTTTCAAAACCCTAGGATGTAGGCCATCAGGTCCAGGGGATTTATTGGCTTTCAGTCCCATTAATTTCTCCAGTACTACTTTTTTTACCAATACTAATTTCTTTCAGTTCCTCATTCTTGCTAGACTCTTGGGGGTAAAAATTCACTTGGTTGCGCCTCCCGTTAGCGCCTTAAGAGGGCGCTAATGGGGCGTTAAGCCGCTAACGCCCGGGCGCAGCGCTGTTTGCGCCGCTCGAGAACTTAACTTGAGATTGTGCGGCGGCGCTAAAACTTACCGCTGCGACCACCTGCGCGCGCAGATTGTGACGTCATTCCATGGTGCAACGCCCTTGGGGCGCCCCGGAGCGGAAATTGAGTGGCGCCCCCTGCCTTACCGCCTGGCGCTTCCAACGACCGGAAGACTGGAACGTTATCAATCGGTGTGGGGCTGGGGGGGGCGCTATTTAAAGGGGGCCTCTTCCTGTCTTTTTCTGTGGTCGACATTTATGCACCACTCGTTCTGAGAGAGAGAGAGAGATTCGGAGAGAGAGAGAGAGAGACTTCTACATTGACTCAACGCTTTGTGAGGTAGTTTTGCCTAGTTCATCCTAACTTTGTTGCTACTTTAGTTGCTGTACCTCATTACTTTTCTGGCAAAGAGAATATGGGGGCTGCAATGATTGGGGGCGTCGTCCTGCTCCAGCTGAATCGGAGGATACTGAGACGCAGACAGAGAGTGGCAATGATGGCCAGACGGAGGAGGGCCATCAGGCGCATGTACAGGAGAGCTTACCCTCCCAGGGTATATCGTGAACAGCTCTCCTACATCCATATGTCCGAGGAGCTGTGTTTGCGAAGGCTGCGATTCAGCAAGGAGGTGGTCACTGAGCTCTGCCACCTGCTGCAGCCAGATCTGCAGCCTCAGCTGAGGTCCAGGACGTCTCTGTCGGTGGCAGTGAAGGTCACAGTGGCTTTGAACTTCTACGCCACTGGCTCATTCCAAGCTGCTGTTGGGGACCTCGCCAATATCTCCCAGTTTGCGGTGCATCGCTGCATCTGGCAGGTCACCAATGCCCTCTTCAGAAGGAGACGAGACTTCATCTCTTTCCCTATGACCCCAGACAAGCAGCGTGACCGTGCTCTGGGCTTTGCGAGGGTAGCGGGCTTCCCCATGGTGCAGGGCGCCATTGACTGCACGCATGTGGCTTTGCGTGCTCCGCGTGAGAATGCAGAGGAATTCAGGAACAGAAAGGGGTTCCATTCCTTGAATGTGCAGTTGGTCTGTGACCACAGACAGGTGATACTCGCTGTCAATGCCCACTATCCGGGCAGCTGCCACGATGCTTTCATCCAGCACCAGACTACTGTGGCAGAAGTTTTCGAGGCACCGCATCAGCCAGTTGGTTGGCTTCTGGGGGACAAGGGGTACGCATTGAGCACCTGGCTGATGACACCGCTCCGTACGCCAAACACCCCTGCTGAGCTGCGGTACAATGAAAGCCATCAAGCAACCAGGAACATTATTGAGCGCACAATCGGCGTGCTGAAACAACGGTTCCGCTGTCTGGACCATTCCGGAGGAGCCCTGCAGTACTCGCCTGAGCAAGTTTCGAACTTCGTAGTCGTGTGCTGCATGTTGCACAACATGGCAATCCTCAGGACCCAGCCAATGCCACCAGGCCTTGTAGCACCACCAGAGGAGGAGGAGGAAGAGGAGGAACAGGACGAGGACGATGATCATCAGCAGCACCAAGGCAGGAGGGCGGCCCACAATGGTCAAACTGCAAGGGCCGTCCGTCAACGACTAATAGCAAGCCGCTTCTAGGGCCCCTGCCATTGCTACAAACACTAATCAACCCAGCACGCAACCCCTAAGCCGGCCAAGGCACCAATAATTCCAACCACCAGCCATGTATATTTTGAATACAGAAACTTATTTATTTTACAAACTCTGTGTGTGTCAATTCCTCATGACAAACTCATAGAAATAAACACAAAAAAACAGTCAATAACATAACTGGTTCTCACAACCTGGAGATAATGTCCAAAACACTAAACAAAAGTTGGACCATGAACCTCGGCCTTTAATAAAAAAATGACCAGCATTTTGGCACACCTCCTACTTTTTGCCCTTCGAGGGTGATCTCCTTCCCTTGCGCACTTCCCCCCTTCTAACCCTACTGCTCCTCCGTAATGGGACCTCAGTGGCTGCAGCAAGGCTGGTGGAAGGCTGCTGCTCGTCAGACCCTGACACTGCAGATGCCCCTGAAGGACGGCCTCGACCACTTCTGGGCCTGGAGGGCCCGGCTGCAGACTGCACCAACTCTGCATGGGCGGCAGCAGTCTGTCCTACAGGCGGTGGCAAGTGCAGTGGAGAAGTGACAGTGTTGGCAGCAGGAATGCTGTCATCGTGAGAGAGGCCAGCAACTCCCTGCTCGCCCGACACACTGGCACTCCCACGGGGCAGCACTTCAGCATCCAGAGCAATTTGCCGGAGAACAGATTGCTGGCCTGCTGCGGCGCGGTGACAGCCCCGGGGACATGTGCACGAACCATCGAGGTTGGCAGCAGTCTGTGCTCGCGTGGCCTCCATCTGAGTCTGTATGAGAGCAGTCAGAGGTGGGATCACGGCAGCCAGTGACTGAATTGCAGCACTAAGCGTTAGTGTGGCATCCACCTGTGCTACAGCGAAGTGCTCCACACTCCTTGCCAGTGACTCAATGCAATCGGGCACCCTTCCCACTGCACCCATGAGCTCAGTGTGCATGCCCACCGCCTGGGTGTTCATTTCTGCAATCAGCCGCTCCTCCTCTGCGTCCATTGCAGTAGGAGTGTCTGGCATACTCTCCCTCTGGGGAGAAGGCCCCCGTTCTTCCCTACCCCCCCCATGGCGTTGCTGCAGCCCGCTGGGTCCTGGAGCTTCACCATCATCAGCCCCTTCCCCCCTGCTCCCCTCCGGGGAAGGCGTGTTCCCAGTGTGGGCATGGGCTTCCTCGGGAGAGGGTGGCACTGATGCTCCGGCTTCCTCTTCCTCCTCAGCTGCAGCATCACTCCCAGTGGCAGCTTCAGGGCCCGTCTCCTCAGCTGGTGAATCACCATCTGAAAGCAGGGAGGTACAAGAGTGGCTTTAGCGTGAGGACAAGGTGGCAGTAAGGGAGGAATAAGTGCAGCGAGTTAGCAAGTTGGATTGAAAGTGTCAAAGGCTGGTATTGTGAGGGACAAGTGGAAGGACAGAGGACAAAAAGGTGATGACCTTACCATTGCTGTCCACAACGGGGTCGGCGTCTCCAGTGGCGACGGGACCGATCACCCGGCTTGCCACAATCCTGTGGACGCGCTCCTCCAGATCGCTGAGGGGTTGCAGCTGAAGCCGCCCTCCACCCGTCCGTTGCTGCTGTCTCCGATTATGAGCCAGCTTAGCCTGCAAGAAAAAGGACAGCATCTGAGTAAATATACAGCCATGGTCTTGCCTGATGTGCCTCCCATAGGTGAATAGCCCTTACAATATACAGCCATGGTCTTGCCTGATGTGCCTCCCATAGGTGAATAGCCCTTACAATATACAGCCATGGTCTTGCCTGATGTGCCTCCCATAGGTGAATAGCCCTTACTGTATGCAAAGTGTGGAATGTGTGTGTGTGTTTGATGAAAGGGCCATAGGTGTTGGATGAGTGTTGTGCATTGGGGTTTTAAGACCCTCTGGCCATAGAGTGAGGTTGAGATGGAGGGATGGAGAGGTATTGAGAAAAAGCCACTCACCCTGACGACCCGAGTGAGGTCGTTGAACTTTTTGCGGCATTGAACATGGGTCCTGGGCACCATGCTCCTGGAGGAGACGCTCTGAGCCACCTCCCTCCACACTCTTCTGAACTCGCGTGGCAAAGGCCTCCTGCCACTCTCCGGGAACAGCATGCATCGTCTGCGCTCCACTGCGTCAACCAGAGCATCCAAGGCCCGCTCGGTGAAGCGATGAGCGCGTTCTCTCACCCTCTCCATGCTTGGCAGCAAAATGGATTACAGGTCTCTCCAGGCTGAGATTCAAGGCTGCAATGAGCAGGGTGTGGCTGGGGAGCAAGTGGCCCCCCCCGCTTTAAGAAGTGTCCGGCGCCAGTGTGTCTGTGTTCCCTCGCTAACTGGCAGCAGCTGCGCTGCGCTCGTGCGCTGAGTTAGCGCCTCACTCCTTGGCCTTTGCGCCTTAAGAGAGGTGTGCAGCGCCTACTTTAGCGCTCCACTCACCTCCCGGGGCGGTAAAAGTGAAGTTTCCTGTCAGTGCCGATAATTAGCGGCAGGCGCTAATATTTGCGTCCGGACGATATTTGCGCCCCAAATGGGGCGCGACCTAATTTCTACCCCTTGGTTGTCCACTATTTCCGGGAAGTTTTTTGCGTCTTCTTCTGTGAAGACAGACACAAAGTATTTGTTTAATTTCTCTTCCATTTCCTTATTCCCCATTATAATTTCTTCTGTTTTGAATCTGCTTCATCTCCAATTTGAGCAGAGAGGCACCAAACAGCAGCCATTACCCAGTGGGGTGGGAGGACTGAGTTACGGGCTCGGAGCCCCCTGGTTTATATGAGCCTGGGATCAATCCCCACAGCCACCTACTTGTCTGCAAACTGAGGCCAAGTTGGATGAAAAAATGGACAAGCGAACAAAACAAATGAGAGGAAACCCAAATTCAGCATAAGAATAAAGTTTAATAATTTAATATTGAAATACAAGGCAGCACGGACAGATGTTATAGGTGAAGTTGCATTGTTAGCCCAGGTGAATACCGCACACATACACACATACATGCGCGCACGCACACACACACACACGCGTACACATGCACGCACACATGCACATACACACATGCACACACAGGCACACACGTACACACGCGCGCACACACATGCATGCACGCACACACACATACACACGCACGCACGCACACATGTGTGCATATTCAGTTCAGTGTTAGCAGTAGAATGGGTGCAGTAGTGGCGCCGTGTTTAAACACCAAGAAAACAAACCAAACATCTCACAGCAACTGCAAAAACAGTTCAGGATTTCAAAATAAACATTTAAATAAATATAGCTTATCACAATCTGTCATCAGGTATTTAACTACTGTCAATGACACACCGTGTCTCCACCCAGACTAGTAGAAACCTTTATGTTCATTGTAGCCATTAACACAGTAATAAACAAATCAATTAGTGCCCGCTGCTGAATTCTTGGTGAATTCTCTGCCACTTACTCAATTGTTTTACAGTTTTAAATTTTAACATGGTTGCCACTGGATTGGTAAATAAACACAGACACTTTGCAGAACTCTCCCCACAGGGTGTTGTTATAAATAAACCAGGCATGTTCACACAGCAGGATTACATTGAATGGATGTAAATAGCATCTGATGAGCAAATGAGTCAGTATTAATTGGAGCGGCTGAGTGTGCACAGATCAGTTTGTTGTGCGAGAGGACAACTCTACCCTTTCATTAATGTTTCACCAACTCAGGGAGAACATCTACACAAACATAGATTAAAAAAAACATGCTGTGGACACAGCTTGCTTCAGATATTCAATGAGTGGTGTGACCGAGGTCACTCCCGGTACCGGCCTGTCAATCACCCGGCACTACCATTGGCCAATCTGACTTGTTTCTCTCAGTCATTGCTGGCTACTGATGGCTACAACCTATCGAATGGTTTGTTCCCTTTACTCAGTCATTTCTTAATATCATTCCAATGGACCAAACCATTTCTCTTTCTCTCGCTCCGAAAATCAAGAAGTAGAATCAGTTTGGGTGGAGCCAAGAAACAGCAAGGGGCAGAAAACATTGGTGGGAGTTGTTTATAGGCCCCCAAACAGTAGTTGTAATGTAGGGCAGAGTATAAATCAGGAAATTAGAGGCGCATGTAACAAGGGTAATACAGTAATCATGGGGGACTTTAATCTACATATAGACTGGGCAAACCAAATTTGCAGTAATAGTGTGGAGGACGAGTTCATGGAATGTATACAAGGTAGTTTTCTAGATCAGTATGTTAAGGAACCAACTAGGGAACAGGCTATTTTAGATCTAGTATTGTGCAATGAGAAAGGGTTAATTAATAACCTTGTAGTAAAGAGGCCTTTCGGGAAGAGTGACCATAATATGATAGAATTTTATATTGAGTTTGAAAATGACTTAGTTAAATCTGAAACTAGGGTCTTAAATCTAAACAAAGCAAACTACGTAGGTATGAGGGGCGAGTTAGCTAAGGTAGATTGGGAAACTACATTAAAAGGTATGACAGTGGATGAGCAATGGCTAGCATTTAAAGAATTAATACATAATTTACAACAAATATACATTCCTTTAAAGCACAAAAACCCCACAGGAAAAGTGGTCCAACCGTGGCTAACAAGAGAAGTTAAAGATAGTATTAGACCAAAGGAAGAGGCTTATAATGCTGCCAAAAAGAGCAGTAAGCCTGAGGATTGGGAGTATTTTAGAATTCAGCAAAGGAGGACCGAGAAATTGATAAAGAAAGGGAAAATAGAATATGAGAGTAAACTAGCGAGAGACATAAAAACAGGCTGTAAAAGCTCTATAGGTATGTAAAAAGGAAAATATTAGCGAAAGTAAATGTGGGTCCCTTACAGGCTGAGACAGGAGAAACTCAGTCCTCCCTCCCCACTGGGTAATGGCTGCTGTTTGGTGCCTCTCTGCTTGAATTGGAGATGAAGCAGATTCAAAACAGATCCTCAGGATCGGTTCTAAAGGTTAAACAGTAAAAGAGAATCGTCATGGAGCCAGAATTTACTATAGCTGGGGACTCAACGGTGCCCACTGATAGTTAGACTTGCCTTTGCTCATTTAATGTCGACAATATTTTGCGTGGCAAGTTGCTGTAAGTGGGAGATAGAGATAGCGCAGCACCCTCTACAGGGCATCTGGGACCTGAGACAGGGCAAGCTACTGTGTGTCTCCTTAACCAATTAGATTGAAGAATTGTTAATGAGCAGCGCAGAGTCTGAATCAAGAAGTGAAAGCTGGAATAGTGAATTCAATGCCAAATCAGGTACAGAAAGCAAAATAAAAAGAGGGGAAGAAAGATTGGATTAAGAGAGAGAGAAAAAAAGAGAAAGGAAAAGTAAAAAGAAAATTTTTAAAAATCTCCAACAACAATTAAAATCTGAAGGAATGAGACTTCACACTTGTAGCAGTTAATTTTCTGTGCCAGAAAGTTTGTTTGGCAGTAATTAAGACTTATCACGCCGTTAAAAATGGTACTTAGACTGAAATGGACAAGACTTAATTTTCTGTGGCGAGTTTAGTTCATATCACCATGCAAGTACAAGAACTTCACGCCATTCAATGCATGTGAGCCAGATAGCGAGATACCGTTTTCGCGAAGATAAAAGAAGAGCGGCACTTCTCAGATAGCAACTTCTGGATTTCCACGGTTGACCTCGCATCTGCCCTCGCCTGAAGTTGCTGTGCCATTTACCCATAAATAACGGAGAGCGCCATTCGCCTCACTGTTATTTTGACAGGTTAAATCTGGCCCCTTAACTTTAGTGTTCATGTTATCTCCATTTCTTTTGATGTTTTATCTTGCCCATGTTTCTGTTACTCTCTATAAACCGGGAGTGGGGGGAGAAATTTGTTTTAGCCAGGGAAGTTGCCGGTGTCACTGGTATTAACGGCCGTTGAAAATGGCCGCAACACTAACGAGGCAAAATTCGCCTGGGGGAGGGGAATGGAGATTGTTGCACTTACCTGCCGTGCAACGCCGTCCTGGTGGCGTTACTGGCGCCATCCAAGGCGAAGTTCGTGTGCAGGAGCGGCGTTGCAGCTTCCCACAGCCTGTGGAAGAGAGGCTGTGGATCTCTCAAGGAATTGTGGGCAACGAAGAGGTCTGAGAATTAAAGGGGCCATGCACATTGAAGCAATACAAATTAAAATGAAGTGAAACAATGCAGTTTTCAACCCTTTCTGCCTTAAAAAAAAATATTTAACATTAAAAAGCAGTCCCAAATGTGAATATTCAGCTCTTAAAGCTGAATTCCCTTCCTAACTTCAAAAAATGGGAAAAATGCCTCAGCACTAACACAAATGGCTCAGCAAGCCAGGGAAGGGGCACCCAGGGTCGCGCACACAGCACTCCAGCTTTGTGCAGGGGGTCAACACTGCATGACAGGTCCTTTACTCACAGGGGCCAGGAGGCCCTCCAGAAAGAACGATGTGGGACCACATCACCGAGGCCGTCACTGCCAGCTGTGTCGCCCCCACCACCTGGCTCCAGTGCCCAAAGAAGCTTCATGACCTCAGACCACTGGTCAAGGTCAGTGAATGCATCTTCAAAAGCCGTCTCCTATCAACTGCATCACTAGCCTCACACACTGCTCAATGCACGACTCCCCCCCCCCCCCACCGCCAATCACTCACCTACCAACAATCTGCACCAATCATGAGGCACATCTCCCATTCCTAGCCTCACCCCCTTGGAGGAGACGGTGCTGGCCATTCTTGGCAGGGGCAAGGCTGAGCCCTTGGCCAGCGGTGGGTCTGAAAGGATACAAGATGCTGTTATCCTCCTTCTGGCACACACCTCTTGCTTTCCTGCCCTCCCGTCACCACAACTCCACCCTTGTGTCTTCCTCATTTCACACACTCAAGAAATGCAGACTGCCCAGCCAGTGGGTGACCAAGAAGAGGGAGAGGAGAGAGAAGAAGAACAAGAAGAAGAAGATTGATTTGACACTCCCAGCCACCAGCTCCTCAAGGTCGACCAGCAAGGCCATCTGCAGTGTCCCCCACTGAAAGTCAGCAGCATTCCACCAATCATGCTGCAGCCACTGGGGTAGCACTGTATGACATCACTAGGATAGGCAAAGGCACACACAAGACACTCACTAAGGGAATGCATAAGGGTAATGAGCTGATTTCTTGATGTCACATTGGATGGATAGACGTAAATAAGTGGATTGGAAAGTTTGCTTTATGGTAGCTTTTATTTCAGCATCGTGGCCAAGAGGACATTGTGATGGTCAGTAACAGAGGGAAGGTAAGGTGTGGGACAAATGTTGAAAGGGGAATTGGGGTTGTGGTCACTGGGACCACAGGCGGATGATTCCATTCCGGATATCCCGGACACAAAGGGGCTGTCTGGGATGCATCCTTCCATCTGCTTCCTCCTCTCCTGCTTCCTTCTCTTCAGCTTCCTCTTCCCTCTGCGAGCGGATGCTGTAAATCTGAAATGACAGCATAAAATGCTGGAAATACTCAGCTGGTCGGGCAGTATCACGACCTGAACGTGAACTCTGTTTCTCTCTCCACGGATGTTGCCTGACCTGCTGAGTATTTGCAGCATTTTCTGTCTTTTCAAAGGCCTTCATCCGAGGCCTTGCAAGTGTCCAGCAGCATCTCCTACACACTTAAAAAACTTTTAACATCTATTTCAGCAAGCCACTACTTCAATAAAATCAAAAAACTCAGTCCAAAAGATTAAATACAAACTTACCTGAAAGATGTGGGTGTCCCTTTAAGAGGTGCTGACATCGCCACAGGTTAACCTGGCGTGCTTAGGACCCAGGACCGAATTCAACACTAGGGTCAAAGTTCGCGTTGGTGACGTTAAGTCGGCGTTGCACGCTGATTGACATCATCACGCCGCCATTTTGTCCAGCCTGGCGCTGCCAGTTACCGGCAACGCAAAGGTAAGCACGAAAACGGCCGCCGCAGTGGGACCCGCCACCAGCTGGCGAAAGAACGACGGCCGGCGTTTTAGCGCCATTTAACGGTGCCACAGAGTGGTGCTGAGGGGAGCAATTTCTAGCCCCAGTTCTCTTGGATATCTCTTTGGGGAACAGTTTGTTTGTCCCATTTATTCGGAGGCCGTTGCTCTTTTGGATTAGGCCCGGTCAGAAAAGTGCACTGAAGGATTCACAGTGCGCTGAAATTCGCATTTCACAGCGTGCCTGGTTAGTTGGACTTTTTCCTGCACCCTTCAGCTCAAAATTCTTTTGCCCTCTAAGTTGCTAAAAGTGTGAACTGATAAAGGCGCAGCGAGGGAAACAGGGCATCCGGGACCTTGGTGAATGACGGGTGCAACTGTGTATCTCCTTAACCAATGAGATTTAAGGATTGAGAAATAAACGGAGGAAGGTCCGAGAAGGGGGTGAATACGAGTGGGTGAATTCAATGTTAAATCAGGAAATGAAAGACAAATAAAGAGAGCAAGATTGAGAGAGAAAAGAGAAAGGAAAAGTGAGAAAAAAATTAAAATTTGACATTTTTAAAATCTCCTTCAACAATTCACTACCTGAAGGAATGAGACTCCACACTTCTAATTGTTCACTTCTGGGCCAGAGAGGTGAATAGCAGTCATTAACAATTATGTCGTTAAAAGGGTACTTATGCTGTTAATTACTAGACTTAACTTACTGTGGCGAGTTTAATGGATAATTAATGTGCAAATGCAACAACTTCATGAAACTCACAGGGAGGTTAAGGTTGAGCTGCCGTTTTCATAAAGCTAATGTGCAAATCGTCCAGCAACTGGTGGCAATTCGCAATCCACGGGACATCTCTTCCGCGTCACAAGTTGCTGCCGATTTGCACATTAATAATGATGTGCGTCGTTCACACTCTATTATTTCTTCAGTAAATTCCGGCCCAATATCCCCTCTTGCAGGAATCTGGCTATTGGATTTAACGTAGACTCGCTGTTACATAGGGACAGGAGAAGGCCATTCAGCCCCTGCTTCACTCTTTGAAATGGTTGATATCATCATACAGGCCAGTGACTTACATACTAAAGGAACCAACATATTCACTCATGACGAGGTAGTGCTAGAAAGCATAAATAAATAAGTAAGTACTAAAGCTACGGTATATAAGCACACTGATCAAGAAAAGATCCATAACACAAACATACGAACAATGGTGGACAGGAAAAGACCCTCCGATCCATCCAGCCTGTCCCACACAACTGCACTGCCTTGTGTATCACAATATATACACTCCCCACCCCACCCCACCCAGAAACATGTGATCTCCTGAGAGAGGCGAAAAACAGAGAAAAACCCGAGCCAATGAGAGGACAAAATTCTTGAAAGGTCCTCAATGGGTCAATTCCCCTTCGTGAGAACTTCTTCAGCTGGAATATTAAATCATAGAATCAGAGAAATTTACAGCACGGAAGGAGGCCATTCAGCCCATCTTGTCCGTGCCGGCCGACAAAGAGCTGTCCACCCTAATCCCACTTTCCAGCTCTTGGTCCGTATCCTTGTAGGTTACGGCACTTCAAGTACATATCCAAGTACTTTATAAATGTGATGAGGGTTTCTGCCTCTACCACCCTTTCAGGCAGTGAGTTCCAGACCCCCACCACCCTCTGGGTGAAAAGATTGCTCCTCAAATCCCCTCTAAACCTCCGACCAATTACTTGAAATCTATGCCACCTGATTATTGATCTCTCTGCTAAGGGAAATAGGTCCTTCCTATCCACTCTATCTAGGCCCCACATAATTTTATACACCTCAGTTAAGGCTCCCCCCCCGCCCCCCCCACCCTCCTCTGTTCCAAAGAGTACAACCCCAGCCTATCCAATCTTTCCTCATAGCTAAAATTCTCCAGTCCTGGCAACATCCTCATAAATCTCCTCTGTACCCTCTCTGGTGCAAAAAGTCTTGCTAGATTCTATAAGCAAAGTCCGAGTTTCTGACGAGATGCACTCACTTGGTTTAATCTTCTCAAATATCTTTGTGTGTCAGAATATCACATCATATTGTACAATATCCTTTCACTTTATCTCCCACAGGCGAGGAGCGATCTAGGGGCTTTACTTCTGGTCAAGTGTCAGAATTCAGAAGATTCAACCTTGTTTCACACTCTGGTATTTAACCTAATGGGGTGATTTCCAGCTGCCCGGAACCCTGTTAAAGCTGATCAGTAGATGCTCCGCACTCAATGATCGCTCTCGGCTCATCTAACTCCATTTATGAGCAGGCGTCAAAATTGCCGGCCAGCTCTCCCACCCAGATTTAAATCGGGGTCTTAGGCTGGTTGTAGGACCCCGACACAACCTTCATGTACCAATGGATGGAGCGTGCGCCAGTGGTGCTGGATGGCGATGGGTCTAACCTGCAGCTCTGGAGCCCAAAAGCAGAGTTTCCCACCCGCTCCGTGCCCCCTCCCCCAGGATTGTCTCCTCTCCTCCCCTTTTTGATTGGCGGCTCAGGTCCGCAGAGGAGCCGATGGGTTTGACCCCCTCCCCCCACCCCCTGCTGGATCAGCTGCTTGCCAGTTACATTCAAATGAGGCCTGACCTTGAAATTGGTTCGGGCCTCTCGTTCGAACCAACAGGCAAGATGTGCAATTGCTCCGCACTCCGTCCACCGCCGCACAGTCTGATCTTTAATTAAATAAAACAAGCAGTTTACTCTGTATCTAACCTCTTGTGTACCTCCCTTGGGAGTGTTTGATGGGACAGTGTAGAGGGAGTTTTACTCTGTATCTAACACGTGCTGTGCCAGCCCTGGGAGTGTTTGATGGGACAGTGTAGAGGGAGCTTTACTCTGTATCTAACCCATGCTGTACCTGCCCTGGTAGTTTATAGAATCATAGGGGGCAATTTTCCCACTGGAGGCAGGTTTCGGTTTGGGTGGGTTCCAAACCCGCCTCCACTAATAGGTTTGAAAAAATTGCGATTTCCCCCTGATTGGCCAGTTGATTTCAGAGGTGTGGGATGCCCTTGGTCAATTAGTGTTTTGGGACTGAAACTCACCTCTGCTGACATCACTTTTCCAGCCTCATTTAAGGGCTGCTTGCTGCCTTGGATCATTCCACTGGATTTCTGTCAATGCTGCACCACCTGCAACATATTCTGAGAAACCACTATGTCCAATTCCAAGGCAAGGGCCTCCCCGAGGTTCTCGGATGAAGCGCTGCAAATGTTGGTTGAGGGGGTGAGAGCTATCGGGGAGGTGCTCTTCCCCTCATCTTGGAGGAAGAGGCCTCCCAAAGAAACCAAGGCTGTGTGGGTCCAGCTGGCAAGGGATATAACCTCCAGATCTGTGTGCAGATTGGGTGAATGTTTTATGTGTATTGATGAAATGCCATCCCTATTAGAAAGCATTAAAATGATTTGATGGCAAAATGTTGGCGTGCTGGCATCTGTTCTTTCGCCTTAGGCAGCTCCACATTGCGGGCTCCGTGACACTTGCGTTGTCAGGTTGGTGGCCAGAGTGAAAGGAGGCCAGAGAGTCATGTCCATTGTCTATGATGTCTTAAGATGGAGCCAAGGGCATGTGCCAACATGGGCAACCTATGCAAATCTGGCCAGGATAAGTGCATCCCTTGCATCACGGGCAGCCATGTGCTCGCGTGCTGCCGCTGCTGCTGGTAGATAGACCGGCGCTTGGTCCTCCTCCTGCTCCTCCTCCTCCTGCTCCTCTTCCTCCTCAGCCTCCTCATCCTCCTCCTCCTCCTCCACAGCCTCCTCATCTGAGGAGGCCTGGAACTGAGCCACTTGCTCATCAGGAAGCTGCAAGCCACGATGCTGTGCCATGTTGTGCAGTGCACAGCAGACCATGACCATTCTGGAAACCCTGTATGGTGTATACTGCAGGGCTCCACCTGATCGGTCAAGGCAACGGAAGCGCATCTTCAACAACCCAATGGTTTGCTCGATGATGGACCTGATCGAAGTGTGGCTGGCGTTGTAGCGCTCTTCAGCCTCGTTAGCTGGCCTCCTGATCGGCGTCATTAGCCACTTCTTCAGGGGGTAGCCCTTGTCGCCAAGGAGCCATCCGTTAAGTTGGTTTGGCGGATTGAAAAGCGGAGGAACACGAGAGTGCCGCAGGATGAAAGAGTCATGGCAACTACCACAGAACTTGGCGCAAACATGAAAAAACTCCTTCTTGTGGTTACACACCAGCTGTATGTTGAGGGAGTGGAAGACCTTGCGGTTGACAAAGATAGCTGGGTTGTGCAGTCTATGACGCCCTGCACCATTGGTAAGCCTGCCATATTTGCAAAGCCAACCGAATGCGCGGTTATACTTGCTTGATCCCTTGAGAACTGGATGTAATTGTGCGCCTTTGTGAAAAGGGCATCAGTAACCTGCGTGATACGACTGTGGGCAGCCGACTGGGAGGTGCCGCTGATGTCTGCTGATGATCCCTGGAAGGAGCCTGAGGCAAAAAAGTTGAGTGCGGTGGTGACTTTGACAGCCACTGGTAAGGGTGTCCACCCACTCCTCTGGGCACCAGGTCTTGCTGCAGCAGTGCGCAGATTTCTCGGACAACCACTCGCGAATGTCTCAGCCTCCTTTGGCACTGCTGCTCACTCATGTTGAGGTAGTTCATCCTCTGTCTGTAAACCCTGTGAGGGGGGTATCTCCTGCGGTGACGTGCTTCCATGCGCTGGCGCCTTCTGCCCTGTGCAGCATCAGGTGGCTGAGCAGGAGGTTGGGGCTCCTGCTGCTGTTGCTGCTGAGCTGCCTGGTTCTGCTGCTGCCGTGGCTGCTCCTCATCTGAATCTGAGCTCCATGGTGAAAGGAAATGGATGGTTCCCATGCTGCTTGCAGATGCCTCCATTGGGGAAGCGCTCATTCCAAGCGGGGAGAGGGTCTTCCAAGGAGGTCCCACAGTTGAGAGATAGAAGCTGCAGGTCCTCCGACTTCGGAAGGCCTGCTAAAACTGCTGAAAGACCTTTTAAAGCAAAGTTCTGCAACTGATCCCTGATGAAAGCTTTGTTTTAATGGTGGACCTGCAGCTGTGAGGAGGCCACCCACTTGTCAACCCGCCAGGTTTAGCTGGCGTGGTTTAGGAGGGTCGTGGGACACGCTGAAAATGTCGAAAAATAACGAGGGCCTCTCAAAATAGGATTAGAGAGGCCCTTAACGACCATTTAAGGCTCTTAACAACCTCTCTGGCCAGCTGGAGGCGGGACCGTTTTCCACCCTGCAAAACCGGCACCGGCAAAATTCCGCAGAGGCGCGTTCCGAACCCGCACTCGTTTTTTTGCGATTTTCCCGCCTTTCCCGCCTCCAAAACCCGCCTCCTCGGGGCTGAGAAAATCAACCCCATAGAATCATAGAAACTTACAGCACAGAAGGAGGCCAATCGGCCCATCGTGCCTGTGCTGTACCTGCCCTGGGTGTGTTTAAAGTTCTTAAAGCAGGAATGTGGGAAACAATTATTGAATTCCAACAGTGTCGTTCCTCACTTGAGGTGCCAGGACCCTCCAGCAGCATGTTGTCCTGTATTGGCAGATTGTCAAAAATGCCTGACACATGGGACATGACAGAGCAGAGGTCTGTCTGTAACTGGAGCTCAAACAAGACACACTGATCTCATTGAAGGGGAATTCTGCTGTAATTAGACATGTTTTGATTTTCAGAAGTAAATACAGGTGCAGACCGATATTTTTTTAAATGGTTACTAATTTGAAAAACATCACGTTATCACATGTGTTGAGATATTAAAGGGAGCAGCTTTTGTTGACTTATTCCCCTGTTCTTCACTCTCTTTATATGAAAGTTTTTTATGTACGCCGCTATAGCTCAGTAACAACTGAGGTGAGCTGACTGAACTCTCCCAGGGCGGCAGTGGGGGAAACTCGACATTGGTTCTCAGTGCCCCTCATCCCCAATCACCGGCAAGTGGTCATCCCTCAACCAACATCATTTCTTGTTTGGGGGACGTTGCTGTGCACAAATTGGCTGCTGCGTTTCCTACATTACAACAAGAAGAGTTTAGAGACGTTACAATTGGCTTAACCCCCACCCCCGCATGCAGTTGAATAGCTTGGCTCACAGACCAGTTGCGCCTACAACTGAAGTGCTGGAGACCAGCTGGCTCTTGTTGAAGAGTTTCCCCCTGACAGATGACCCCTGGTTAGGCTCCGTTACATTTCTTAAATGACCACAATTGGGGGCAAGAGTGGATGAAAACCAGATGCGATCGGTCTCCTCTCTTAATGCCTATCGCACATATAGATGGTTGAATGGCACGATGCCTTCTGCTGGAGAGAGGTTTCAATATTCCCAAATGCCATCCCCAGTACCGCTCCCAGCACCACTCCCAGTGGCCCCCGCAGTGCCAATCCCAGTGGCCCCCCCAGCGCTGCTCCCAGTGCCCACCTCCCAGTGAATCATTGAATCTTACAGCACAGAAGGAGGCCCTTCGGCCAATCGGGCCTGTGCCGGCTCTTTGAAAGAACTATCCAATTAGTCCCACTCCCCTGCTCCTTCCCCATAACCCTGTAAATTATTCCAATTCCCTTTTGAAAGTTACTGTTGAATCTGCTTCCTCCACCCTTTCAGGCAGTGCATTCCAGATCACAACAACTCACTTGCGTAAAAACAATTCTCCTCATCTCCCCACCTCCCCCGGCCCCCGGTTCTTTTTTCCAATTATCTTAAATGTAAGATGGATACCTTGTCATTGATGCTGTCGTGGGGCGTTTGGTCCCAGTTTCTGACCTATGCCTGCAACCCCCCGCCCCCCCGCCCCCTCCTCCCCCACAGTGAAGTCTCAGAGCTTCAGTACTTGGGATTCATCAGTGAAAGCAAAGAAGCTGGAGTGAGGTGCTGGAGCTGTCGGCAGCCTCTGGGGACATCCACGGGCAGTTTATTGTATTTCACTTAATTAGTGAAAGAAGAAACTTGTTTCGAAACAGAGCCTGTTCCATCCTCAGGATATCCCAGAGCATTTCACAGCCTTACGTTTGAGGTGCAGGCACTGTTACAATGTAGAGAAACACGGCAGAGAATTTGTGCAGTCGTTGCTAAAAGGATGAGAAGAATCAAAGCCTTAATTAAATTGTAGGAGCAAATATGCTAGAGAAGGTGAAAGGTGCATGATGAGAGATCGGGTTGAAATGGGGTTGACTTTAGATGGGGAGGGGCTGTAAGTTTCCCCAACTGCACATACTTGTCAAACTA
The DNA here is from genome assembly GCA_030390025.1 of Squalus acanthias. Lineage (NCBI taxonomy): Eukaryota > Metazoa > Chordata > Chondrichthyes > Squaliformes > Squalidae > Squalus > Squalus acanthias. The sequence continues at coordinate 3,368,719 of CM059444.1, read as the reverse complement.
ACAAGTGTAATATATAATATCCCAAATACATCAGCTTACTGTGGCCCAAGCTAGTGTTAGAGTAAGGCTGAGGCAATGTGCTCAGGCCTCTAACTGCAGTGCCTGTCCCTTGGACCAAACAGAGCGAGTGCCCATTCTGGAGATGCAGCTCGCATACCTTATGGTGTCTCTAACATAGTAAATAGCCCAAGGTGCTTCAGAGAAGTGAGAGTGAAGGGAACAGAGAATGGGACCTAGGGGAGATGACTGAACAAATGGGATTTGACCTTTGTCAGTGGGGAGAGTATTGAGGTTCAGAGAGTGATCAGGGCCTGATACAGTGCAATCGATGGTGGAGGGAGGGATTGTGCAGTAGGCTGTAGTTAAAGGAGCGGAGGGCACGACCTGGGATGTACAGCTGGACGAGGGAGGAGTGAGGGCTTGGAGGGATTTGTAAATGAGGATTTTGAATTCAATACATTATGGGTTGTCAATGAGCACAGGGTGATAATCTCTCTCCCCGTTCCTCCCTCTCCCCGTTTCTCCCCTCTCCCTCCCCATTCCCCTCTCTCTCTCTCTCTCTTTCCCATTCCTCTCTCTCTATGCTGGGATCACAGCACCAGGGGATTCCACAACACCTCCCAAACCCCCCAACCCCACACTGTACATTCGGCAGAGGTTTGGTGTAAATTCCATTGATATCAGGTGTAAAAGTTGGTATTTTGTTGTTCCATTTCGGTGTCAAGGTTTCGGGATGTTTCTCACAGTAGAACTAGGAGCTAACGGTTGAGGCTGATGTGTAATAGTGTCAGCTGTGGCTTAGTGGGGAGCACTCTCGCCTCTGAGTCAGAAGGTTGTGGGTTCATAGTCCCACTCCAGCACCAAAATCTAGGCTGACACTTCAGTGCAGTGCTGAGGGGGTGCTGCACTGTTGGAGGTGCTGTCTTTCGGATTTGACGTTAAACCGATGGCCCGTCTGCTCTCTCAGGTGGATGTAAAAGATCCCGTGCACCATTTCGAAGCAAGAGTAGGGAAGTTATCCCCGGTGTCCTGGCCAATATTTATCCCTCAATCAACATAACAAAAACAGATTATCTGGTCATTATCATGTTACTGTTTGTGGGAGCTTGCTGTGCACAAATTAGTTGCCGAGTTTCCCACAGTGACTACACTTCAAAAATACTTAATTGGCTATAAAGCGCTTTGAGACATCCGGTGGTCGTGAAAGGCACTATATAAATGCAAGTCTTTCTTTGTGATTTCACTGTGTAACAGTCCAATGTTAACTCACTGTCTTAATTAATATACTTGCACAAAGCGAATTATGTTGGTCCAGGACATTCACGTAACTGAGAAATAGAAGATTGTTCAATATTTATTTTGGATACAAGTGTTAGTTGGTTATCATTTGTGTACAAATAAAAACTATATTTAAATCATTTTGTCATTACAATAATGTCATTAGTGACAGGTTTGATAATGAGATTTAAGAATAAGTTGACAGATGCTCTGAAGCTCTACTTTAAATAGAACACATAAAATAATAAAAAGTAAAATTACAATACACTGACTGTACTGTGTGGGTATACATGAGGAGACACACAGATTAAACTGTAAAGGACGGTAGAATTAAATGTCAGCAATTCCTAATAATGATAGAAGTACCAAAAGAGCTGTCCCATGTAGCACACCTCAATGACCTGTCAAAAGAGACATCCCAGATATCAGCTGTTTAAAATCTTTAAATTAATGCCTAACTTGCAAAGCAGTGCTGATTGAAAATCTGCAATTTAATTAAATAAGCATCCCGTACATAACTTAATTGATCCATTGCTCCATTGAATAGCAAATCCTCCCATACATAATGCGGTTTGAACATTAAACTTGCTTTTCAGTTCTAAACTGCAAAATGGATAAAGGTGATCATTCTGACAGCCACACAAAAATAATGTTGCATCAAAAACAGTGTGGGTAGTGGGGACAGACATAGTCATGGCATTGCAGCTGCTGATTTTTACATCTCCCATTGAAAGCATGAGCTCTGCTCCTAATGCCTATAGTTCCATGACTTTTTTTATCCAGTCCACATACATTGCAACTCGGACAAAGATCCCAGGCTGATTCGGCCGTCCGCACCCACGGCCCGGAATGATGACTCCCTCGAGCACCCAGCAATCATGGGCAAAGCAAGCAAGGGGTCCACCGTAATCCCGCTGAAAGACACGAGAAACTGCTTTAGGTTTCATGGGAACACAAGTGCAATAACAGATACCCGCCCCTGAACCCCAGCCCACTTGGAGAAGGGTTTTCCCAAACATGGATCATTCATCTCATTCCTCACTTGGAGAAGGGTTTTCTCAAATCAAAAACCCTGATTTAATCAAAATCCTGTGCCTCTCACCCTCCACTCCGTCACCTTGTCTCCACCCACTCTGCAGGCCTGTGCCTCTCACTGGCTCCACAGACGGTAGAGATACCGTCCAGAGGCAGCATCAAACATTGCCAGGTGTGCGTAGTTTGGGTAATGCTGCCTCTATTACAGGCCCCACCAAGCACTCCTGGTTCAGGTGTGGCGTAGGTTGAACACAGAATGTTATTGTAAATTTTGATGATTTATTTGTAAAATGTTATCATTGCATTTATATTGTTAATCATAAAGCTGTTCTTAAGGCTTTATTGTTCATTGTGATCAATGAATGTAATGGTTTACTATGTAATTGATGAGTTGTATAAGTACTATTGTACTTGAATAAAAGATTAACACAGAATGAAGCTCCCTCCACACTGTCCTTTCAAGCACGCGGAGGCCACATATAAAATAGTTTAAATGGGTCGTAGGGTGCAAACTCTTAACTCTGCTGACAAAATGTCCCAAACCCAAATAAGAGTCTCTGCTGCTGCCTCATTGTGGGATCTCCATTCAGCGTCTCTGGCAAACGCTTACACGCTATCAAAAACTCCGACACCAGCGCTCTGGGCTGTGGTTCGGCTCAGGCCCCAGACAGTGTGCCGGTCAGACTCCTCCCTCATCTGCTGCTGTTGATCGCCACAGTTTGCTTCTGTCCTCGTTTCTTACCTCACACGCTCCGGCTCCCCGTACAACAGTCCCAGCACAGATCTCTGTCTCAACCACACGGCCTCTGTAGTACAGATTGCACTCCTTGTTACTCATCACTGGCATCTCCAGGATATTCAGGACTTCATCGTTGCCTGTGCCTACACATCAAGAGGAAGCTTTTAGGGCAGACAAAGAGATGGAACAAGAGATGGCATAGGGGCTTGGTGCGACAGACTCTGAGCGGATAGCCCAATGGTAATACCCAGGAAGGTTCCATTAAAGATCTGGATCATCACTCTTTTTATTTCTGGCCTGAAAGGCCATCCAAAGTATTGGACTCACCAGACAGCCCTGCCATTCACCTTCTCTCACGAGCTGTACCAGGTGGTTTTCTCTAATTTCCTGCTTTGGCAAAATATGACTGCAAGTACTGCCCATCCCAATATTACAGGTCCACGCCTTGCAAGTACTGCCCATCCCAATATTACAGGTCCACGCCTTGCAAGTACTGCCCATCCCAATATTACAGGTCCACGCCTTGCAAGTACTGCCCATCCCAATATTACAGGTCCACGCCTTGCAAGTACTGCCCATCCCAATGTTACAGGTCCACGCCTTGCAAGTACTGCCCATCCCAATGTTACAGGTCCACGCCTTGTAAGTACTGCCCATCCCAATGTTACAGGTCCACGCCTTGTAAGTACTGCCCATCCCAATATTACAGGTCCACGCCTTGTAAGTACTGCCCATCCCAATGTTACAGGTCCACGCCTTGTAAGTACTGCCCATCCCAATATTACAGGTCCACGCCTTGCAAGTACTGCCCATCCCAATGTTACAGGTCCACGCCTTGTAAGTACTGCCCATCCCAATATTACAGGTCCACGCCTTGCAAGTACTGCCCATCCCAATGTTACAGGTCCACGCCTTGCAAGTACTGCCCATCCCAATGTTACAGGTCCACGCCTTGCAAGTACTGCCCATCCCAATGTTACAGGTCCACGCCTTGCAAGTACTGCCCATCCCAATGTTACAGGTCCACGCCTTGCAAGTACTGCCCATCCCAATGTTACAGGTCCACGCCTTGCAAGTACTGCCCATCCCAATGTTACAGGTCCACGCCTTGCAAGTACTGCCCATCCCAATGTTACAGGTCCACGCCTTGCAAGTACTGCCCATCCCAATGTTACAGGTCCACGCCTTGTAAGTACTGCCCATCCCAATGTTACAGGTCCACGCCTTGCAAGTACTGCCCATCCCAATGTTACAGGTCCACGCCTTGTAAGTACTGCCCATCCCAATGTTACAGGTCCACGCCTTGCAAGTACTGCCCATCCCAATATTACAGGTCCACGCTTTGCAAGTACTGCCCATCCCAATATTACAGGTCCACGCCTTGCAAGTACTGCCCATCCCAATATTACAGGTCCACGCCTTGCAAGTACTGCCCATCCCAATATTACAGGTCCACGCCTTGTAAGTACTGCCCATCCCAATATTACAGGTCCACGCCTTGTAAGTACTGCCCATTCCAATGTTACAGGTCCACGCCTTGTAAGTACTGCCCATCCCAATGTTACAGGTCCACGCCTTGTAAGTACTGCCCATCCCAATATTACAGGTCCACGCCTTGCAAGTACTGCCCATCCCAATGTTACAGGTCCACGCCTTGTAAGTACTGCCCATCCCAATGTTACAGGTCCACGCCTTGTAAGTACTGCCCATCCCAATGTTACAGGTCCACGCCTTGTAAGTACTGCCCATCCCAATGTTACAGGTCCACGCCTTGCAAGTACTGCCCATCCCAATGTTACAGGTCCACGCCTTGCAAGTACTGCACTGTAGTGAACGCCCAGTTTGTTCGAGGCACCGAAAGGGCTTTGCCCATGTGCTGCATTATGCCAACTGTAACTGATCTAACTTATCCTGGTTACAGGGTTTTCAGACGAGATAGAGAGGGGGATAAAAAAGGAGGGGAGGGTCGCAATATTGATTAAAGAATCAATTACAGCGGTGAGGACGGAGGATATCTTAGAAGGATCATCAAATGAGGCCATATGGGTTGAACTGAAAAACAAAAAAGGGGCAATCACACTGCTGGGAGTGTACTATAGACCTCCGAACAGTCAGAGGCAGATAGAAGAGCAAATATGTAGGCAAATTTCTGAGAAGTACAAAAATAGGGCAATAATAGTAGGGGATTTCAACTTCCCTAATATTAACTGGGATAAAATTAGTGTGAAAGGTATAGAGGGAGCAGAATTCTTAAAATGCATTTAGGAGAACTTTTTTAGCCAGTACGTAGCAAGCCCAACAAGAGCAGGGGCGGTTCTGGACCTAATTTTAGGGAATGAAGCTGGGCAGGTGGAAAGGGTATCAGTGGGAGAGCATATTGGTGGTCATGATCATAATTCAGTTAGATTTAGGGTGGTTATGGAAAAGGACAAGGATAGACCAGGAATAAAAGTTCTCAATTGGGGAAAAGCTAATTTTACGAAGCTGAGAGGTGATTTAGCCAAGAGACAGAAACTTGAAGGTAAATCAGTGTCAGAGCAGTGGGAGGCATTCAAGGAGAAGATAGTGAGGGTTCAGAGCAAGTATGTTCCCTTAAAGAAAAAGGGTGGGACTAACAAATCTAGAGTTCCCTGGATGTCAAGGGGCAGACAGGGTAGGATAAAGAAAAAAGGGAAGCTTATGACAGATACCGAGGACTCAATACTGCAGAAAGCTGAGAGGAGTATAGAAAGTGCAGGGGTCAAATCAAAAAGGAAATTAGGAAAGCAAAGAGAGGGCATGAAAAAATATTGGCAAGTAAAATCAAGGAAAACCCAAAGATGTTTTATAAATACATTAAGAGCAAGAGGATAACTAAAGTAAGAGTAGGGCCTATTTGGGACCATAAAGGTAACCTGTGTGTGGAAGCGGAAGACATGGGTATGGTTCTTAATGAATACTTTGCATCTGTTTTCACAAAAGAGAGGGACGATGCAGACATTGCAATCAGGGAGGAGGAGTGTGAAATATTCGATGAAATAAACAGTGAAAGAGGAAGTATTAAGGGGTTTAGCATCTTTGAAAGTGGATAAATCCCCAGGCCCGGATGAAATGGATCCCAGACTGTTAAGAGAAGTAAGAGAGGAAATAGCAGAGGCTCTGACCATCATTTTCCAATCCTCTCTGGCTACAGGTGTGGTACCAGAGGACTGGAGGACTGCTAACGTTGTACCATTGTTTAAAAAGGGAGAAAGGGATAGACCGAGTAATTACAGGCCAGTCAGCCTAACCTCGGTGGTGGGAAAATTATTGGAAAAAATTCTGAGGGACAGGATAAATCTTCATTTAGAAAGACACGGATTAATCAGGGACAGTCAGCACGGATTTGTTAGGGGACGGTCGTGTCTGGCTAACTTGATTGAATTTTTTGAGGAGGTAACAAGGAGGGTCGATGAGGGTAGTGCGTTTGATGTAGTCTATATGGATTTTAGCAAGGTTTTTGATAAGGTCCCACATGGCAGACTGGTCCTGAAAGTAAAAGCCCATGGGATCCAAGGCAAAGTGGCAAGTTGGATCCAAAATTGGCTCAGAGGCAGGAAACAAAGGGTAATGGTCGAAGGGTGTTTTTATGACTGGAAGGCTGTTTCCAGTGGGGTTCCGCAGGGCTCAGTACTGGGTCCTTTGCTTTTTGTGATATATATCAATGATTTGGACTTGAATGTAGGAAGTATGATTAAGAAGATTGCAGATGATACAAAAATTGGCCGTGTGGTTGATAATGAAGAAGAAAGCTGTAGACTGCAGGAAGATATCAATGGACTGGTCAGGTGGGCAGAACAGTGGCAAATGGAATTCAATCTGGAGAAGTGTGAGGTAATGCATTTGGGGAGGGCTAACAAGGCATGGGAATACATTATAAATGGTAGGACACCGAGAAGTGCAGAAGATCAGAGGGACCTTGGAGTGCATGTCCACAGATCCCTGAAGGTAGCAGGACAGGTAGATAAGGTGGTTAAGAAAGCATACGGGATACTTGCCTTTATTAGCCGAGGCATAGAATATAAGAGCAGGGAGGTTATGCTTGAACTGTATAAAACACTAATTAGGCCGCAGCTAGAATACTGTGTGCAGTTCTGGTCACCACGTTACAGGAAGGATGTTGCCTGGGCTGAGGAATTTTAGCTTTGAGGAAAGATTGGATAGGCTGGGTTTGTTTTCTTTGGAACAGAGGAGGCTGAGGGGCGAACCTAATTGAGGTGTATAAAATTATGAGGGGCCTAGATAGAGTGGATAGGAAGGACCTATTTCCCTTAGCAGAAGGGTCAATAACCAGGGGGCATAGATTTAAAGTAATTGGTAGAAGAATAAGAGGGGATTTGAGGAGAAATTTTTTCACCCAGAGGGTGGTGGGGGTCTCGAACTCACTGCCTGAAAGTGTGGTAGAGGCAGAAACCCTCATCACATTTAAAAAGTACTTGGATATGCACTTGAAGTGCCGTAACGTACAAGGCTATGGACCAAGTGCTGGAAAGTGGGATTAGGGTGGATAGCTCTTTGTCGGCCGGCACGGACAAGATGGGCCGAATGGCCTCCTTCTGTGCTGTAAATTGCTATGATTCTATGATTCTATCCCACCTTTTGCTTCTGCTGTTTGTTAATCGAGGGGTGAAATCATTGGTTAGGATTTCAGTTCATGACCACCATCACCACCAATGTCACTCTCACTCCGAGCTCAGGAACTGCACCAGAGCAGGTCCTTTCCCTTCCGCTGCGTTGGTAGTTTGAACCGCAAACTGGTTCAGACCGCCATTAAGGGTCCATGTGAAGCGTGGCCAATGCGAGTGCAGTTTGAACTCTTAGTCGCGTGCTGGAAGCTGCCCTTACCTCGGGTCTCTCCCCATCCTGCTATCTCACAACTAGTCCCTTCAGGAACGATGTACCGCTGAGGGGGTAGACATATCACAGCAACCCGGCCGTTCAAAGTCACAGATCTGTATGGGTGAAAATATGGAAGAATCAGAGATCGGTGCGGCACATCCAGTGTTGAATGGGGAGACTTGAGCGCTCAATCCAGGCTGACATTCCAGTGCGGTACTGAGTGAGTGCTGCACTGTCGGAGGTGCCGTCTTTTGCATGAGGTGTTAAACTGAGGCCCCGTCTGCCCTCTCGGGTGGACGTAAAAGATCCCATGGCACTATTAGAAGAATAGCAGGTGAGTTTTCCCCGGTGTACTGGTCAATATTTATCCCTCAAGCAACATCACTGAAACAGACTATCTGGTCATTATCACAATGCTGTTTGTGGGAGCTTCCTGTGCGCAAATTGGCTTCCGCGTTTACTACATTACAACAGTGACAACACTTCAAAAATACTTCATTGGCTTTAAAGCGCTTTGGGAAGTCCTGAGGTTGTGAAAGGCGCTATATAAATGCAAGTCTTCCTTTTGTTTCTTTCTTCCAGATTCTGGGATCTATTTCATTGTGCTTCCAGATGCTAGATCATCGCTGTCCAATTCCAGGAACCCCTTCTCAGTACCCACAACGTGTTTGTCCCCAGGGCTCCAAGAGACAGGCCTCCTTCAAATCTACCAGACACAGGACTCCCTCGCCAGAGTTCCCAGACCCCAGCTCTTCTGGTACATAGAGACCCCAGGAACCTTCAGCCACCAGTTCCTTTACTACTTCCCCCACCTCCTCCTTCCCAGTGCACCAGATCCCAACAGTCCTCGCCCAGTGTTGCCAAACTGCTCCCTCTGTCCCTAGTACAGACAGACAGACCCTGCTCTCTCTGTCCCTAGTACAAACAGACAGACCCTGCTACCCTCTGTCCCTAGTACAGACAGACCCTGCTCTCTCTGTCCCTAGTACAGACAGGCCCTGCTACCCACTGTCCCTAGTACAGACAGACCCTGCTACCCTCTCTCGCTAGTACAGACAAACCCTGCTCTCTCTGTCCCTAGTACAGACAAACCCTGCTCTCTCTGTCCCTAGTACAGACAAACCCTGCTACCCACTGTCCCTAGTACAGACAGGCCCTGCTACCCTCTGTCCCTAGTACAGACAGGCCCTGCTCCCTCTGTCCCTAGTACAGACAGGCCCTGCTCCCTCTGTCCCTAGTATAGACTGACCCTGCTACCCACTGTCCCTAGTACAGACAGACCCTGCTACCCTCTGTCCCTAGTACAGACAGGCCCTGCTACCCTCTGTCCCTAGTACAGACAGACCCTGCTCCCCTCTGTCCCTAGTACAGACAAACCCTGCTACCCTCTGTCCCTAGTACAGACAGACCCTGCTCCCTCTGTCCCTAGTACAGACAGACCCTGCTCTCTCTGTCCCTAGTACAGACAGACACTGCTACCCTCTGTCCCTAGTACAGACAAACAGACCCTGCTACCCTCTGTCCCTAGTACAGACAGACCCTGCTCTCTCTGTCCCTAGTACAGACAGGCCCTGCTACCCACTGTCCCTAGTACAGACAGACCCTGCTACCCTCTCTCGCTAGTACAGACAAACCCTGCTCTCTCTGTCCCTAGTACAGACAAACCCTGCTCTCTCTGTCCCTAGTACAGACAAACCCTGCTACCCACTGTCCCTAGTACAGACAGGCCCTGCTACCCTCTGTCCCTAGTACAGACAGGCCCTGCTCCCTCTGTCCCTAGTACAGACAGGCCCTGCTCCCTCTGTCCCTAGTATAGACTGACCCTGCTACCCACTGTCCCTAGTACAGACAGACCCTGCTACCCTCTGTCCCTAGTACAGACAGGCCCTGCTACCCTCTGTCCCTAGTACAGACAGACCCTGCTCCCCTCTGTCCCTAGTACAGACAAACCCTGCTACCCTCTGTCCCTAGTACAGACAGACCCTGCTCCCTCTGTCCCTAGTACAGACAGACCCTGCTCTCTCTGTCCCTAGTACAGACAGACACTGCTACCCTCTGTCCCTAGTACAGACAAACAGACCCTGCTACCCTCTGTCTCTAGTACAGACAGACCCTGCTACCCTCTGTCCCTAGTACAGACAGGCCCTGCTCCCTCTGTCCCTAGTACAGACAGACCCTGCTACCCTCTGTCCCTAGTACAAACAGACCGTGCTCCCTCTGTCCCTAGTACAGACAGGCCCTGCTCCCTCTGTCCCTAGTACAGACAGACCCTGCTACCCTCTGTCCCTAGTACAAACAGACCGTGCTCCCTCTGTCCCTAGTACAGACAGGCCCTGCTCCCTCTGTCCCTAGTACAGACAGACCCTGCTACCCTCTGTCCCTAGTACAGACAGACCGTGCTCCCTCTGTCCCTAGTACAGACAGACAGACCCTGCTACCCTCTGTCCCTAGTACAGACAGACAGACCGTGCTCCCTCTGTCCCTAGTACAGACAGACAGACCGTGCTCCCTCTGTCCCTAGTACAGACAGACCGTGCTCCCTCTGTCCCTAGTACAGACAGACAGACCCTGCTACCCTCTGTCCCTAGTACAGACAGACAGACCCTGCTCCCTCTGTCCCTAGTACAGATAGACAGACCCTGCTACCCTCTGTCCCTAGTACAGACAGACAGACCCTGCTACCCTCTGTCCCTAGTACAGACAGACCCTACTCCCTCTGTCCCTAGTACAGACAGACAGACCGTGCTCCCTCTGTCCCTAGTACAGACAGACCCCGCTACCCTCTGTCCCTAGTACAGACAGACAGACCCTGCTATCCTCTGTCCCTAGGACAGACAGACCTTGCTCTCTCTGGGACATCCTTTACAAAGAGAACGGATTTATTTTTCTCAATGCAAAAGTTGAAGAGGATTTAATTTTGTGCTAATTGATCTAAACCTAGCCTGACTGTGAATTATTGGGTTCCATCTGCTGCACTGCGGGCCGTGTCAATCACAGCAAGCCCCTCCCCTCTTCATTTTGGCTCTAAACTCTCTCTAGGAGAAAGATAGAAAAGCACTTTTGGGGCATAAATGTCTTTGTCTTTGGGGAGCGATGCGGGGACTGCCTTTGACTGCCTAAAAAATGCCATTGACGGCTTTGGAGGAAAGCTAACAGGCGGGAATAGGTGAGGGGTGAGGGGTTGTCTGATGAGTTGGGGGGGGAGGGGTTGCGTAATGGGGTGGTGGAGTTGTCTGATGGGGGATGGGGGGAGGGGTTGCCTGATGGGGGAGGGGGGAGGAGTTGCCTGATGGGGGAGGAGTTGCCTGATCGGTATGGGGGGAGGGGTTGTCTGATGGGTATAGGGGGGAGGAGTTGCCTGATGGGGGAGGAGTTGCCTGATCGGTATGGGGGGAGGGGTTGTCTGATGGGTATAGGGGGGAGGGGTTGTCTGATGGGTATGGGGGGAGGAGTTGCCTGATGGGTATAGGGGGGAGGGGTTGTCTGATGGGGGAGGGGGGAGGGGGGAGGGGTTGCCTGATGGGTATAGGGGGGAGGGGTTGTCTGATGGGTATGGGGGGAGGGGTTGCCTGATGGGTATGGGGGGAGGGGTTGTCTGATGGGGGAGGGGGGAGGGGTTGCCTGATGGGTATAGGGGGGAGGGGTTGTCTGATGGGTATGGGGGGAGGGGTTGCCTGATGGGTATGGGGGGAGGGGTTGTCTGATGGGTATGGGGGGAGGGGTTGTCTGATGGGAGAGGGGGGAGGAGTTGCCTGATGGGTATAGGGGGGAGGGGTTGTCTGATGGGGGAGGGGTTGCCTGATGAGTGAGTGGGGGGGGTGGGGGGGCGGGGGGGGAGTTGCCTGCTGGTACAAATGGAGTCTGGGGCAGTTCAGGCCCATTCTTCTAGGCTGTCCTCTACCTGAAAGTTGCTAGACCCTACCACCCACCCCTACTGCCAGACCCTGGTAACCCCTACTACAGTCACACCCTCTCCAGATCTCCTTCCCCAGACCCCTGGACGCCCGTCCCCAGGACTCTACCACCTTCTCAGTGCTCACAAACATGCAGATCGCCCTTCTACGGCTCCCAGATTCCAGGATTCTCTCTTCCCCATGCGGCCAGATATCATGACCTTTCTCTCACTGATCCCAGATCTTGGGACTAGCCCCAAAGCTCCCAAAAAACACACTCTGCAGCCTCCTAGACCACAGAGGCCGCTCCCACTCCCACTCCCAATGCTGATAAATCAATGTCCCTGACAGTGCTACTTGGCAGAAGACTCCTGGTCTTACAAAGCTCCGACTCACCATGAGCACTGTCACTGGACATCAGCTGTTAATCTCAGAAGTCTTGTCTATGGTGAGCACTTCCTGTAAATGTATCACTTATTTCCTGTAGCAATTTCCCGCCACTTCCTTCCTCTCGTGCTTTATCCATCACATTTTTTCAGCGACACCTTTTTTTTAATGCTGATTGGCTCAAAGTAAAATTAGAATGTACAAATCAAATATCCTAATAGGGGTACGGTGGTGTAGTGGTTATGTTACTGGACGAGTAATCCAGAGGCCTGGACTAGTAATCTGGGAGAACATGAGTTCAAATCCCACGGCAGTTTAAGAATTGGAATTCAGTTTTAAAAAATGGGAATAAAAAGCTGGGATCAGTAAAAATTGTTGTAAAAACCCAATTGGTTCACTAATGTCCTTTAGGGAAGGAAACCTGCCGTCCTTGCCCAGTCTAGCCTAAATGTGATTACCACATTCTCCTGGCAATAAATGCCGGCCTTGCCAGCGACGCCCACATCCTGAGAATGAATAAATAAAAAAATAAAAAAAGTCAAGGAGGTGGCCAGAGAACTGCCAATGAGAAATGACTTTTTTTATTGGCGCAGGTACCTCTCCAACTCCAACATGATCAAGTTAGAGCGCTTTGGTCCACACACGGCCCTTCGGATGGGGATTGCTTGCTTGTCTGGGTCATCTGGCCTGGGATCTTTGAGCACGGTTCCCATCCAGGCCTCATATCCCCTGAACTCAGCGTAACTAAAAGTTAAAGACACAAAATGAGAGTATATTGATTGCACGTTTCATGACTGATATCAGGACTGGTTACCGAGAGGGTGGTCTAGTACAGGTTCGTCAGATTCTCATTCTCGTTCATACCGTCTGCGCATCTGAAACGGTCTGAAATGTAATCAATTTAATCGCAGGTCCCCATTTGCTCTACAATCAAAATAACAACAGAAAACGCTGGAAAAACTCAGCAGGCCAGGCAGCATCCGTGGAGAGAGAAAGAGAGTTAACGTTTCAGGTCGATGACCTTTCGTCAGAACTGTGAAGAGCCGGAAATCAAATAGATTTAAGGCCAGAGTAAAGCTGGGAAAAGGGGGAGGGGATAAAAGAACAAAGGGGGAGATGAAGAGACATTAAGAGACATTAAGAGATATGCAAGGCTAGAGGTGGTGTTAATGTGACAGATTAAGGTTGAAAGAAGTGTGAAATCCACTGGTAGAATGAAGGACAGCTGCCAGCTTCTAGGAGGAAAAAAAAAGGTGGGGGGGGCAAATAAAAGGATGGAAAAAATAAAATATAAATGTGATTGGAGCTGAGGTTATGATCTAAAATTGTTGAACTCGATATTGAGTCCAGAGGGCTGTAGCGTGCCTAAACGAAAGATGAGGTGCTGTTCCTCGAGCTTACGCTGCGCTTCAGTGGAACAGTGTAATAGGCCGAGGACGGTGAGGTCAGAGTGGGAGTGAAGCGGTGAATTAAAGTGACAGGCCACCGGGAGCTCGGGGTCCCCCTTACGGACTGAACAATCTACAATCAAGCTGTGTTCTTTGATGCATTGTCTCATTATTCATTATTCATTATTCATTAAGTTTCTCCTTGTTGATCAAGGACAGAATCTCCGAAAGCGGAAAAAATGGTCCGTACCCTCTCAGAAGAATCAGGGGGCTGATACCTGGCAGATGTTTCGGCTCTGGGTGCTCAGCACGGGGAGGGGACTGGAACATGACTAAGCTTTTGGCGCTTTGACTCAGCACCAAGCGCCGTCAATTCTTGGGACATGGGTTGGGCGCCGAGTAAAGGTCCCGCTACATTGTCCCATCAGACGCTCCAGGCCTGATCCAACAGTGTGCACCCCTCCCACCTCACTACAGCGTATCCGTGAGGCCTGTCTGAGTGGGATTGACTATTATTCATTTTGCACCAAAGTAGAAACTGGGGTTGAAATTCCCCAAAGCCCACTGCACCCAGGAGCTGATCAATGAGCGGAGATTTTGCCTCGTCAGTCTGCACTGGATTCAAAAACTAAGCCCCAGGTTTACAGGATAGATTTGTGACCCGGCCATATAATCAATAATTATATTGTAAAAGAGGATAAACAAAGCAGAGATCCCATTTAAGATGTTGAGTAAAGTGTGCAATAAACTCGGTAAATGAAAACGATTAGGAATGAGGGGTTTTGATAGATTGAATAAGGAGAAACTATTTCCACTGGCAGGAGAGTCGGTAACCAGATAATTGGCAAAAAATCCAGGGGGAACTGAGAAGTTTTTTACACAGCAAGTTGTTATGATCTAGAATGCACTGCATGAAAGTGTGGTGGAAGCAGATTCAATAATAACTTTCAAAAGGGAATTGGATAAATACTTGGAAAGGAGAAATTTGCAGGGCTAAGGGGAAAGAGCAGGGGGAGTGGGACTAACTGGATCGCTCTTTCAAAGAGCCGACACTGACATGATGGGCTGAATGGCCTCCTTCTGTGCTGTACGATTCTATGATTCTATGACTGAGACAGAAAGCAACATTTGAATGCAACAAATAGGCTGACCTCCTACCTGGCTTTTCCCTTTCATTCCGAATCTTATTTTTATTCCGGGTCAAAATTCTTCAGGGATTTCACTGGTCTCCATCCGTAACTCCAAGTGGCACGGTGAAACCCACGGGAAACGGTAGGGTTCCTGGTTGCATCGGGTCTCCCCTGGTTTCGGGAGTTTACGACCCATCTTTTAAAGGGGGCGGAACCTCCACCCACGCTTTGCAAGGTAAATGGGTTCGGGGGGGGGGTGGGTGGGGAGGAGGGACGGAGCAGCGGGAGGGGGCTGGGGGACTCTCTACACCAGGAAAGCAAGATCATTTTTCAGTACATTTTTACTGAGTGGGCCCCTTAAACACAGGGGGTTGAGGGGAATGTGGCTGGGGCCTATACAAACCCTGACCCGCTCCTCACCATGCCCACCTGCCCCATGCAATTGAGGTGCCCGCCTGCAAAATAAGGCGGGATCAGTGGCGGAGGGCACCAGGATAGTATTCCCAACCAATTTTAGCCCCTCCTTCTCTAAGCTCCCAGGCACTTCACCAGTTCCTGGTTGAAAGGCTGGTCTTGACTTCTCCCCCACCCCCCAAACTCTGCAAGTACCCACTGGAGAGTATCATTTTGAAGGTGGTTCTTCCACTGGTTTTTACCTATCCGGGCGGGCAGGGGGTGGGTGTCTTGCCTATGCCCAGTTGGCATGGCTAGACTGCACACTACTATTTGTTTCCCAGTTTCCTTCTCTCCTCCAACACTGGTACTTTGGTCATCTGTAGTAGCCCCAACTCTGGCTGAGACCAGGGATCAAACCAAGGAACAAACCAGAGATCATCTGGTTTGTTTGGCTCAGGACTGACATGAATCTTGTCATTCATGTGGAAATGACTTATGAAATAATACTGGGCGGCCTGCTGGTGGCGCTGTCCAGGGAGAGTATAAATACTCGGGCACGGGCACAGCTTGCGCAGGACATTCTTAACAGGAACTAGTGAAGGACACAACTAGACCTCCATGTTGTAAAACAGTTGATTAAAGCTTTGTTTAACGCTTAGACCAAGTGCCTAGTAGTTTTCTTACGTCAAGTACTATGGTGCATTTACCCACTGAGCCTTCAGCGCCCGTGTTTATGGCTCTATAGCACTGGGTGTGGCTTATTGCATGCCCTATGCCAAAGACTACGGGCCAATCTAGGAATACATTCAATGACCCGGCACAACAGTTCAATGCAATAAACAGTTGAATCGTACCAGGAGGAAAAACACTGCTTTGAGCTAATGATCCAATTCTTGCTCACAAGGGTCCCGCCACAAAAATGTCTCCCTTCCCTGAAAAGAAAGTAAAATGAATCAATAAAACGCAAATGTGTTCAAGAAAATCAACAGAATCGGCTAGAGAGGGCGGGGAAGGAATATTCCCCACTCGGGTTACCAGCTCTGGTTGGACATGTTCCTGGTGGTTTTGTCACATGACAAAATAATTTTATAACTAATAAATGAAAGTGTTCAAAAAAAATTAAAAATCCCACCATTTTTTTAATGCTCCTTATGATTTTTCTCCTGGGTTGCTAGTGTCTGGGAGATGAATCCATTCCTATTCACGCAGGGCAGCGGCATTATGTGAGGGAGCACGCAGCGCCTTGTGGATGCAATCTATAACCCTGGATCTCCAGGAATCCTGCGATCCGGACTGCTCCTGTATAGTTTACCTGTTGCGAAGGCTCACGGTCCAGGGGGAGTTGCCGGGTCGACCTTTCAGAATCCGGCTCTTTTTGTTAAGAAGCATTCGGTCTTCCCGCTTACCACAGGAGTGAAATTCGACCTCATCTGAAGAGGGGACAAAAGTCAGCATTAAACACACAATGCAAACACTCGTTCAAGGTGCAGGGAGTGAACTTAGGCAGGGGGTGCTCGTGCTGGCCCACCGTAACTTTGGCACAAGAGCGACAGAAACACCGGAAATACAGAGAACCCCAGTGGAAATTCACCCCCAAAATTTCCGAGGAGCAGAACTACATCCTGATATTAAAGGTACAGTCACCATGGAATAGGACTGCATCCTGATATGAAAGGTACAGTCACCATGGAATAGGACTACACCCTGATATTAAAGGTACAGTCACCATGGAATAGGACTACACCCTGATAATAAAGGTACAGTCACCATGGAATAGGACTACACCCTGACATTAAAGGTACAGTCACCATGGAATAGGACTACATCCTGATATTAAAGGTACAGTCACCATGGAATAGGACTACATCCTGATATTAAAGGTACAGTCACCATGGAATAGGACTACACCCTGATATTAAAGGTACAGTCACCATGGAATAGGACTACACCCTGATATTAAAGGTACAGTCACCATGGAATAGGACTACACCCTGATATTAAAAGGTACAGGGGGAAAAATTTGTCTCCTTAGCGCCAGCAGATGGCGCTAACAGGGCACTAGAGCATTATCACTGGGGCGAGGCGAATCCAGTGCCGCACTCCAAATTCCACCCCCCTCACAGCTATCGGGAGCCTCAACGCCAGGTGGATCATGACGTCAGTGAGTGTGCAACACTCATTGACCGCCCGATCTGCAAAATTGATTGTTGCCACCTACCTTAGCGCCTGAAGTAAACAGAGACAGGGAGAGCCGGCATGAAGCAGCAGGAAGCCGGCTCCAGGGATGTTATTTAAAGTGATCATCAGTAATGACTCGCAGCTGTCAGGTTAGTGAAGTTTCAGTAGGTTCTTGTCAGTTTCACATTCTCCAACAGTTTCATTCAGTAATTTCAAGGTTATTTTGGATCAGGAGTGTTGTGGCAACTAAAATGTAGCTACATTTATTCTTCAAAAAAATCAAACTGCTACACTTGGTTACATTAATGGGGGCTGTACTGGCAGTTGACCTCACCCTCCAGGATCTACGGCGGAGGCAGAGAGAAAGACGGGATCATGTTCCCAGAGGGAGGAGGAGGGCCATCAGATCTCTCAATAGGAGGCCTGACCCTCCGAGGGTATTCCGAGAGCACTTCTCCTACCTCCAATTAAGCGAGGAGCAGTGTATTAGAAGGCTCTGCTTCACCAAGGAGATGGTCACAGAACTCTGCCACCTCTGCAACCAGACCTCCAGCCTCAGACCAGGGCGACCACGGCTCTCAGTGTGGCAGTCAAGGTCACCGTCGCCCTCAATTTCTTCGCCAGCGGATCCTTCCAGTCTGCAACAGGAGACATAGCTAACATCTCACAGGTCGCCGTCCATCACTGCATCCGGGAGGTCACAGAGGCCCTCTACAGTAGGAGAAGGGATTACATTTCCTTCCCCATCACCAGTGAGAAGCAGGATGAGTGTGCATGTGGCTTTGCCAGGATAGCAGGATTCCCCATAGTGCACGGCGCCATTGACTGCACCCACGTGGCTTTGCGGGCACCGCATAACAATCCTGAGATCTTCCGTAACCGCAAAGGCTACCACTCACTTGTGCAGTTGGTGTGCACCCACAGACAGCGAATCCTCAATGTCAATGCTATCATGGCATCAGCCACGATGCCTTCATCCTGCACCAGACCGGTGTGCCAGCACTCTTCCAGCCACCACGTCAAGTTGGCGGCTGGCTGGTCGGAGACAAGGGCTATCCGCTCTCCGCCTGGCTCATGACTCCCCTCTGCAACCCCAACACTCCTGCCCAGCAATCATATAATGAGAGCCATGCTGCCACCAGGAACATCATCGAGCAGACCATCGGCCTGTTGAAGCAACAGTTCCGTTGCCTTGACCGCTCGGGAGGAGCCCTCCATTACTCGCCGGAGCGGGTGTCCCATTTTGTGGTGGTCTGCTGCATGCTCCACAACTTGGCCATCATGAGAACCCAGCCTTTGCCACCAGGGATTGTGGAACAACCTCAGGAGAAGGAAGAGGGAGAGGAGGAGGAGGACGAGGAAGATGAGGTGGACGAGGCAGAGGAGGAGGAACAGGAGCGAGGGAGGAGGCAGCCACTTAATCAGCCTTCTGGAAGGGCGATCAGTGATCGCCTCATCAGACTGCGGTTTCAATGAATTAAACCCCAGATCCCCGTTGCTCACCACATCCCCATCATTCCATCCCTGTCGCAGGCCATATTTTTTTTTTATTCATTCATGGGATGTGGGCATTGCTGTCAAGGCCAGCATTTATTGCCCATCCCTAATTGCCCTTGAGAAGGTGGTGGTGAGCCGCCTTCTTGAACCGCTGCAGGCCGTGTGGTGAAGGTACTCCCACAGTGCTGTTAGGTAGGGAGTTCCAGGATTTTGACCCAGCGACGATGAACGAACGGCGATATATTTCCAAGTCAGGATGGTGTGTGACTTGGCGGTGGTGGTGTTCCCATGCGCCTGCTACCCTTGTCCTTCTAGATGGAAGAGGTCGCGGGTTTGGGAGGTGCTGCCGAAGAAGCCTTGGCGAGTTGCTGCTGTGCATCTTGTAGATGATACACACTGCAGCCACGGTACACCAGTGGTGGAGGGAGTGAATGTTTAAGGTGGTGGATGGGGTGCCAATCAAGCAGGCTGCTTTGTCCTGGATGGTGTCGAGCTCATTGAATGTTGTTGTAGCTGCACTCATCCAGGCAAGTGGAGAGTATTCCATCACACTCCTTACTTGTGCCTTGTAGATGGTGGAAAGTCTTTGGGGAGTCAGGAAGTGAGACACTCGCCGCAGAATACCTAGCCTCTGACCTGCTCTTGTTGCCACAGTATTTATGTGGCTGGTCCAGTTAAGTTTCTGGTCAATGGTGACCCCTAGGATGTTGATGGGGGATTCGGCGATGGTAATTCCGTTGAATGTCAAGGGGCGGTGGTTAGACTCTCGCTTGATAGAGATAGTCATTGCCTGGCACTTCTGTGGCACGAATGTTACCTGTCACTTATCAGCCCAAGCCTGAACATCGTCCAGGTCTTGCTGCACGCAGGCACGGACTGCTTCATTATCTGAGGAGCTGCAAATGGCACTGAACACTGTGCAGTCATCAGCGAACATCCCCATTTCTGACCTTATGTTGGAGGGAAGGTCATTGATCAAGCAGCTGAAGATGATTGGGCCTAGGACACTGCCCTGAGGAACTGATAGCACTGTCAATGACACCTTCCATCACTTTGCTGGTGATTGAGAGTAGACTGATGGGGCAGTAATTGGCCGGATTGGATTTGTCCTGCTTTTTGTGGATAGAACATATCCAGGCAGTTTTCCACATTGTCGGATAGATGCTAGTGTTGTAGCAGTGAGGCGCGGCTAGTTCTGGAGCACAAGTCTTCAGCACGACAGCCAGGAAATTGTTGGGGCCCATAGCCTTTGCCGTATCCAGTGCGCTCAGCCATTTCTTGATCTCACGTGGAGTGAATCAAATTGGCTGAAGACTGGCTTCTGTGATGGTGGGGACCTCAGGAGGAGGCCGATATGGATCATCCACTCGGCACTTCTGACTGAAGATGGTTGCAAACACTTCAGCCTTGTCTTTTGCACTCACGTGCTGGACTCCACCATCATTGAGGATGGGGATATTCCATATGGAGCCTCCTCCTCCCGTTAGTTGTTTAATGGTCCACCATCATTCATGACTGGATGTGGCAGGACTGCAGAGCTTTGATCGGATCCGTTGATTGTCGGATCGCTTAGCCCTGACTATAGCAAGCTGCTTCCGCTTATTAGCATGCATGTAGTCCTGTGTTGCAGCTTCCCCAGATTGGCACCTCATTTTTAAGTATGCCTGGTGCTGCTCTTGGCATGCTCTTCTACACTCCTTATTGAACCTGGGTTGGTCTACTGGCTTGATGGTAATGGTAGAGTGAGGGATATGCTGGGCCATGAGGTTACACATTGTGGTGGAATACAGTTCTGCTGCTGCTGATGGTCCACAGCACCTCATGGATGCCCAGTTTTGAGCTGCTAGATCTGTTCTGAATCTATCCCATTTAGCACAGTAGTAGTGCCACACAACACGATGGAGGGTGTTCTCAGTGTGAAGACTGGACTTCGTCTCCACAATGACTGTGCGGTGGTCACTGCTTCCAGTGCTGTCATGGACAGATGCATCTGCGACAGGTAGATTGGTGAGGACGAGGTCAAGTAGGTTTTTCCCTTGTGGTGGTTCTCTCACCACCTGTCGCAGGCCCAGACTGGCAGCTATGTCCTTCAGGACTCGCTCAGCTCACAGCACAAAGCTGAAATGAGACACACCACAAAAGAATCCAAACTGAATTAATAAATTTATCAAAAATCAGTGAACAAATATTTACAACAAAAATATTAACTATTCACCCTTGTGCAATCCATTAGTGCCTCTCGTTACTGTGCCTTTGCCTACTCTAGTGCTCCTACGAATTGTTGGCCCACTGGCTGCAGCATGGCTGGTGGAAGGCTGCGGAGTGTCCGTGCGGGAGACTTCAGATGGCCTTGCAGGACGCCCTCGACCAGCTCTGGGCCTGGAAGGCCTGTCTGTAGACTGCACCACCTCAGCATGGACGGCAGCAGTCTGGGCTGGCTGGGTGACAGGCAGCGACAAGGGCAATGGCGGAGTGGCAGTGGTGGGAGCAGGAATGCTGTCATCCTGAGAGAGGACAGCAGGTTCCTGCTCCACTGACCCGCTGCCACTCCCCCTGGGCAGCACCTCAGCATCCCTACCAATCTGTTGAAGCACAGATTGTTGGCCTGCTGAGACACCGTGAAAGCCCCGGTCGACGGTGGTAGACCCAGCCAGTGGCAGCAGTCAGAGCCTGCGTGGCATCAAGCTGAGACTGCATGAGAGCAGTCTGAGATTGGATGCCACCAAGCATAGACTGCATTACAGCACTAAGACGTTGCGTCGCTTCCGCCTGTGCTGCAATGGAAGCTGCCAGATTGCCCATCACACGCAGCATTAAGTCTGGGTCGCCATGGTCTCTCTGGGAGTCTACCATCCTTTGCAGACTGGAAATGATGGGCTCCATGGTGTGCACAGAGCCTTGTGCTATGTTGGAGGTGGACTCCTCCATGGTCCTTACCATTGCCGAGAGGCTCTCAGGCACCCTTACCATTGTACCTATCATCTCCGTGTGCACGCCCATCACCATTCTTCTAAACGCCTCCCCATCGAGGTTCTCATCTGAGTTCTGTGCAGCAGAAGTCGCGCGTGAACTCGCCCTCCGGGGAGCTGGCCCCCGAGTTACCTTTTCCCCCTGGCCTTGCTGCAGCCACTCGTCCCTGTGCCTCACCCTCTGCAGATCCCACTACTATACTAGCCTCTAAAGAACGTGTAGTGCCAGTATCTGAGCTGGTGCCTGCGGGTGAGACATGCAGTGACGCAGTGTGTTCGTCCTCCTTCTCTTCTCCTGCCTCGCTCTCTACGGTGCCCTCAGGGACAGGCTGCTCAGGAGCTTGCTCATTATCTGAAAGCATAAAGGCACAAGAGTCAGGTTAAGGTGAGGGGAGGGGGGGGGGGCAGGAAAGGAGAAATGCATGCATACAGCATGATTAGTTGGAAAGTGCAAAACGCTTGTGGGTGAGGGGGAAGTGGGATGGGAGAAGAAGGAATAGGGATGAACATACCGTTGTTGTCCCCAAGGGAGTCAACGTCACCGGTGGCCACGGCGCCCACCAACTGGCGCCCAATAATCAGCAGCACTCTATTCTCCAGCGCAGACAGTGGTTGGGTGTCGGCTTGTCCCCCGCCTGTGCGCTCCTGCTCCCTCCTGTTGTGAGCTACCTTGGCCTGCAAGAGAAAGGAAAGTGTGTGAGTGAGTGTGGAGCAATGTGTTTGGGTGATGTGCCTGCCATAGTTGAATAGCTGTCATTGTGTGTAAGATGTGAGGTGTGGGTGTGCGTGTTGGTAGGTAGAGATTGTTGGTGGGTGAGTGCTGGGGGTATGGTGCTTTGGGCAGTGTGTGAAGATTGTGGCTCAGATGGTGGTATGTAGCATTTGTTGAAGCATTCACTCAACCTGACCACCCAAGTGAGGTTGTTAAATTTCTTCCTGCACAGTATGTGGGTCCTGGGGACCACAGTGCTGCCCGAGACGTGCTGTGCTACCTCCCTCCACATGGTTCGGAAGACTTGCGGCGAGGGCCTCCTGCCATTTATTGGGTAGAGCACCTCCCTCCGTCTCTCCACAGCGAACACCATTGACTCCAATGTTTGATCACAGAATCTGCGGGCTCTCTCCCTGGGGCGTGGATCTGCCCTGAGTACAGCTGCTTCAGTCCTCCGGCTCCTTCTCCTTGTCCTGCTTCTGCTTGCTGAGGCAGCTGCACAGCCAGCAATGCTGAAAATGAGGTTCTGCAGCATCAATGAACCTCCCCTTTAAGTACCGAAAAAAGTCTTTGGCAATCATGACTTACGATTAGACTGCACCTGATATTGGTCCACCCGTTGAGTGTAACACCAATGAGCTTCTGCTTTAAGACCTGAATTAGGACTCCAATGAGCACGAATTTTACGTGCCGTCTAAAGCATTAGATACTGATATTGGCCATTCCTTGGCTATAATGAATTTCTAGCCCACAGTCTCTGTGGAATAGAACTACACCCTGATATTAAAGGTACAGTTACCGTGGAATAGACTACACCCTGATATTAAAGGTACAGTCACCGTGGAATAGGACTACACCCTGATATTAAAGGTACAGTCATCGTGGAATAGGATTGCACCCTGATATTAAAGGTACAGTCACCGTGAAATAGGACTGCACCCTGATATTAAAGGTACAGTCACCGTGAAATAGGACTGCACCCTGATATTAAAGGTACAGTCACCGTGAAATAGGATTGCACCCTGATATTAAAGGTACAGTCACCGTGGAATAGGATTGCACCTTGATATTAAAGGTACAGTCACCGTGAAATAGGACTGCACCCTGATATTAAAGGTACAGTCACCGTGAAATAGGATTGCACCCTGATATTAAAGGTACAGTCACCGTGGAATAGGACTACACCCTGATATTAAAGGATTAAAGGTACAGTCACCGTGAAATAGGACTGCACCCTGATATTAAAGGTACAGTCACCGTGGAATAGGACTGCACCCTGATATTAAAGGTACAGTCACCGTGGAATAGGACTGCACCCTGATATTAATTTCCATGAAATGAGTTAGACATAGAAAGTTATGTCTGCCAGTGGCCTGCAGAGGGCAGTACATGCAGGTTTCGTGGCTCTGCTGATTTGCATTCCTATTGGTGCAGTTGTTGGTGTAAAAGCTGTATAAAAGAGGTGTAAGCAAATGAACTACCTGGAAATTACAGTTCAGCCTGCACTCTTCAGCAACAGACTGGGAGATAAACCGTTAGGAGAGGGACAGTACTGGGCTCTTTCTGTGCTGTGTAAGTGTAGCATGCTTGGGAGGTACAGGTGACTTTGAACCTATGGTTCCCAAAGCTCTCCAGCACTGATGGCTTCCCTCACCTCATGTCTGGGTCTGTTGTAGACTAACTGATAGAGATTGATTGCTGTGATTAGTCAACAACTCCATTGGCACTGTATCATGCGATTATCAGGATGGTAAAAGATGAACTAGATGGACCTTGTTCTTCTTTTGTCTAATAATTCCTGTGTTCTTATGTTTCACCTCACTCTCTAATAACTTAGCAATATTTATGTTATACTTGTTCAGAATTCTGACTATGCAGACACCATCTGGACCCAGAGGGCAGCATGGCATGGCACCAAGGCAGAGAAGGACATAGAACTTCACTCTCTATGGTTTTAATGCCCTTTCTATATTGGAATACCCAGAACAGCGCACTGTGACCTCAACAGTGATTTGTATAAATTCATCGTTACTTCTTTACTCTTGCAGTCTATGCCATTTATAAAACCCAAAACGCTAATGGACATAATGAGCTTATTTACCTGCACTCACACTTTCAAGGAATTATGTATTTGAACCCCCAGGTCTCTCTGTTCAGCCACACACCTTCTTTCCATCCAGTGTATGCTCCCAGTCCTCATTTTCCCTCTCAAAATGCATTACCTTGCACTCATCCACATCAATTTGTATCTACCTCCTGTCTGTCTAGCCTGCTCATGCCTTCCCAAAGTCTTTAACAGTTCTCGCTATTTGCCAAACCCCCTAATTTTATTTTCTCAGTGAATTTCGATGTTGTGCTCCCTATACCCAAGTCCAAATCATTTATATATAGTGAGAACAAAAGTGGACCCAGCACTGCGCCCCAGAATACTCCATTTCCAACACCTCTCTCTTCTTCTTAGGCAGTCCCTCAGAAACAAGGATGACTTGCTTCCACACTAAAAATCAGTTCTCAGGTGACTGATGAGTCCAATGCGGGACCTACAGTCTCTGTCACGGGTGGGGCAGACGGTGGTTGAAGGGGCGGGTGGGTGGGGTGCTTGGGTTGACGTGCGCGCCTTCCGCTGTTTGCGCTTGGCTTCCGGTTGCTCCCGGCGAAGAGACTCGAGGTGTTCGGCGCCTTCCCGGATGCTTCTCCTCCACTTTGTGTGGTCTTGGGCCAGTGATTTCCAGGTGTCAGTGGGGATGTTACACTTTTTCAAGGAGGCTTTGAGGGTGTATGAAGCGTTTCCTCTGCCCACCTGGGGCTCTCTTGCCGCGTCGGAGCTCCGAGTAGAGCGCTTGTTTTGGGAGTCTCATATCGGGCATGCGGACGATATGGCCCGTCCATCGGAGCTGATCGAGCCTGGTCAAAGCTTCGATGCTGGGGATGTTGGCTTGAGCGAGAACACTGACGTTGGTGCGCCTATCCTGCCAATGGATTTGCAGGATCTTGCGGAGGCGGTACCTCTCCAGTGCTTTGAGGTGCCTGCTGTACATGGTCCATGTCTCTGAAGCATACAGGAGGGCGGGTATCACTACTGCTCTGTAGACCATGAGCTTGTCGCCGGGTTTGAGGTCCTGGTCTTCAAACACTCTCTTCCTCAGGCGACCCTGGCACCGGTGTTGTTGGACTTCATCATCAACGTCTGCCCTTGTTGACAGTAGGCTCCCGAGGTATGGAAAGTGGTCCACGTTGTCCACGGCCTCGTCGTGGATTTTGATAATCGGGGGGCAGTACTGTGTGGCGGGGGCAGGTTGGTAGAGGACCTTTGTCTTACGGATGTTTAGTGAGGCCCATGCTTTCGTACGCTTTGGTGAAGGTGTTGACGATGGTTTGGAGTTCGACCTCCAAGTGTGCGCAGACGCAAGCGTCGTCTGCATACTGTAATTCGATGACAGACGACCTTGGATCTGGACTGGAGGCGACGGAGGTTGAACAGTTTCCCGTTTGTTCTGTAGATTAGCTCCACTCCAGCAGGGAGCTTACTGAGGGTGAGATGGAGCATTGCAGCAAGGAAGATCGAGAAGAGCGTTGGTGCGATGACACAGCCTTGCTTTACCCTGGTCCATACGTGAATTGGGTCTGTGGTGGATCCGTTGGTCAGGATCACAGCTTGCTCTAATCTAAGCAACACCCATTACACTCACTCTTTCTTCCTGCCTGTCAACCAACTTTCTATCTGAAAGAAAGACTTGCATTTATATAGCGCCTTTCACGACCACTGGATGTCCCAAAGCGCTTTATAGCCAATGAAGTACTTTTGAAGTGTAGTCACTTTTGTAATGTAGGAAACACAGCAGCCAATCTGTGCACAGCAAGGTCCCACAAACCGGGGATAACTCCCCTGCTCTTCTTTGAAATAGTGCCATGGGATCTTTAACGTCCACCTGAGAGAGCAGACGGGGCCTCGGTTTAACGTTTCATCCGAAAGACGGCACCTCCGACAGTGCAGCCCTCCCTCAGCACTGCACTGGAGTGTCAGTCTAGATTTTTGAGCTCAAGTCTCTGGAGTGGGACTTGAACCCACAACCTTCTGACTCAGAGGCGAGGGTGCCACCAACTAGGCCACAGCTGACACCTGTGCTGCTATATTTCCTTTTATACCATATGCCTCAATTTTTCAAACAAGCCCCTTTTGAGACCTTATCAAACATCTTCTGAAATTCCATATACACCACATCTACTGCATTCCCTTTATTTATCCAATCTCCAAAAAACTTCGGATTTTGAACAAATTAATTCTTCAAGAGATTTCCCTTTTGAAAGTTACGATTGAATCTGCTTCCACCACCCTTTCAGGCAGTGCATTCCGGATCACAACAACTCGCTGCGTAAAAACAATTCTCCCCATCTCCCCTCTGGTTCTTTCACCGTTTATCATAAAATCTGTGTCCCCTGGTTACTGACCCTCCTGCCAGTGGAAACAGTTTCTCCCTGTCTACTCTATCAAAAACCCCTCATAATTTTGAATACCTCTATTAAATTTCTAAAGAGAACCATCCCAGCTTCTAATCTCTCCACTTCTTCAAAAAAGTTATTAAATTTGACCAGATGGATGACTGCTGGGAGATCAAAACTACCCAATTTAACCATGGTGACATATTCTGTTTTCTCTCTGCTTCTCTTTGCATCTTCAGCTGTCGCTCTCCTCAACTCTGGCCCTTTCTCCTTCTATAAGTATCCCATTTGTAAAAAGCCATGGAAATACAGAGAATGCATTCCAAATATGTACCTGGATCCTCCTTGCTTGCAGGTTTGGCGTGTCCTTCTGTAATTGAAACAGAAGATTAGTGCGCACGTAAAGGAGTGTAACTGGAAACCAGCAATCGTTTTGTGACTTTAAATTTCTCTGCAAATGCATACTCTTGAGCATTCCTGTCCTTGTGTGTCTCTGATGTGGGACTATCGGGGAGACAGTCCTCTCCCCGCACGTAGCCTGCAAAATAACTGGTCCCCAGGCGCACGGAAGAGGAAAAAGGGGCAGAGAACAGTAACATCAGGTCCCAATTCCCTCCCACTTTCCCAGCTCATGTCTGTAATGTGGGACACTATCTCGACCTGTAATATGGGACATTTACTCTGTGTCTGTAATGTGGAACACTATCTCGGCCTGTAATATGGGACATTAACTCTGTGTCTGTAATGTGGGAAACTATCTTGGCTTGTTATATGGGACACTATATCTGTGCCTGTAATCTGGACATTACCTCTGTGCCTGTACTGCGGGACACTAACTCTGTGTCTGTAATGTGGACAATATCTCTGTGTCTGTAACATGGACACCAACTCTGTGCCTGTAATGTGGGCACTATCTCTGTGTCTGTAATGTGGGCACTAATCTCTGTGTCTGTAATAGAAACATAGAAACATAGAAACATAGAATCTAGGAGCAGGAGTAGGCCATTCGGCCCGTCGAGCCTGCTCCACCATTCAATACGATCATGGCTGATCATCCAAATCCAGTACCCTGTCCCTGCTTTAATCCCCACAGTACACATATCCCACCCTACCCCCGTAACCCCACGTATTTAATTCCCCCTAACATATCCCATCCTATCCCCATAACCCCACATATTTAATCCCCCCCTAACACTAAGGGTCAATTTATCATAGCCAAATCAACCTAACCCGCACATTTTTGGACTGTGGGAGGAAACCGGAGCACCCGGAGGAAACCCACGCAGACACGGGGAGAATGTGCAAACTCCACACAGACAGTCACCCGAGGTCAGATTCGAACCCGGGTCCCTGGCGCTGTGAGGCACCAGTGCTAACCACTATGCCACCGTGTTGCCCTATGTTGTAATGTGGGCACTATCTCTGTGTCTGTAATGTGGACACTCTGTGGCTGTAATGTGGACACTAACTCTGTGGCTGTAATGTGGACACTAACTCTGTGTCCGTAAGCTGTGAGCTAATTGAGGAGTTTAAGATGATTAAAGGATTTGATAGGCTAGATAGAGAGAAAGTATTTCCTCTGGTGGGAGAGTCCAGAACAAAAGGGCCTAACCTTAAGATTAGAGAGCTAGGCTGTTCAGGGGTGATGTCAGGAAGCATTTCTTCACACAAAGGGTAGTGGAAATCTGGAACTCTCTCCCCAAAAAGCAGTTGAAGCTAAGTCAATTGAAAATTTTGAACCTTAGATTGATAGATTTTTGTTAGGTAAGGGTATTAAGGGTTACAGAACCAAGGTGGGTAAATGGAGTTAAGATACAGATCAGCTATGATCTAATTGAATGGTGGAACAGATTCAAGGATCTGAATGGCCTACTCCTGTTTCTATGTTCTCTCTCTCTCTCTATCTGGCTCTCTCTCCGTCTCTGTCTGTCTGTCTCTCTCTCTCTCTCTGTCTGTCTGGCTCTCTCTCTCTCTGTCTGTCTGTCTGTCTCTCTCTCTCGCTGTCTCTCTCTCTGGCTCTCTCTGTCTGTCTGGCTCTCTCTCTCTCTCTGTCTGGCTCTCTCTCTCTCTCTCTGTCTGTCTGTCTCTCTCTCTCTGTCTCTCTCTCTGGCTCTCTCTCTCTCTGTCTGGCTCTCTCTCTCTCTCTCTCTCTCTGTCTGTCTGTCTGTCTCTCTCTCTCTCTCTCTGTCTGTCTGGCTCTCTCTCTCTCTCTCTCTCTCTCTGACTGTCTCTCTCTCTCTGGCTCTCTCTCTGTCTGTCTGTCTCTCTCTCTCTGGCCCTCTCTCTGGCTCTCTCTCTGTCTGTCTGTCTGTCTCTCTCTCTCTCTCTCTCTGGCCCTCTCTCTGGCTCTCTCTCTCTCTCTCTCTCTCTCTGACTGTCTCTCTCTCTCTCTCTGGCCCTCTCTCTGGCTCTCTCTCTGTCTGTCTGTCTGTCTCTCTCTCTCTCTCTCTGGCCCTCTCTCTGGCTCTCTCTCTGACTGTCTCTCTCTCTCTCTCTGTCTCTCTCTCTGGCCCTCTCTCTGGCTCTCTCTCTCTCTCTCTCTGACTGTCTCTCTCTCTCTCTGGCCCTCTCTCTGGCTCTCTCTCTCTCTGGCCCTCTCTCTGTCTCTCTCTCTCTGTCTGGCTCTCTCTCTCTCTCTGTCTGTCTGTCTCTTTCTCTCTCTCTCTCCGGATCTCTGTCTCTCTCTCTGTCTGTCTCTCTCTCTCTGGCCTCTCTCTCTCTCCCTCTCTCTCTGGCTCTCTCTCTCTGTCTGTCTCTCTCTCTCTCTCTCTCTCTGGATCTCTCTCTCTGTCTGTCTCTCTCTCTCTCTCTCTGTCTGGCTCTCTCTCTCCCTCTCTCTCTGGCTCTCTCTCTGTCTGTCTCTCTCTCTCTCTCTCTGGCTCTCTGTCTCTGTCTGGCTCTCTGATTCTCATTCAATCTGTGAGTGCCAACAGTTGGTCTCTTACTGCAGGTGCTGATTGCGCAATAATCCCACTGCACTTTGGGATCGGTGGTGTAACACCAGGGTCCGTGACTGTCACCATCAGGGTTTCGACAATAGTTTCTCTGAAGGCCAGCTTCAGGGTGGGTCTGAGGAGTGACTCTGTGGGGAAAGGTTTAGAGGAAATTGTCATTGCATTGGCTTCAGTACATGGCACAAGCTAAACATTAATCCCAGTAATATACAGCAATCCTGAGATTTTCATTAAACCAGTAATATACACAGACCCTGAGATTAACACTAATCCCAGTCATACACAAACCCTGAGATTAATTCTAATCCCAGTAATATACACAAACCCTGAGATTAATTCTAATCCAAGTAATGTACACAAACCCTGAGATTAATTCTAATCCAAGTAATGTACACAGACCCTGAGATTAATTCTAATCCCAGTAATATACACAAACCCTGAGATTAATTCTAATCCAAGTAATGTACACAGACCCTGAGATTAATTCTAATCCCAGTAATACACAGACCCTGAGATTAACTGTAATCCCAGTAATATACACAAACCCTGAGATTAACACTAATCCCAGTATTAAAGAGACACCCATAACTATTCCCTAATCCAAATCGCTGGCCCTCAGGGTTTTTAACAATGTGAAGGTGACATACCGTGGGGTGTGAGGATCATTGGCATCCCACCTCTGGCATGGGATTCCCTTCCTAGTTTTACTGACAGCTCCTCTGTACGTTGTCCCATTTCCATTGTAACAGTCTGTGAAGTGACAAGGCTCAGTGTAAATTGGTTATTCTGCTACTATTTAGGAA
>CM059444.1:3093063-3333063 GCA_030390025.1 Squalus acanthias | reverse complement strand
CACTATATCAATGGCCTGGAACTCGCTTGAATGGCGATATTGCCGATGAACGCCATATGTTAGACCGTGGCGCTCCCCGATTCTACAGTGGCGAATTTACGCCAATGTTTTCTGGAGAACTGATTAGAACACGCCACAGCGAGCGTCGCAGCAAATCAG
Source organism: Squalus acanthias (assembly GCA_030390025.1). Taxonomy (NCBI): domain Eukaryota; kingdom Metazoa; phylum Chordata; class Chondrichthyes; order Squaliformes; family Squalidae; genus Squalus; species Squalus acanthias. The sequence continues at coordinate 3,332,904 of CM059444.1, read as the reverse complement.
GAACGGCACAGCCGATGGATTAGTCCCAGTAATTGAATTATGGTTAAAATATTTAACAGCAGGGTTATTTGAGAACTTGGAGTACACGAGTGACCTGTTTTCGGGCAAAGAAAAATCTGGCAGCAAAAAGCTGCCTCTGTGTAGCAAACACTGCCACACAGAGACAGCTAGCGGGTACAGAGAGGGACTAACGGGTTTAATAGACAACACTGCCACACAGAGACAGCTAGCGGGTACAGAGAGGGACTAACGGGTTTAATAGACAATACTGTTACACAGAGACAGCTAGCGGGTACAGAGAGGGACTAACGGGTTTAATAGACAATACTGTTACACAGAGACAGCTAGCGGGTACAGAGAGGGAATAACGGGTTTAACAGACAACACTGTTACACAGAGACAGCTAGCGGGTACAGAGAGGGACTAACGGGTTTAATAGACAATACTGTTACACAGAGACAGCTAACGGGTACAGAGAGGGACTAACGGGTTTAATAGACAATACTGTTACACAGAGACAGCTAACGGGTACAGAGAGGGACTAACGGGTTTAATAGACAATACTGTTACACAGAGACAGCTAACGGGTACAGAGAGGGGTTAATAGGTACAGAGAGAGACGGAGGAACACACAGCAGGCTACCTGCTTCGGCCTATGTACGAGCAAAAAACTGTCCCAGCAGCCTGGCAGGAACACTGCCCTGCATTACATGAATTGATTTTTTTTTAAAGAAAGAAATAACTTGTATTAATACGGCTCTTTTTACAACCACAAGACATTCCAAAGTCCTTTGGGTTTTATAAATAGAGGTATAGTGTACAAGAGTAAAGAAGTAATGATATATTTGTGCAGAACATTGGTTAGGCCACAGTGGGGTCATTTTGGGTGCCCCATTATAGAAAGGATACTAAAGATCATACTTAATTTGCTGATTGTTGGCATTCACACATTACTAATACCTTACCCTTTTTGTTCTTTCCCCAACACCACGTTTCCCTGGCTCTGTACTTGCTTAAGAACTGTTTGGGGCAAAAATTGGGTCGCGGCGCTAACTTTGCCGGGGCGCTACTTTTAGTGCCTCGAAAAAGTTAGAGCTCCCGCGCCCGAAAGTTGATGGTAGCGTCCCAAGCAGGAGGCGGGGCACTATTGGAAGCGCTCCCCCTCTTGGGGCGCTCCAGCCCAATATCGTGGCGCTACATGCCGCAGCGCCATGCACGCCAGCACATTGAACCACGGTACTGCAGGCCTCCCTCCCCTTATTAAAGGGGAGGGGCCTAGCGCAGCGCGAACCGGGGCCCAGCTGGGCCACCAGGGATCGGGGTGCCGACAAAAGAGCCCGGCACTCAAGAGGAGTGCCGGGCTGCCCGACCACGGCCGGCACCCCGCGGGGGGACGGCAGAGGGGGCAGGTGCTGGCAGTGCTAGCAGGTGGCCAGCAAAAAAAATGGCCACCTGGCACCTCCCCTTTAAATATCGCCGTCCCAGCCACACATACGCCCCCCCCCCCGACCCTGTCAGACATAGCTTCCAGCAGTACATCAAGGGGCGCCACCGAAGTTTGCGGCCGGGGCGCGAGTGGGGTGCTGCGCACGGCGATGACGTCATCGCTGGAGGCGCAGCGCCGCGGGGCGCTATCGGCTACCGCCACCACTAACCTCCCGCTGAATTTCGCGGGCGGCGTTAGCGGCGTTGCGCCCGGGCACTCGTTGCTTTGCGGCCCGTTAGCGCCCCCTTAGGGCGCTAACGGGAGGCGCAAAGCAACCAAATTCTGCCCCCTTAATCTCTAACATCTTCCAGTTCTGATGAAAGATCAATGGCCTGAACCTTTAACTCTCTTACTCTCTCCACAGATGCTGCCTGACCTGTTGAGTATTTCCAGCATTTTCAGATTTCCAGCATCCGCAGTATTTTCCTTTAGTAATATGTTAAGGAACATGGCTGCTTTAAACCATGAGTGGCTATTTACTACAATTAACACGATTTATGATATTCCAAGCACTGCGTTGTTCCGTACTTGCATTGATAGTTTTCTGGTGTGAATTCGTGTACATGCGGGGATTGCATGTCCCAGCGCTGACAGCGGGTTCCGGACGTGGTTTGGTTTACTGTCCCTCTGTATCCTACCCCACGATGTTTGAAACATTTTTTGGTGATCTCCACATCTTTCAGCTTGTGCCGCCCTCCTTTTTTATTTGAAAAAAGCACACACAAAACAAACAATTAAACATGAGCAAAGATTGTTCAGTTATTCCCAAACAAAGCCTGCTGGATGTTTATGTTTCCAATTTCCAGCACCTGCAGTATTTTGCTTCCTGTTTTATTGTTTAATTCACTGCCCCTTCTCTTCCTACATTACGACAGTGACTACACTGCAAAAGGTACCTCATTGGCTGTAAAGTGCTGTGGGACGTTCTGAGGTCGTGAAAGGCGCTATATAAATGCAAGTTCTTTCTTTTTTGCCACCTCCCCCCACCCCCCCCCCCCCCCCGCACTTGAAGTTCTGCTGCTCTCTTTGATGTGACTTTCCGCTTGTCTCTTTTACACAGTTCACCTCCCTTGCTGTCTTTGTATTTGATTGTGTACTTGTTAAGGCCGCACTTTCTGAGCACCTGTCTCCAACATCCACTCATTCCTCCTGCATTCTGGCTCAAATCTCACCCTTCCCATTTCGGATGGTGCCCATATCTCTGTGATACTCATTGTTTCTCATCCCATTCCGGCATGCGCTGCCGTGCACATGCTCTCCACCTCTCCCAAGATACGCAAATGGAAATGTCCCAGTAGACCGATTGACCCAGCCTGCTCCTGCCTCACAGAACTTAAATTCTCTTAACTCAACTCTAATCACACCACCCCCCACGCCCCAGATCCAGTCCATACGCGTCTACAGCCTATGACTTCTGACAACCTTCCAGTTTTCTGCCCTAACCGTCTCCTTTTCACTACAGAGGTACTGTCACACTACACCTCCATCTACCACCAGGATGTCCAGCCCCTATACACCTCCATCTCCCACCAGGATATCCAGCCCCTATACACCTCCATCTCCCACCAGGATATCCAGCCCCTATACACCTCCATCTCCCACCAGGATGTCCAGCCCCTATACACCTCCATCTCCCACCAGGATGTCCAGCCCCTATACACCTCCATCTCCCACCAGGATGTCCAGCCCCTATACACCTCCATCTACCACCAGGATGTCCAGCCCCTATACACCTCCATCTCCCACCAGGATGGCCAGCCCCTATACACCTCCATCTCCCACGAGGATGTCCAGCCCCTATACACCTCCATCTCCCACCAGGATATCCAGCCCCTATACACCTCCATCTCCCACCAGGATGTCCAGCCCCTATACACCTCCATCTCCCACCAGGATGTCCAGCCCCTATACACCTCCATCTCCCACCAGGATGTCCAGCCCCTATACACCTCCATCTCCCACCAGGATGGCCAGCGGGCCCTCTGCTTCTTCCTCGAACGAAGGCCCCAGAAGTCCTCATCCACCATCACCTTCCTCTGTCTGGCCGAATTTGTTTTTACATTGAACTTTTACTTTAACTCCACTCACATCCTCCAAATATAGTGGTTGCTCTGGGAACCCGCATGCATCCTAGTTATGCCTGTCTTTTTGCAGGATATGTTGAATGCTCTACACAGGTCCCCTCCCTGACCTCTTTTTCCGTTACACTGATGACTGTCGTTGCTGCTTCCTGCTCTCACCCTGATCTAGAAAATTTAATTTACAATGCTTCAACTTTCCACCTCTCCCTTACCTTTACTTGGTCCATCAGTGACTCTTCCCTTCCTAGATTTCTCTATCTCTGGGGATGGGCATGCCACTGACCTCTATAATAGGCCCGCTGACTCCTAAAACTACCTGGATTATACTTCTTACCACCCCATTTCCTATAAGGACTCCATTACCTTCTCCCAGACTCTCCATTGCTGTCACATCTGCTCTGCTGATGCCACCTTCCACACCAAAGCTTCCGAAATGTCCTTTTTCCTCAGCCAAGGTTTACCCTCCACCGTGGTTGACAGGACCCATGACTGAGTTTGTCCCATTTCCTGTGCTTCTGCCCTCAATCCTTCTCCCCCCTGTCAGAACTCTGATAGGGCCTCCCTTGTCCTCACCTTCCACCCCACCAGAGCATATTCTGCCATTTGTGCCACCTCCAACATGATCCCACCAACAAACACATCTTCCTCTCCCCTCCCCTCTCTGCTTCCCTCCGTGACACCCTGGTTCACCCTTTCATCACCCCTACTTCCCCTGACAACTCTGGGTACAGGCACGGGAGCTGCGACACCTGCCCATTCACCACTTCCCACACCACTGTTCAGAGCCCAAAACACTGCTTTCAGGCGAGACAGTGATGTACCTGTACTTGCTCCAACCTAGTGTACTGTATCCACTGCTCACGGTGCTCTCTCCTCTACATTGGGGAGACCAAACACAGATTCGGTGATCGCTTTGCCAAACACTTCTGTTCTGCCCGCAAATGTGACCAAGTTCCCTGTCACTTTTTAATTCACCATCCCACTTCCACTCTGACCTCTGTGTCTTTGGCCTCCTCCATTGTTCCAATGAAGCTCAACGCAAGCTCGAGGAACAGCCCCTCATCTTTCTACTCAGCACTTTGCAGCTCTCTGGTCTTAATAATGACAGCTTCAGACCTTAACTATAGCTCCCACTTTCTCTCCAGCAGTGCTGGCAATATAGAATGGATGTGTCAACATTTCTAGGGATTGGGGGTTAGGGAGCAGGTTGGTGCTTGGGTGGGGACTCCCGTTGGAACACTGTGCTGGTGGGGCGGTCTGCATTCTTGTTACAACCATCCAAATTGTTAAAAATGATGAAGGTTGCCCCAATGTGCCAGTGGACAAGGGCATCAGCCAGTGTATCACTGAGCCACGCAGACCAGAAGGTGCAGATTCAATTTCTGTTCTCGACTCAAGTTAGCTGGTCTCAAACGGGGCATCAAATGGGGCGCTGCAATTGGCCTCAGCATCCATGAGTTGAAAAGGGGAAGATCAGCCAGGAGTTCCCATCTAGTCCTATCCAGTAACTCCCGCTGGATCCCGCGTGAGGACTGGATCGGGCTTGCCCGCGATGCCCTCCGTAGTTAAACAGCTGGCCCGAGACTCACTGTTTAAACTTATATATCAAGGACAGTTGAAGGAAGAGAAGGGCTGCCATTTGTCTGTGCCCCCATACCCCAACGAGAATCAACACCTCCAGGGGAACGAGCTGAAGTATTTGCCCAAGAAGAATTACAAAAGAAAGGTCTTGTTCCTAGTATGAGTTTCCCTTATGTAGCCTCACTTACCACATTTCTGTATGTTGCAGTATTCACGCTCCACAGCGGGGTCAGTGGTGTAACACCAGGGCCGGAGAGAGCCATCGGGATTGCGACAGTAATTATCATCTAAGTTCTTCTCAGGGTACCTTGATTCATCAGAAGGGAGAGGAACCATAACAGGTATTAGAACTAGACTGGTACCAACCGTGTCCAATCTGCCCCTGCAAAAAGATGCCTTATCTTAATCCTGATGCTAGAAACATGAGCTGGGGAGAAAGGGTGGCACAATGGGTTAGCATGCTGGCCTTGTACTTAGATTTGAATCCATCCCAGACTGATGGGGTGAAAGCCTATTCTGTAGGCCTTCCCTAGGGACTGCACCTTGACATGGTGGGAAGGCGAGCGTGCTCCTACGACCCCAAGAGCTATGCTGGCGGGAGTATAACTCCTGGTAGGGCCACCGAGACAGACAGGCTGAAAGGCAGGAGTCAGACTAAAGGAAGGGGTAGGGGGTTGTGAGTCAGGCTAACAATCTGTCCAGGTAAAAATGCCTTCCTTTACGGAAGAACCCGGAGAAAAGATGAGTCTGTTACAGACCGGCAAATCGAAAAATTCACTCTGGAGAACCGTGATCTGCTGGATGTAAGGCAAGGTGATATTCCTGGCACTAGGCACAGGAGACTCTAACTAACTATTGTGTAGGGCCGATTCTCCAAGGTTAAGCTGCTGGCGGGGGAACACATTCCATGACAATGTGGGCACGTTACCCACAAATGTTCATTTCTAATGGACGGGCAGCATGCCAGTGGTTTCCTGATATCTGCTGTCGGGCAAGGCTCCCCACTGGCACAACCCCAAGGGTTACCCCCGTCTACTGGCTGTTAGCGTCTTACATGACAATCTCAACCCAGCTCTTAGTAACAGGAGGAGGCCATTCAGCCTCACGAGCCTGTTTTGCCATTCAATTAGATCGTGTATTTCAATTCCATTTACCCGCCTATGTTTCCATATCACTTGATCCAACAAAAATCTATTGATCTCAGTCTTAAAGTTTCAATTGACCCGAGCATCCACAGCCTGTTGAAGGAGGGAATGAGAGAACGGGCCCACAGCACAAAACAAAATGAGCGTTAATTGCCAAGACAGGCTACGGGATGGCTGGTGTTGGAAACCGAAGAATGTTACACTGGTGCAGCTTGGTGTCCAATTCAGAGGTTACAGCTCAGGCGATTCTGCTTTGTATCCAACCTTGCCATAGGTGACTCAAGAGTCCTTAATGAAGAAGTTGTGGCCGGGATTCTCTCCTCCAGTGGTGGTGTTTTGGTGGGGCAGAGTTTCAGCTCGTCCTTCCAACACCACCAGAACCCTGACCCTGTTTCCTGGGGTCGGGAATCATCTAATATACATTATTTTAAATTTGTTCCGGGATGTGGGCGTCACGGGCAAGGCCAGCATTTATTGCCCATCCCTAATTGCCCTCGAGAAGTAGGTGGTGAGCCGCCTTCTTGAACCACTGCAGTTCGTGTGGTGAAGGTGCTCCCACAGTGCTGTTAGGGGAGTTCCAGACTTTTGACCCAGCGACGCTGAAGGATCGGCGATATATTTCCAAGTCAGGATGGTGTGTGACTTGGAGAGGGTGGTGTTCTGACGCTCCTGCTGCCATTGTCCTTCTAGGTGGTAGAGGTCGCGGGTTTGGGAGGTGCTGTCGAAGAAGCCATGGCGAGTTGCTGCAGTGCATCTTGTAGATGGTACACACTGCAGCCACGGTACACCAGTGGTGGAGGGAGTGATGTTTAAGGTGGTGGATGGGGTGCCAATCAAGCGGGCTGCTTTGTCCTGGATGGTGTCAAGCTTCTTGAGTGTTGTTGGAGCTGCACTCATCCAGGCAAGTGGAGAGTATTCCATCACACTCCTGACTTGTGCCTTGTAGATGACAGAAAGGCTTTGGTGAGTCAAGAGGTGAGACACTCACCACAGAATACCCAGCCTCTGACCTGCTCTTGTAGCCACAGTATTTATGATACTGGTCCAGTTAAGTTTCTGGTCAATGGTGACCCCCCAGGATGTTGATGGTGGGAGATTCGGCGATGATAATGCCGTTGAATGTCAAGGGGCGGTGGTTAGACTCTCTCTTGTTGGACATGGCAAGCCCTTGGAGGGATCTCACCAATGCCCGGCCATGAAATCCCAGCACCACAAGAGGCAGTCGGGCAGCTTTAGGGGCAGAAGAACCCCAATGATTGGCTGCCTTGCAGGCTTCGGCAGGAATCAAGTCCTGCAAAGCAAGTTAAATGTGGGGCTGGAATGCAGGGAGAGGAAGCCGCCTCAAGGCTCTCTCCCTCCACGGGGGACCTTAGGGCCATTTCTGCCGCTTCCCGGGGCCTGACGTCATCTTTCCCATGACATCCCTGGGAAGTGGCGATAACATAGGTGGGCGGGAGGGACATCGACTGGGGACTCAGGCCATGATCCGCCCACTGCTATTACATGCCGGATTGGGGATGGAGAGGCCAGCAGGAATCCCAGCGGGGGCAGGTCTGGTGGCGAGTCGGTGGTAGGCCTCACTGCCCACACTTTCCTTCATTCTTCGCTGTGTTTGCAGCCGATTTCGGGCCGTATCCCGGAGGAGAAATCCTTGGCCGCGTCTCCAAAAAGGAAAAAAAGTTCAATTTTTCATCATCTGCATCCTTCAACTCGATGGGCGCAAAATTCCCAGTATTTAAAAAAAGTATTGAAAATAGTAAGCCCTCTGTAATTTATTCAGTGGGTTATAACAGCCACGTGGCGGTGCAGCCACTGGGGATCTACGCATAGGACCATGGCAGTGGGTAGATGGGTTGAATCCCTGCAGCGCTAACTCCCAGTCTCAGCTGTGCCAGAAGAGCAGCAAGTGAAGGCCAGGAACCTCCATAAAGGAAATGAAGATTAGAGGGAGACCCATGCATCAGCTGCCCTTCTGCTGATACTTACACTTGACTTTGAGCAGCATCCCGCAACGTGTGTGTTGCTCAATTCCGTGTAGCTATGCTTTGGGCCATTGTGGCAACTAACCCATTCTTATGATCCAATGCATCCTTTGCTAACAGTATCCATGTGTCTCAGTGACAAATGTATACCTCTTGGTTTGAACAGTGAGATAGCAGTCACGTACTTCTCTGGCTGGTATTTATGTAAATGAGGATAACTGAGGTCCCAGCGTTGACACTCCCTCCCACTCTCTGTGTGATCCACGAAGCCATTGTAATCCTCACCATTGCACAGCACACAAACATCTGAGCAAAAAAAGACCAGAAACACACCGTGTCAAACATTCAATCAGGAATCCAATTTGTTGATAAGTGATCGTGACTCTCTCCACCGCCCCCACTCCCCCATCTCACCAGGAAGTGGAGATGAGTCTATTGCTCATTATTGAAGGTTATGCTTTGCTCTTTGCTCTTCACTGCCCACCTCGGCTACTTGTACCCTTCGCTGGCCAATGGGGAGCAACTGTCTTAGATCAGGGCGCCGCAGTTACCAATCTATTAGTGATCTGATTTTTTGACCTCCTATAGAGATAAGGGATTCACCGTTAATTAATCCATGTCCTTCCAACTCTGTGACACACTGCCAGCAAACACCAATGTTGTGTCCCATGGCCGCTCAACATAGTGCCACTGCTTAGACTTGAGGCGCCAGGAGAAGAATCCATTTCCTTCTCATTCTTTACAGGATACAACGGAAATAAAATTCCTGCTTTATAAAGTTTGCCTCTAAGATTCTCTTACTTTCAGGAGATCAGATGCTTTCCAGCAGTTGACCTGATCGTCAGGTTGTGTGTGTGCTGCGCCTGTGCTGTGAAGCTGGTGTGAGGGGTGAGGGTGTGGCTGGGTAGTAATGAGATGTTGAAGAACTTTGGTGTTGTCATGGTTGGCCATCTACTGACAGTATTCTGTAAATAACTGGAGTAAATATGGCTGGTACACACTAAAAAACAGTCATCGATTACCAAATCAGGGGGAGAAGTGTTATTTGCTTAAGCCATTCTATGCTGATTACTTACAACCATAGACTCATGCAGCATAGAAGGAGTGCCTGCATCTTGAGGAACTTCAGCTCAGAGTTTTTGAGCTGGAGTCTGAGGTGCAGATATTGCGGGGCATCAGGGATGGGGAGAGTTAACTGGACACTTTGATCCAGAAGGCAGTCACACCCCTTAGGTTAGGTAGTGGTACAAGGTCTGGTTAATGGTCAGGGACAGGAGGGTGTGACTGCAACTCAGACAGGTAAGGGGACCCCAGGTGCTGTGCTGGAGGAGCCTCAGCCTTTGCCCTTGTCCAACAGGTATGAGGTTCTTTCTGCCTGTGTGGATGAGGGAAAAGCCTGCAGGATGGATGAGCAGGCTGACCATGGCACCATGGTGCAGGAGGCCATTCAAGTGGGGGGCGTGAAAGGGAATGTAGTTGTGGTAGGGGACAGTATAGTCATAGGAACAGATACTGTTCTCTGCAGCCGCGACCGAGAGTTCCGAAGGTTGTGTTGCCTGCCCGGTGCCAGGGTTAAAGACATCTCCTCGCAGCTGGAGGAGAACTTGGAGTAGGAGGGGGAGGATCCAGTTGTCGAAGTCCACGTAGGAACCAACGACAAAGGTAGAACTAGGAATGAGGTTCTGCTGAGGGAATTTGAGGAGCTAAGATCCAAATTAAAAAGCAGAACTTCAAAGGTAATAATCTCTGGATTGTTACCTGAGCCACGCGCAAATTGGCATAGGGACAAACAGATTAGAGGTTTAAATGCGTGGCTCAAAGAGTGGTGTGGGAGGAAGGGGTTTCGGTTCATGGGGCACTAGCACCAGTACTGGGGAAAGAGGGAGCTGTTCCGTTGGTAGGGACTCCACTTAAACCGGGCTGAGACCAGTGACCTGACAAACCGAATAATTAGGGCAGTAGACAGGGCTTTAAACTAATGAAGGGGGAGTGGGAGGATTCAGGAAATAGTAAATTTAAAAGTAGCAAGAGAAATGTCAAGGCTCTAGAGCAGAGTAGAGTTTTGGGTAAAAATAACCAGAGTGGGTCAGGAAGGGACAGAGCAAGTAACAAAAGTAATAAGGCATCAATGACTAAGGGGACATCAGGGAAAAATAGAAATAAGTCAAAGCTAAATACCTGAATGCGTGAAGCATTCGCAACAAAATAGATGAATTAATAGCACAGATAGAAATGAATAGGTTTGATCTAATAGCCATTATGGAGACGTGGTTGCAATGTGGCCAAGGCTGGGAACTAAATATTCCAGGATACTTAACTTTTAGAAGAGATAGGCAAAATGGAAAGGAGGAGGGGTAGCCCTGATAATAAAAGATGGGATAAAGACAGTAGAGAGAAAGGATCTTAGCTCCAAAAATCAAGAAGTGGAATCAGTTTGGGTGGAGCTAAGAAACAGCAAGGGGCAGAAAACATTGGTGGAAGTTGTTTATAGGCCCCCAAACAGTAGTTGTAATGTAGGGCAGAGTATAAATCAGGAAATTAGAGGTGCATGTAACAAGGGTAATACAGTAATCATGGGGGACTTTAATCTACATATAGACTGGGCAAACCAAATTTGCAGTAATAGTGTGGAGGACGAATTCATGGAATGTATGCAAGATAGTTTCTAGATCAGTATGTTGAGGAACCAACTAGGGAACAGGTTATTTTAGATCTAGTATTGTGCAATGAGAAAGGGTTACTTAATAACCTTGTAGTAAAGGGGCCTTTAGGGAAGAGTGACCATAATATGATAGATTTTTATTTTGAGTTTGAAAGTGACAGAGTTAAATCCGAAACGAGGGTCTTAAATCTAAACAAAGCAAACTACGTAGGTATGAGGGGCGAGTTAGCTAAGGTAGATTGAGAAACTACTTTAAAAGGTGTGACGGTAGAGAAGCAATGGCTAGCATTTAAAGAATTAATACATAATTTACAACAAATATACATTCCTTTAAGACACAAAAACCCCACAGGAAAAGTGGTCCAACCGTGGCTAACAAGAGAAGTTAAAGATAGTATTAGATCAAAGTAAGAGGCTTATAATGTTGCCAAAAAGAGTAGTAAGCCTGAGGATTGGGAGTATTTTAGAATTCAGCAAAGGAGGACCAAGAAATTGATAAAGAAAGGGAAAATAGAATATGAGAGTAAACTAGCAAGAGACATAAAAATAGACTGTAAAAGCTCTATAGGTATGTAAAAAAGAAAAGATTAGCGAAAGTAAATGTGAGTCCATTACAGGCTGAGACAGGAGAAATTATAATGGGGAATCAGGAAATGGCAGAGAAATTAAACAAATACTTTGTGTCTGTCTTCACGGAAGAAGACGCCAAAAACTTCCCGGAAATAGTGGATAACCAAAGGTCTAGCGAGAATGAGGAACTGAAAGAAATTAGTATTAGTAAAAAAATAGGACTGGAGAAATTAACGGGACTGAAAGCCAATAACTCTCCTGGACCTGATGGCCTACATCCTAGGGTTTTGAAAGAGGTGGCTATAGAGATAGTGGATGCACTGGTTGTCATTTTCCAAAATTCCATAGATTCTGGAATGGTTCCCGCGGATTGGAAGTTAGCAAATGTAACCCCACTATTTAAGACAGGAGGGAGAGAGAAAACGGGGAACTACAAACCAGTTAGCCTGACATCAGTAGCAGGAAAATGCTAGAATCTATTATTAACAATGTGGTAACAGGGCACTTAGAAAATAATAATAGGATTGGGCAGAGTCAACATGGATTTATGAAAGGGAAATCATATTTGACGAATCTTTTAGAGTTTTTTGAGGTTGTAACTAGCAGAATAGATAAGGGGGAACCAGTGGATGTGGTGTATTTGGATTTTCAGAAGGCATTCGATAAGGTGCCACACAAGAGGTTATTAAACAAAATTAGGGCTCTTGGGATTGGGGGTAATATACTAGCATGGATTGAGGATTGGTTAATGGGCTGAAAACAGAGAGTAGGAATAAACAGGTCATTTTCGGGTTGGCAGGCTGTAACTAGTGGGGTACCGCAAGGATCAGTGCTTGGGCCTCAGCTATTCACAATCTACATCAATGATTTGGATGAGGGGACCAAATGTAATACATCCAAGTTTGCTGATGATACAAAGCTAGGTGGGAATGTAAGTTGTGAAAAGCTTCATGGGGATATAGACAAGCTAAGTGAGTGGGCAAGAACATGGCAAATGGAATATAACGTGGAGAACTGTGAAGTTATCCACTTTGGTAGGAAAAATAGAAAAGCAGAGTATTTTTTAAATGGAGAGAGATTGGGAAATGTTGGTGTTCAGAGGGACCTGGGTGTGCCTTGTACACAAATCACTGAAAGTTGACATGCAGGTACAGCAAGCAATTAGGAAAGCAAATGGCATGTTAGCCTTTATTACAAGAGGATTTGAGTATAAGAGTAAAGACATCTTACTGCAATTATATAGAGCCCTGGTGAGACCACACCTGGAGTATTGTGTAGTTTTGGTCTCCTTACCTAAGGAAGGATATACTTGCCATAGAGGGAGTGCAACGAAGGTTCACCAGACTGATTCCTGGGATGGGGAGATTGTCCTATGAGGAGAGATTGAGCAGACTAGGCCTATATTCTCTGGAGTTTAGAAGAATGAGAGGTGATCTCATTGAAACATACAAAATTCTTACAGGGCTTGACAGGGTAGATGCAGGGAGGATGTTTCCCCTGGCTGGGGAGTTTAGAACCAGGGGGTCACAGTCTCAGAATAAGGGGTCGGCCATTTAGGACTGAGATGAGGAGAAATTTCTTCACTCAGAGGGTGGTGAATCTTTGGAATTCTCTACCCCAGAGGGCTGTGGAGGCTCAGGCGTTGAGTATATTCAAGACAGAGATCGATAGATTTTTGGATATTAAGGGAATCAAGGGATATGGGGATAGTTCAGGAAAGTGGAGTTGAGGTAGAAGATCAGCCATGATCTTATTGAATGGCGGAGCAGGCTCGAGGTGCCAAATGGCCGACTCCTGCTCCTATTTCTTATCACAGAATCACAGAATCCCCACAGTGCAGATAGAGGCCATTTCGGCCCATCGAGCCTGCACCGACACATATCCCACCCTATCCCCGTAACCCCACGCATTTAATCATCCTAACATTAAGGGTCAATTTATCATAGCCAAATCAACCTAACCCGCACATCTTTGGACTGTGGGAGGAAACCGGAGCACCCGGAGGTTATGTTCTTATTTGGCCCATCGTGCCTGTGCTGGCTCTTTGAAAGAACTATCCAATTAGTCCCACTCCCCTGCTCTTTACCCATAGCCCTGCAAATTTTTCCTTTTCAAGTATATATCCAATTCCCTTTTGAAATTTATTGAATCTGCTTCCACCATCTTTTCAGGCAGTGCATTCCAGATCATAACAACTTGCTGCACAAAACAATGTCGCCTCATCTCGCCTCTGGTTCTTTTACCAATGATCTTAAATCTGTGGAAACAGTTTCTCCTTATTTTCCCAGTCATAATTTTGACCATCTTGATTAAATCTCCTCTTAACCTTAAGGAGAACAATCCCAGCTTCTCTAGACTCTACACATAACTGAAGTCCCTCAACCCTGACACCATCCTCTGCACCCTCTCTAAGGGCTTGACATCCTTTTGAAAGTGTGGTGCCCAGAATTGGACACAATACTCCAGCTGGGGCCGAACCAGTGTTAAATAAAGGTTTAGTTATAAATTTATGGCAATTAGAAATTGCCTAGATACTTTTAAAGTAACTGTATTATTAATAATTCTGTGTGTCTTAATTTTGTTCTGATCTTTTCCCACAGGTCATGAATCAATGACATGAAAACTAAACTTTAAAAAGAGATCAGCAATTCTTGGGTATACTAAAGTATTTAATGAAAATATCGAACTATGGGTAGCTTATGTCGAGCACTTTGCCATGTTCTGGAGGTAAGGAAAAACTCATTTGCATTTCTATAGTCTTAGGATGTCTCGATGCGCTTTATGGACTATTAAGCACTTTTTAAAAATTACTGTTGTAATGTAAGAACTGCAGCAGCCATTTTGTACACAGCAAGGTCCCACAAACAGTAATGAGATAATGACCAGATTTAGTGATGTTATTGAGGAATAAATATTGGCCAGGAAACTGGGAAGAACTCCCCCGCTCTTTGAATGGTGTCATGGGATCTTTTACGTCCACCAGAGAGGGCAGATAGGACCTCGGTTTAACATCTCATGTGAAAGACGGCACCTCCGACAGTGCAGCACTCCCTCAGTACTGCGCTGGAGTGTCAGTCTAGATTATGTGCTCAAGTCTCTGGAGTGGGGCTTGAACCCATGACCTTCTGATTCAGGGGCGAGAGTGCTACCAACTGAGCCAAGGCAAGTATCTGCTTTACTGACTGTTGAGGAAGGGAAGATCTACGGCCTTTTACCTCTTACAAATTCTGACTACCGAGCAGGTTACATTAGAAGTGCTGCAAGCACATTTTAATCTCTCAGGTCAGTTCACAGCATGGAATGCTTGGCCTCATTCCTAACTCCACTGTACATTCTACCTGAAATCAGACTGTGGTGGGCTAGGCCGAGTAGCAGGCTGCTCTATATGAAACTGCGCTCAATTGGTATAGATACAAGTGCTGAAGTGGGTCTACAGGGACACTCCATCAAGCGCCTTGAATTCTGTGAAGAGCGCTTTACCCTCGTCACATCTCGCGATGTCACAGTCCTCCAGCCGAGTGTTCCAGTCCGTGGTGTAACACCAGGGGCCATTCTGATCATTGTCAGGGTTGCGGCAGTAATTCAAAGCCAGCCCTTTCTCTGGAAATTGAAATGGCGAGTTTCTGTCGAGAACAAAAGCCCAGTCAAAGGTCAGCCTGATCCTACACAAGTGCACAGCTTGAAATACCACGGTAGAAGTTACGTGAGCCCCAGGAAGACCTAGGAAACTCTGCACAGTTAATTCCCACATTCCCATCAGTACCATTTTGGATTTACACACTCTGCCCTTGGAGCAGTGGAAGGATTCATCGTGTGATTAACAGACCGACAGGGTGGCGTTGTTGTTGTTTTTGTATCTTTGCACTCTTCCCTCGGAGAACAGTGTGAAGTAGTGCAAGGATTCGCAGATCTGACAGGCCGCGACAGGAACACTTCTTCCATGGCCGTAACCATCTTTATACTGGCCGATAAGGTGGTTACTCCTAGACAATGGGGGGGTTTTATGGGCTCCCACAATGCATACAATGAGGGAGGAACACAGAATTCTGAGCTCCAGCCTCTATACGCCAGGCTGTCTGGAGTGGGGTTCGAACCCTGTACCTTCTGACTCAGAGGCGGGAACGTTACCACTGAGCCAAAGGCTTACTTGCCCCACCCACCATGATGTTGAAAAGACAAGAAATCGGGTTGCGATAAGAGTGCAATGCACACTACCTAATGTGGCCGATGGCAGGACCACAGCAAATTGGTCATCCGGCCTTATTAGTATAACACCCTTAAACTGCAGGTTGCATGAGTGCAGCAAGATCAGCCGGCCTGGATCCTGGCTGAGGGCCTATGGTGAGTCTGGAGGGGGTAGGAGGCAATCGGGAGTGGGGAGAGCAGTGGCCAGGAGTGCCCCACAGTTTCCTACAACTCCTGCTCCTCTTGATTCCACATTAAGGCGAGTATTTTTTTTTTAAACAAACCATTTTGGTGGCGGCCTCCAGCAGCCCCTTTAAGGACCCCCTGGTTAGGCCTCATGTAGACCAGGTAACCCTGACTGGATTAGGCCCAACCCCTACTGTGTTCAGGGCAATTAATTGGGTCCTAAAATACGCGTTAGGCTCCTTGAATATGCTAAAAAGAGGCCTAACGCCTGTTTTAAGTGGCCGCCAGGGACGCCTCTACAGCGCCCAAACCAATGTGGTGTCAGACTAAGCCCAGCGTGGGTAAGGAGAACCGAGTGAAGGTCATAGATCATAGAATGGTTACAGCACAGAAGGAGGCCATTCAGCCCATCGAGCCCATGCCGGCTCTCTGCAAGAGCACTTCAGCTAGTCCCACTCCCCAGTCCTTTCCCTGTAAGCCCTGCAAATTTTTTTCCTTCAGGTACTTATCCAATTCCCTTTTGAAAGCCACGATTGAGTCTGTCTCCACCACCCTCAGGCAGTGCATTCCAGATCATAACCACTCGCTGCGTAAAAAAGTTTTTCCTCATGTCGCCTTTGGTTCTTCTGCCAAACATCTTAAACCTGTGTCCTCTGGTTCTCGACCCTGCTGCCAATGGGAACAGTTTCTCTCTATCTACCCTGTCTAGACTCCTCATGATTTTGAACACCTCTATCAAATCTCCTCTCAATCTTCTCTGCTCTAAGGAGAACAACCCCAGCTTCTCCAGTCTATCCACGTAACTGAAGTCCCTCATCCCTGGAATCATTCTCCTAAATCTTTTCTGCACCCTCTCTAAGACCTTCACATCCTTCCTAAAGTGCGGTGCCCAGAATTGGACACAATACTCCAGTTGAGGATGAACCAGTGTTTTATAAAGGTTCATCATAACTTCCTTGCTTTTGTACTCTATGCCTCTAATTATGAAGCCCAGGATCCCGTTTGCTTTTTTATCCTCTTTCTCAACCTGCCCTGCTACCTTCAACAATTTGTGCACATATACCCCCAGGTTTCTCTGTTCATGCACCCCTTTTAGGATTGTACCCTTTAGTTTATATTGTCTCGCCTTGTTCTTCCTACCAAAATGTATAACTTCGCACATTTCTGCGTTAAATTTCATCTGCTACATGTCCGCCCATTCCACCAGCCTGTTTATGTCTTCTTGAAGTCACTATCCTCCTCACTGTTCATTATACTTCCAAGTTTTGTGTCATCTGCAAATTTTGAAATTGTGCCCCGTACACCCAAGTCCCAAGTCTAAGTCATTAATATGTATCAAGAAAAGCAGTGGTCCTAGTACCGACCCCTGGGGAACATCACTGTATTCCTTCCTCCAGTCCAAAAAACCATTCACCACTACTCTCTGTTTCCTGTCACTTAGCCAATTTCGTATCCATGCTGCCACTGTCCCTTTTATTCCATGAGCTTCAACTTTGCTGGCAAGCCTATTATGTGGCACTTTATCAGATGCCTTTTGGAAGTCCATGTACACCACGTCAACCGCATTGCCCTCATCAACCCTCTCTGTTACCTTATCAAAAAACTCAATCAAGTTAGTTAAACATGATTTGCCTTTAACAAATCTGTGCTGGCTTTCCTTAATTAATCCACACTTGTCCAAGTGACTGTTAACTTTATGGCTGATTATTGTTTCTAAACGCTTCCCCACTACCGAGGTTAAACTGACTGGCCTGTAGTTGCTGGGTTTATCCTTACACCCTTTTTGAACAAGGGTGTAACATTTGTAATTCTCCAGTCCTCTGGCACCATCCCTGTATCTAAGGAGGATTGGAAGATTATGGCCAGTACCTCCGCGATTTCCTCCTTAACTTCCCTCAGCGTCCGAGGATGCATCCCATCCGGTCCTGGTGACTTATCTACTTTAAGTACAGACAGCCTTTCTAGTACTACCCGTTTACTATATATATGCCGATAGATGACTTTAGAATTCCCTTTTATGTTAGCTGCCAATCTATTCTCATACTCTCTCTTTGCCCCTCTTATTTTCTTTTTCACTTCACCTTTGAACTTTCTATACTCAGCCTGATTCTCACTTGTATTCTCAACCTGACATCTGTCATACGCGCTCCTTTTCTGCTTCATCTTACTCTCTATCTCTTTCGTCATCCAGGGAGCTCTGGCTGTAGTTGCCCTGCCTTTCCCCCTCGTGGGAATGTACCTAAGTGGGGAAGGGTGGTGGGGCTGTCCATGGCCTGCCACCTCGGTGTACTCTGGATACGTTCGATGGGTTGCCAAGGAGAGGCGGAATGGCCTGCCCTGAGACCCCTGCGGACCAGAGGGCCGGCGCGAGTTCCAGGGCCAGGCCAAAGGTGAAGAGGGCAAGTCTTCAATCTTTGTTACATCCTATCCCTACCCACCTGTACAATTTAAAGGCCTCAGGACTTTGGGGAGAGCAGCAGCTAGAAGGCTACAATAGCAAGGGCAGGCATTACTCCCTCCCCAGTACTCAGGCGCAAGGCCCAGGCAGGTGCCTGCAGTGCACCTGAAACATGCAGCTATAGTGGGGCAACAAACACATGTGCACCTACTACCTCCCGGGAATAGCTCTTGAGCACCCACTGGAGCCCATACAGAAAGGTCTACCCTCATTAGCCCACCCCTTCTCATAGATCAACCCTTTCACCACATGCCTCAATCCCAGGAAGGTCTCCTGAACCCTTTGTACTCTCCTCTTCCATGCCCTTCTCTGGTAACCTGGGTGAAAAATGTTTCTCCCAAACTTCTCTCAGCACGATGCCCCGGAGTGGGCCAGCTTACCCACCGTGTTTATTGGGACTGGTTAATAGAGCTCAATGTTTTCCAACACCAAACTATTCGTATCACTGTCCACCTGATAACCGTTACTGAAGTGAGAAACCAGGAACGAAAGGTTAAGGCCGGAGAGCTCCCGACAAGCACCTCTACCTGTGTTCATGAGGCACGTTAGAACTCCAGTGCTGGCAAGTCCTCCCACTCCTGGTTATGGAGACACTTCCCCTGTATGTGACTCCATTGTTCACAATGCATTCTCGCATATAATCTGCAAACACAATGTGGGACAACATCAGAGGGCAGAAAAATGCACAGGCCTATGTGAAGTATATACACTAGCTAGCTACAAGCAAGAATGCTGCTCGCTGAGATAAGTACTGGTCATTACTAGATTAGGAAAAGCCACTATACTGGAACGCCAGTCTCGTGTGCATTATATTAAAGGGGAAGGGCCTGAGGAGGGGGTGCTTTTTCATACTCCCCTAATGTCTACATGAGCACTGTATATACATATGTGCTGCTGCTCACACATGGTCAGGGGATGCAGTGTTTTAGAAGTGGCGACCTCGTACCTGTGGAGGGTTTCAGTTGCAGGTCTGCTCAGAGGATGTAGTGCAACCATGTCACAGCAACCCTTCGAATTGGAAGCCTGGGTGGGTACATTGACCAAAGGAGGTGTGTGCACCATCTCTCACACTGGTATCATCCTTATAAATCTTTTTTGCACCTTCTCCAATGCCTCTATATCCTTTTTATAATATGGAGACCAGAACTGTGCACAGTACTCCAAGTGTCGTCTAACCAAGGTTCGATACAAGTTTAACATAACTTCCCTGCTTTTCAATTCTATCCTTCTAGAAATAAACCCCAGTGTTTGGTTTGCTTTTTTTATGGCCTTATTAACCTGCGTCGCTACTTTTAGTGATCTGTGTATCTGTACCCCGGATCCCTTTGCTCCTCTGCCCCATTCAGACTCCAAGCAGTATGAGGCCTCCTTATTCTTCCGACCAAAATGCACCACCTCACACTTAACTATATTGGCCCGAAAATTAAACCTAATACGCGAGAGTACGCACTGTGTACTCTTGTGTATTAGATCCCGAATTGCCGGTTTTCTGCATGCACTGCGCATGCGCGGAAAACCGGCACTTCGTGAATTGAAAAGGGGGCGGTTCCTAAGTGAACCGCGTGTGCGCTACAGGCTGTGCGCACGCAGTGCACTTCGTTTTTTTTTCAGCTTTCAACGCGCAGGTAAGTGGTGAAGATTTTACACACAAAGAAAGCAGGCGTAGGACCCCCTTTTAACAAGGTAAGTAGTTAATTAAGTGTTATTTTAAATTTTTTTTCAACAAGTTTATCTTTTTTAGAGACTTTAAAGAAAGGTAAGTTTATTTTTATAACTTTTAAAAAGATTTTAAATTTTTTCAAAAATTAAATTTTTTGTTTAAAGTGGTTAATTTATTTAACTATACTTATTTTATTAATGTGATGGCTTTTTTTTTTAATTTAATTGAGGTTTAGCTGTTCTTTTGGGGGTTTGTAGTATTCATAGCTTTGACAGCTCTTGCTGTCAAAACTATGAATGAAAGATGGTGTGCTGCCATTGGCTCTAACTGAATCACGTGATCCCAGAGCTCGCACGAACTAATTGCGCCTCTGGGTCACGCAAGCACTGCATGGTTCCAACAGAGAGAGCCTTTGAAACTAAAGTTCGTGTGGGCCCGGAGCAAAAAGGTAGGCGCGGAGTGCGATATCGCGGGGAATCCTTACCCCCGCGGGAACCATCCATGTTTAATTTCTGGGCCATTGAAACTCATTTGCCAATTACACACCCATTCTTCAAATTTATTAACCTGCATCGCTACTTTCAGTGATTCGTGTATCTGTACTTCCAGATACCTTTGTTCCTCCACCCCATTTAAACACTTATTTTCCAGGGAGTATGCGGCCTCCATTTTCTTCCTTCCAAAATGTACCACCTCACACTTATCTGTATTGAAGTTCATTTAGCAATTACACGCCCATTCTGCAAGTTTACTAATGTCTTCCTGTATTTTGCGCAGTCCTCCTCTGTATTAACTACACCCCCCAATTTATTGTCATCCGCAAATTTTGAAATTGTACTTCCAATTCCAGAGTTCAAATCGTTTATGTAAATAGTAAACAGTAGTCCCAGCACTGATCCTTGTGGAACACCACTTCCTACCATTTGCCAATCTGAGTAACTACCTTTAACCCCTACTCTCTGTTTTCTGTTTTGCTTGTCAGCTTGCTATTCATTCTGCTACTTGTCCCCTGACTCCACATATTCTGACCTTAGTCATGAGTCTACTATGTAGTACCTTATCAAAGGCCTTTTGAAAATCCAAATATATTACATCTACTGCATTACCCTTGTCTACTCTTACTGTTACTGATACACACAGAGAGGTATAATGGAGGGTGTGACCAGGCACAGTGATGTGCACATGCTCCCTCTGGTCTCTCATGCTCCTGCCCCTCCCCGTGTTTTCTAAATTCCCAGCACTGCAATCCTCAGATTCTCTGGAAATGAAAGGTTGGTTTTCATGAGCAGTCGAGCCATGGGCAGTGTCCATCGAGAGACGTACCTTTCTTTTCGTACAGATCGACGTGATTGTGCCTGTGCCGCTCTGCGCCTGATACCTGACTGGTCCAGAAGAGTAGCTGGCATTGCTTGCTCTGCAGGTTGTAATTGAAAGCTCTAAATCAGGAAGAGATAGAAGTTCAAGGTTGTGCTTCCACCATCAAAAGAGGCTCCTACCACAAAGCTCAGTATTTATTGCTGTTAGTAGATTTTTATTTTATTATTGAAAACGGTTGACTATGAGGTAAAATTAAACAGAGAATAATATGAGTATCAAGCCTCGGACGCTGGAGTCGGACACATCGCAAAGCCATCATTCAATGAAAATCCTTAAATTAACCCAAGGAAATTTCCTTCTCATTCATTTTACTAAACAGTTTTCTCTCCCCTTCTCCTGCAGTTACACAGGACTGGGAGCACAGTGCCAGCAGCATCCTGATACTTCCTGCAGCTGGCCATTCATCCTGTGTGATTGGCAGCCTGCACAGAGGGGCAGCAGGGCACACACAGGCCACACAATCCTGTGCTTACCTCATGTCCCCACAGTCATGTCACGTCTACACACTTACACCACATCCACACTCACACTCTCGTACACATACTCACGTGCATGTGCACGCACACATACATCCACAGAGTACACACACATTCATGCAACCCACACTCTCACATACACCTCCGTGCACACACACATGTTTACATACACTAACATTTGCACACACATTCACACACAGACACACTAATGGCTCCATGCACATACATACATTGACATTGCCATGTACACACACTTTCACAACCACAAAGTATCACACATTCTTGTACACACACCCACACTCGTCCACACACACAGCGCTGACGAGCACATAACTGACTCTCTGGGCTGGATTTTCCAAGCCCCGAGAAGGCGGGCATGGAGGCGGGACAGCCGGTAAATTAGGAGAAAGTGGGGACGGATGGCAAACCCGCCCCCATCCTGCCTCCGTGCCCTTTTGCTAGGAGGCGGGAAGATGTGCTGCTTCGGGTCCCGTCTCCTGGAGGCAGGAAAGGCATTTAATCCTTTTAACTGCCTGTTAACAGGCAGAAAAAAGGATTAGTGCCATTTTACCTTCACAGGTGAAGGCTTCCCGACCTTGGAGAACCCCACCGGGTTGGAGGAGATGTGAAGGAGATTTGCGGCGGTCGGAGGCACCTGGAAGTAAGGTGTAGAGGTGAGTGATGGGTGCAAGTGTGGAGTGGTAAGTATGTAAGGTGAGTGATAAGTTTTTTAAATGTTCACTTACCTTGTTTTCTTCCTACAGCCTTCAGCCACGCTGGATCGGGAGAGCCGACATCCTCCTTGTCAATTTCACAGACTGGCTGTTGGATCCTCTGAACCAACAGCCATGTGAAGGTTTGATGAGTCCTGAACACAAGGACTCATCAAACTACACAGAATGTCAGTGTTTGACAGCTTCACAGAGCTGTCAAACGCTGACATTTCTTCTTTCAAGAAGTCTTGACAGATAGCACATCTGACGTTGACGTGCTCTGTCAGTGACTTCCTCCCTAATTGGCCTGCTGAGCCTGCAGGGCGGGCTTAACAAGGTCAATCAGGGGAAAATCCCTCTGGTTGGTCAAGCGAGGATGGAGGCAGGACATTGACACGACAAGCAGCAGTCCCGCCTCCAACTTGTCTCCATTCACAAAATCCAGCCCTCTATAACAGCAAAGACTGGTCCATTACTGACTGTTTCTGCAACAGCCAATTACTAACTGGAGCCAATTCTAGGCATTCCATGAGAGCGCATGGAATTGGAGACAACCTATTGACATTTCTTTTTTATTCGTTTATGGGATGTGGGCGTCGCTGGCAAGGCCATCATTTACTGCCCATCCCTAACTGCCCTTGAGAGGGTGGTGGTGAGCTGCCGTCTTGAACCGCTGCAGTCCGTGTGCTGAAGGTACTCCCACAGTGCTGTTAGGGAGGAAGTTCCAGGATTTTGACCCAGCGACGATGAAGGATCGGTGATATACTTCCAAGTCAGGATGGGGTGTGACTTGGAGGGGAACTTGGAGGTGGTGGTGCTCCCGTGAGACTGCAGCCCTTGTCCTTCTAGGTGGAAGAGGTTGCGGGTTTGGTAGGTGCTGCATAGACTAGGCTTGTATTCCCTTGAGTATAGAAGATTAAGGGGTGATCTAATTGAGGTATTTAAGATGATTAAAGGATTTGATCATGTAGATAGAGAGAAACTATTTCCTCTGGTGGGGGAGTCCAGAACAAGGGGACAGAACCTTAAAGTTAGAGCTAGGCCCTTCAGGAGTGATGTTAGGAAGCATTTTGCCACACAAAGGGTAGTGGAAATCTGGAAAACTCTCCCTCAAAAGCTGTTGAGGCAAAACTGAGATCGATAGATTTTTGCTGGGCAAGGGTAATAAAGGTTATGGAACCAAGGCAGGTAAATTGAGTTAAGATACAGATCAGCCATGATCTAATTAAATGGCGGAATGGGCTCGAGGGGCTGAATGGCCCACTTCCTATGCTCTGTTACAACCCACAACTGGGGGTACAGACAGGGTGTACTGCTGTGGTCAAGTGGGCAGGAATCAGCTCTCCAACTCTTAGGAGCGAGCATCCGTAACACCTGTTGGGAAATTGGTGGGAGCTCCATTAGTGCAGTCAGTAGGGGACAGAGATGCCATTTCCTGACATGTGACACCAAGTGCAACTCATGGCAAGGAAACATGGCATCCACGGTTGCTAGGGACTGACAGGTCGGGTGGAAGCACATGGAAAGGTCACTGAATGGTTGTATAACACTAAGTGTTGTTCAGCCATCTCCACTTCTATTAATTTTTTTTTCTGCTGGCCTCTCCTGTGCCTCTCTGCAAGTTGTCTTTCATTATTTATTTTTTTCCCCCAGAAACATTACCGGCATCAATGGGTTTCCCAATGGGAATCTTCTGAACTGAAGTATTCAGAAGAGGAGGATACCGGGCATATCTGTGCCTTCCCATTTGGCACCCACATCTCCTGAGATAGGTGAGCTTACCTCATGTTGGCAGATGTATTGTTGGTGAGGCCTCCTGATCCCTAAGGAAGCTGTACTAGCACATCCCTGATCATGTCACTAAAACATCAACTTGCATTTATATAGCGCCTTTAACATAGTAAAACATCCCAAGTTGCTTCACAGAATCATAGAATCATATAGCACAGATGGAGGCCATTCAGCCCATCGTGTCTGTGCCGGCTCATTGAAAGAGCTATCCAATTCGTCCCATTCCCCTGCTCTTTCCCCATAGCCCTGCAAATTTCTCCTTTTCAAGTAAATATCCAATTCCCTTTTGAAAGTTACGATTGAATCTGCTTCTACACAGGAATGAGATCAATAAAGAAATTGACACCAATCCACATCAGGAGATATTAGGACAGGTGACCAAAAGCTTGATCAGAGAGGTAGGTTTTAATGAGGGTCTTAAAGGAGGACAGAAAGAGAGAGGAAGAGAGGCAGAGAAGTTTAGGGAGGGAATTCTAAAGCTTAGAGGCTAGGTAGCTGAAGGCACAGCTGCTAATGGTGGCGTGAAAGAAGGGGGATGGACAAGGGGCCAAAGTTCGAGGAATGGTGAGCTCTCGGAGGGTTATAGGGCTGGAGGAGGTTACAGAGATAGAGAGGGACGAGGCCATGGATAGATATGAAAACAAGGATGAGAACTTTAAATCTGAGGCATTGCCGGACCGGGAGCCAATGTAGGTCAATGAGCACAGGGGTGATGGGTGAACGGAACATGCGAGTTAGGATACAGGCAGCAGAGTTTTGGATGAGCTCATGTTTATGGAGTGCGGAAGATGGGAGGCCTGTGCAATTGCTCGAATGGCTTCGACCCCATTTTCAAAAGTTTCTAATTTTTTTTATATTTTCAAAAAGCAAAACAGAAGGTACTGGCCACACTACATTCATAAGAACATAAGAAATAGGAGCAATCCGGGCCTTCGAGCCTGCTCCGGCATTCAATAAGATCATGGCTGATCTTCTACCTCAATCCCACCTTCCCGCACTATCTCCATATCCCTTGATTCCCTTAATATCCAAAAATCTATCGATCTCTGTCTTGAATATACTCAATGACTGAGTATCCACAGCCCTCTGGGGTAGAGAATTCCAAAGATTCACAATCCTCTGAGTGAAGAAATTTCTCATCTCAGTTCTAAAAGGCAGACCCCTTATTCTGAGACTGTGACCCCTGGTTCTCGACTCCCCAGCCAGGGGAAACATCCTCCCAGTATCTGCCCTGTAAGAATTTTATATGTTTCAATGAGATCACCTTTCATTCTTCTAAATTCTAGGGAATATAGGCCTAGTCTACTCAATCTGTCCTCATAGGACAATCCCCCCATCCTCAGAGACCTCTGAGGCCAGCCACAGCCCATCTCCACCCGCTGTCCAGGCAAACTTCCTAACAACTTCGAAAATCAGCATGAGTCAGGGATCATGTATCTGTGGCAGACAGAACTCGCCCAATGTCAAAGGTGAACCCCAATTCTCCAACAGTGGAAAACCCAGCTCTGTCTCCAGAAATCCTGCCATGCCAAAGGTGAACCCCAATTCCCCAACTGTGGAAAACCCAGCTCTGTCTCCAAAAGTCCCGCCTTTAGTGAGGCGCACTGGTAAGATGGAGAGTGAATAATTCTAAGGGGTGCATTTTCACAGAGGACTCTACCTGCACAGGTAATTACTGGTACACTGGCTGGCACACTGCTCCTCCGATGAAGGCTCCTCTGGTGACCAATAAGATGTACGCTGGAGTTGCACTCCTTTGGAGCGGTGGTAGTCATTAAGAGGGCTCCGCTGTCCTGAAAAAGAAGAACATTACGTTATACTTTAACTCTACCGGGACGAGGAGGGCTCCATGCGGTTGCCTGCCCATCGAGGGCTGAAGGGGCAATGAAGTATCACTACTCCAAACTGGAATCGGCCTTCACCTCAGATCACAGGCGATGCAGATATCGGGATCAATAATAAACCATGGGTACTGGAGCTGTCAATTAGTAAATTACAAACATAATCATGTACAAATCATTCGAAAATGAGGGACAGGAAAAGACCATCACCCCATGACTATGACCATGACTGGATAATGTAGACCACAACAAGATGTTTCACCTTGTCCAGAACAGTAGAACCTGAAGACAGGGCCTGCCTTTGAAGGGGGTAAATTCAAAACTAATCTGTGGAAACAATATTTCAGTGAGCGAGTGGTCAATCTATGGAACAGGCTCCCTAGGGAGATGGTGGAAGCAGTTAGTATTGATTCATTCAAATGCAAATGAGATAGATTTAAATAACATTTTGGGATACAGTATAGGATTAATTTGAGACACGACGTGGTAAGTGTAGCATGCTCGGGAGGAACAGGTAACTTTGGATCTATGGTGCCCAAAGCTCTCCACTACTGGGGTTTTCCTCGTGTCATGTCTGGGTCTGTTGTAGATTAAATGATAGAGATTGATTGCTATGATTAATCAACAATTCTATTATCATTGTATCATGTGACTACCAGGATGGTAGAAGGTGAACTAGATTGACCTTAGTCATTTTTTGTCTAGCAATTCCTATGTTCCATCCCCCTCCCCCACACACGCAACAGAGAAAAACACCTAAGGCAATTTAGGAAAGAACTCTGGAAAACTCCTCTCCAACCCTCGAAGGTGATGAAACAGGTTCCAGGAGACACATCCCCCCAACACCCACCTACCTTCTCAGGAACTCGTCCAGCTCCCTTTTGAACGCTTGCGGCGAATCTGCACCCACAGCACATGTCAGCAACTTGTCCCATAGGCTGACGACTCTCTGAAAATAAGTGCCCCCTGACGTCTAATCTAATTCTATGCTTATGTAACTTACACTCACGTTCCCATGTCCTCCCTGGCCTATCTAACTCAAATGGCCTATCCACATGGATCGAGTCTAATTCTTTTGTTATTTTAAAGACCTCAATTAAATCTCCTTGAAGTCTACACTTTTCTGGAGTAAAAATCCCCAGCTCCTTAAGCCCATCGTGGTAACTGAGGGCCTTTAAAGTAGGTATCAATCAAGTGGCCCTCTTCTGAACCTTTTCCAGGGCCGTTACCCTGGATGGGACCAAAATGGGACACAGTTTTCTAGATGAGGCCTGACCAAGGTATTTTACAGACACAGAACAGTACTTCTTGATATGTATTTAATCGTCCTGGCAATACATCCTAACATCTTGTTTGCTTTTGTAATATCCTCATGGCACTGGTCATGGACCTTCAATGACTGATACGCTCTTAATACCCACTCAGCTGCCTTAGGCACACAACCTTGCAGGGTGTATATATGCTTGAAGTTGTCCCTACCCAAGTGCATCACACTACATTTACCTATCTATATTAATAGATAGTGAGGTTGCAATCCCTGAAGC
Source organism: Squalus acanthias (assembly GCA_030390025.1). Lineage (NCBI taxonomy): Eukaryota > Metazoa > Chordata > Chondrichthyes > Squaliformes > Squalidae > Squalus > Squalus acanthias. The sequence goes on along the minus strand of CM059444.1, from coordinate 3,305,166 downwards.
CCATTAATTAAGCAGCAGCTCCATATTATTACACAGTAATTGAGCCTTACCCCAATGAATAAACAACGCTGTAGGCAACCCCGATAATTCAGCTGGTTCCAACATTCAATAGTTAAGACATACAGGTAGGTTCCAGGCTCGACCCCTGATTGGTGTTAACTAATTTCAGCCAGTTGTGAAATGGGATCTACAATTGACCTGTGTCGCTGGGTGAGGGTAAAAAAAAATCAGCCTGTGTTCCCATACACAATCACTGTCCAGTGACCACAGCTTAAAGTGCATGTGTGGCTGTCGGGTGAGGTCAGAATCGAGCTTGTTTTTGATGCTCCCCTCTCTTGTGGTCAAGTAACCTGTCAACATTTACTGTCTCAGCTCGCCACTTGGGTAAGATACCACAGAGCACCCAACACCTGTGAAACTGTACTCTAGCAAGGACTCGTGGCCTGGAGCATTTGTGCCCAGATACATCTGTAATCTGGGCGCAAACCAATTATGTGCCTTAAAAGATGGTGGAATTATGGGCGTAAGTGAGTTATGCACGTAACTACAATATGCCCAAGTCTCCTCGATCTTATACGTCCATCCATCAAACCCTGTGTCCAAACAAATCTCCGCCCACAAAACTAGCCACCCTCCCCCCCGACTCAAATGCAAGTGTCCTCCAATTGTGCTTGTTCGGGGTGGGGTTCTCAATATTGTGGCCAGATTTTCAAGCGCAGCAGGAAACAAAATATTTTTTCTGTTCTTTTAATTATAATCTTTTATTTAAAAAAATTATCCTCACTGAGACCTGCTCTGTATTTTCTGTTTCTTTTAAATCATTTAATGGCATAAGTACAAGTCACACTGAAAATGTAAAAGCTTTTCTGATTGCAGGTTCTTAAAACTGCTATGCCTGATGTGCATGAATGATGGTTAAATGAGTTGAAATTTTAATTTTAAGACTCAAAGAAAAAATATACTGATGTGAGTTTGGCATTTTCTTGGGCACCGATTGTTTACGCTGATCTATGTCCTATTATGCATGTTTTAAGTTCGGGCGTATTCTATTGAGATTTGGAGGACACTTGGGCATAATTTGACATCAGCATATTGAGGGCAACATTGGGTGCATTTGCAGGTCTAACTTCCAGGTTCTGCCCAAGGAGGACACTCCAAGCCAATGTCTTCAGGAGACGAAAGAGAAAATTTGGGAAGAAAACATTAGGGAAACTGGGGCCAATTTACACATTGAGTAACTGAATAAACATCAACTCTAAATGGTTACACACTGAATAATCCTCAAACTGCTGAAGAAACAATAACTCTGTATGGCTAATGTGTAATCCTAACCCTACTGAAATAGAGAAGGTCCATACACTTACACAGCGAGTAACCCTTACCCTGCTGAATTAGCAGTAGCTGCACCCAGTTACACAGTGAGTAACCCTCACCCTGCTGAATTAGCAGGAGCCACAGGCAGTTAAACAGTGAGTAATCCTTACCCTGCTGAATTAGCAGGAGCCACAGGCAGTTAAACAGTGAGTAATCCTTACCCTGCTGAATAAACAGGAATTCTGTACAATTACACAGTAACTCTTACTCTGCTGAATAAGCAGGAACTCCGCAGTTACACAGTGAGTAACCCTTACCCTAACGAATAAACAGTTTCAATGAGTAACTTTTAGCCTGCTAATAACCAGGAGCTCTGTATTGTTCCATGGAGAATAACCTTTACAATGTCAAACCTAATGCTGCTTTTATACTTACCAAGTATCTGAACTTCTTAGGTCAATGTGTTTGACCTACCTGATTTATATTGGCCAAGTTACACTTATTGTGGATCTTCCTGCCTCCAATTGCCACATGACTAATAGTAGGCTTGATGGTAATCTGAGAGTTAGAGTAAACTGAGCTTTTCCAGGATATGCAGCCAGTGTTGGCACCCATCTATCTATATATTACAAATCGTACCTCTGTGCACACCTCCGGTCAACTGTATCCATTATAATGGAAACTGCCTGGGTAAAAGTTGTAATTACACCATTCCCCCAGTGCAGACACTGCAGCACCAGCCGTAGCAGGAGGGCGTAATTACAGTGTGGCAGTTTCCATTCTAAATGTGGATGTAGGAATTTATAATGGAAATATAAAAATAAGAACAGAACGTATAGCTTTAAAATGGGGACCGAATTACACCAGCATACCCGGGCCAATTATCCCCCCTCAACCTCTCTTAAGCTACATTTAAGATTACACTTGGTCTTAATTCCTCACGTGCAGCACCACAGGAGATCAACTAGTATAAGTAACATTGCACTCCAAAGTGCCATCTACTGACTCGAGGAGTCAGATCCATGGTGATAAGTATAACTGTGCAACTGATGGGCCATTATGTGGTGATGTAATGTTGTGACACATCATTCATTCTGAGTCATTGGGGCCAAGTACGCAGCCCAAACACAGTGGGTAATGAGCCCTATGTCTTGCTCTACCTCTCTAATTTTCACACATGGGATCTACGCAGTGAGTATTGGCAGGCTATTTCACCATTCGAAAATGATCTCCATTACAAAGACTGCCTACTTCCACCTCCGTAGTATTGCCCAGCTCCGCTCCTGCCTCAGTCCATCTGCTGCCGAAACCCTCATCCACGCTTTTGTTACCTCCAGACTATTCCAATACTCTCCTGGCCAGCCTCCCATCTTCCACCCTCCAAATACCTATCCTCCCCATTTAAGAATCTATTTCCAAATCTCTTATCCCAACCACCCACTATGTTTACAATTCTACTTCTATCCCACTAATGTGTACAGAACTGTGTATGAACACTTTGTGGGACAGGACTGACATGGGTTGTGTATAGTACTGTGTAAGAACACTTTGTGGGACAGGGCTGACCTGGGTTATGTGTACAGTACTGTGAGTGTACTCTGTGTGGGATGGGGCTGACCTGGGTTATGTGTACAGTACTGAGTGTACACTGTGTGGGACGGGGCTGATCTTAATGGAGCTATTTACAAAATACACTGATTAACTTCATGTGAAGCAGTTTGTTGCCAAGTTTAAATACGGTAACGATGAATTCTGATGAAACATTGGAGACAGGATGGTTTTATGTCTGAGCCACTGCTAAATTTAGGGAACATGCTACCTAATAATGCCTAATTTTGTTTACAATGTGGTAACACAAGCTGCGAGCTATTGGTTAACTCATCTCCAAACTGTGGGGACATTTACGGGCAGGACCTCAACCACGTGTTCAAATTCCAGGAAGTGGCAACAAACACGATCTGTCAACAAATCCATTTATCAACCATAACATCAACGCCGCACATCGGGGAGGTGGGGGGAATATCACATTTGTTTCAGCAACAAACACAAATCCAACAAGGCAGGAAATGCTCATAGCTACACACTACAGCCCGGTTCCAAGGCTTCCTGAGTCCATCACAGTTAGATCATTGTCATGCATCAAGATCAAGCCTTCTAAATACTACAAACCATTATAACCCACATTTGTTTTTTATTCATTTATGGGATGTGGGCGTCACTGGCAAGGCCAGCATTTATTGCCCATCCCTAATTGCCCTTGAGAAGGTGGTGGTGAGCCACCTTCTTGAACCGCTGCAGTCCATGTGGTGAAGGTACTCCCACAGCGCTGTTAGGGAGGGAGTTCCAGGATTTTGACCCAGTGACGATGAAGGAACGGCGATATACTTCTAAGTCAGAGGGGAACTTGCAGGTGGTGGTGTTCCCATGCGCCTGCTGCCCTTGTCCTTCCAGGTGGAAGAGGTCACGGGTTTGGGAGGTGCTGCCAAAGAAGCCTTGGTGAGTTGCTGCTGTGCATCTTGTACATGGTACACACTGCAGCCACAGTACGCTGGTGGTGGAGGGAGTGAATGTTTAAGGTGGTGGATGGGGTGCCAATCAAGTGGTCTGCTTTGTCCTGGATGGTGTCGAGCTTCTTGAGTGTTGTTGGAGCTGTACTCATCCAGGCAAGTGGAGAGTATTCCAGCACACTCCTTACTTGTGCCTTGTAGATGGTGGAAAGGCTTTGGGGAGTCAGGAAGTGAGACACTCGCCACAGAATACCCAGCCTCTGACCTGCTCTTGTTGCCACAGTATTTATGTGGCTGGTCGACTGGATTATTCATATATATGTCCGAATAAACACTCAAATTGGTGTGGTAATAACTAGCTGCTTTTATTTTCAGGCCCTCTAGAATATTTTGTCAAAGAATAACAAAAATAGTGAAAGAGATTGGAGTGTAATTGCTGCAAAGTGCTTATTCCCATTTAATGTTCAGTTACCAATATGCAAGTACCAAGTATCCTATCACTCATGTTAACTGATTGCATGCTGCACATTATTATAGTAAAACAAAAAGAACTGGTGGCAACTGCTCTATTCTTTACAGGCATGCATTTCCCAAACCACATTAAATATATCTATCTGTATTGTTTCAAAAAAATCTTACATCTGCATGCAGTTCCTGTCTATAAAACCTTACTTCTTGCGGTCACTCTTTTATGTCAACTTTTTCCAATTATAAATTACTATGTTCAAGTTTATAGTAGAAATTATCTATGTAAGACAGTCACCCTGTAATTGTACAATCTGACCACTGAGAAAAAACAGGGAACTACAGGCCAGTTAGCCTGACATCAGTTGTCGGAAAAATGCTGGAATCCATTGTTAAGGAAGTGGTATCAAGTCATTTAGAAAATCATAACATTATTAGGCAGAGTCAACATGGTTTTATGAAAGGGAAATTGTGTTTGACAAATTTATTAGAGTTTTTTGAGGATGTAACTAGCAGGGTAGATAAAGGGGAACCAGTGGATGTAGTATATTTGGATTTCCAAAAGGCATTCGATAAGGTGCCACATAAAAGATTATTACACAAGATTAGGGCTCATGGGACTGGGGGTAATATAGTAGCATGGATAGAGGATTGGTTAATGGACAGAAAACAGAGAGTAGGGATAAACAGATCTTTTTCAGGTTGGCAGGCTGTAACTAGTGGGGTGCCGCAAGGATCAGTGTTGGGGCCTCAGCTATTTACAATCTATATTAATGACCTAGATCAAGGGACCGAGTGTAATGTATCCAAGTTTGCTATGATACAAAGCTAGGTGGGACAGTAAGCTGTGAGGAGAACACAAAGGGCTGGATTTTGTCAATGGGAAGCTTTAGGAGGCGGGACTGCTGCTTGCCAGCTTTCAATCCCGCCTCCATCAGCTACTGGCCAACCAGTGGGATTTTCCCCTGATTGACCTTGTTAAGCCCGCCCAGCGGGCTCAGCAGGCTAATCAGGGGGAAGTCACTGACAGAGCACGTCAACGTCTGACGTGCCATCTGTCAAGATTTCTTGAAAGAAGAAATGTCAGCGTTTGACAGCTCTGTGAAGCTGTCAAACACTGACATTCTGTGTAGTTTGATGAGTCCATGTGTTCAGGACTCATCAAACCTTTCAACTTTGCAGAAATCACCTGGCTGTTGGTTCGGAGGATCCAACAGCCAGTCTGTGAAATCTACAATGAAGATGTCGGGACTCCGGATCCACAGCGGCTGAAGGCTGTAGCAGAAACAAAGGTAAGTGAACATTTTATAACACTTAACACTCACCTTACATACTTACCACTCCACACTTGCACCCACCACTCACCTCTACATCTCACTTTCAGACCCCTCCGACCCCCGCAGACCTCCTACTCACCTCCTACACCCCGGCGGGGTTCCCTGAGGTCAGGAAGCCTGCACTTGGAAAGGTAAAATGGGACTAATCCTATTTTCTGCCTGTTAACTACCTGTTTGCCAGCCGCCCCCACATTCTGCAACTTTACCGGCAGTCCCGCCTCCATACCCGCCTCCTCGGGGCTGACAAAATCCAGCCCAAAGAATCTGAAAAGGGATATAGATAGACTAAGTGAGTGGGCAGTAAGGTGGCAGATGGAGTATAATGTAGTGAAATCTGAGGTTATGCACTTTGGTAGGAAGAATGGAAAAACAGAATATTTTTTAAATGGTGAGAAACTTTCAAATGTTGGTGTTCAGAGAGATTTGGGTGTCCTCGTGCAAGAAACACAAAAAGCTAGCATGCAGGTACAGCAAGCAATAAGGAAGGCAAATGGCATGTTGGCCTTTATTGCAAGGGGGTTGGAGTATAAGAGTAAGGAAATCTTGCTACAATTGTACAGGGCCTTGGTAAGACCACACCTGGAGTACTGTGCACAGTTCTGGTCTCCTTATCTAAGGAAGGATGTACTTGCCTTGGAGGCGGTGCAACGAAGGTTCACTAGATTGATTCCTGGGATGAGAGGGCTGTCCTATGATGAGAGATTGTGTAGAATGGGCCTATACTCTCTGGAGTTTAGAAGAATGAGAGGTGATCTCATTAAAACATACAAGATTCTGAAGGGGATTGACAGGGTAGATGCTGAGAGGTTGTTTCCCCTGGCTGGAGTGTCTAGAACTAGGGGGCATAGTCTCAGGATAAGGGGTCAGCCATTTAAGACTGAGATGAGGAAGAATTTCTGAGATAGATTTTTGGACTCTAGGGGAATCAAGGGATATGGAGATCGGGCGGGAAAGTGGAGTTGAGGTCGATGATCAGCCACGATCTTATTGAATGGCGGAGCAGGCTCGAGGGGCCGTATGACCTACTCCTGCTCTTACTTCTTATGTTCTTATGGCTTTCCCCACAAATTGCCCAAAATACTTTCTGAAAATATTTGATGGAATTTTCCCCCCTCAGCAACTTAAATATCTAATTTCTATAATAAGGGTTTAAACAAAATTTTAAAAATCAAAAAAGTACATATTTCACACTGACATGATTAAATTAATCGACTGATTATCTTTTGTGAATTTTAATGTCTTTTGTTAAAGTTTTTACATGAAGAACTCAGACAAAAGGGATTGATATTTTTATCCCGAGCTGTAGTGCTGTGAGCCAAAATTGGATTACACAATCTGAGCATGTGCAGTGTACTTAATGTCCCAGGATCAGTACTCTGCAGTGATGTGTAAGAATGGAACATGTTTCTTTAGCTCAGTTGCTTTTCAAAATTATTTGAAGAAAAGCTAGTGGATAAATTTCAAAAGCTTGATCGACATAATGTTTACAGTGAGTGTTTTTGCAAGAACAGAATGTGAGAGAGAGAGAGAGATGTCAGTTTACTGATTACACATCTGCTGCAGAGTTTGTGTTCTATAAACGCCAGGAAGTGTATTAAGCTGAGGGAGAGAGAAAGGGAGACTGGGGTCAGAAAGAGAGAGGAGTGTGATGAGAGAGAGTGTGTCTTTCTTCAGGCTAATATTAGTTCAATATTCAAAAGGAAACCAACAACTGAATTTTGAAGCTAATTACCTCACCTATGTTTTGTTGACAGAAAAGATAATGGCTAATTGATAACATCAGTGAGACAGACAAAGAGAAGCTGTCTTCTGATTTCTTTTTTTTTAATTAAGTTTAAAAGCAAACAAAGCCTCTTTGAGGGAAGCAGATAGGAAGGGAGGAGAAGAGGGGAAGAGTTTATGGGTGAGGAGGTCTCCGGCCTCTCATCATCACCCTTGGGGTGACCAAGTGGGGAGTGGAAGGCTAAGGGAGAGGTGACAGTGGAGCTAGTGGGAGTGGGGTATACAGCGGTTGAGTGGGTAATTAAAAGGGGAAGAGATAGGGGTAGTAATGCAAGTGAAAGGAGGGGCAATGAGAAAGCAAAGGGGTAGCGGACCCGATAGTTGTGAGGGGAAGTATAAGTGCTTGGAGGGGGAGGCAGGAAGGGAGTCAATGAGGGCCACATTTCCCTGCAACCTCATCCGAAATGGAGCCCGGTGCCTCCCACCACTTCCCAGACAGAGGGAAAGAACAAAAAGAAACAAGAGGAATCAGAAGAGGATAGAGAGAAGAAAAAAGATTTAAAGGAAAGAAAAGTAAAAATGCAGAGACAGAGACAGAAACAGCAACACAAAGATAACAGACAAAGGTAAAAGAGTGAGTTGGAAATAGTGCCATGGGATCTTGTACGTCCATCTGAGAGAGCAGACGGAGCCTAGGTTTAACGTCTCATCCAAGAATTTCGGAAACACATCTTCGAGCAAAGGGTGGTAGAAGTGTGGAACTCTCTCCCACTAAAATCAGTAGATGCTAGCTCAATTAATAATTTTAAATCTGAGATCGATAGATTTTTGTTAGCCAAGACTATTAAGGGATATGGAATGAAGGTGGGTGGATGGAGTTAGGATACAGATCAGTCCTGATTTCACTGAACGGCAGAACAGGCTCGAGGTGTTGCATAGACTATTCCTGCTCCTAAGTTCCTAATGCAATAAAAAGAAAGGTTCCTTAAAGTTGGTGTTGTGTTGCCTTGGCCAGCAGAGGTATGGGACATGGGAGACGTGACTGGGAGGTACAGCAGCGTCACCTAATGTCAGAAGGCTGGAACTGTGTGAATCAAATGTTGACATATAGTTGAACATAGTTTGGCACCTGTGATGAAGTGTACATCCATTTCCAAAGATATAGGGTGCTAGGATCATGGGGAGTGGATGGTGGCGGCCATCTGGGCTCCAAAATAAGTACTCATAGGTGTCTCTGATTAAGCAAACAAGCAAGAAGGTTTATATAAAGCAAAGGTTTCAGATTAGGGACTGACTGACAGGATAAAAAGACGTAAGATCCATTGGACTGATCTAGGTTTGCAGTAAGTGTATTTTGTTTGATTAATTTAACAAGAAAAGTGCGCAGGAGCTGAACTGCCCATGGTCGACTGAACTGAACTGAATTGGTGTCGAGCACACAGGGATGGTACAAGTGTTGGCCATCCTGAAACAAGGGGCATTTGATCACACACCTTATAAATCTTTCCCTCAATTCTTTAGCTTTGTCCTTTTAGTTCTTTCCTTTCAGGTCGGAGGTGGGGAAAGGAGCTGCTGATGGCTACAGGGCTCATTTTCCAGAGGTGGGTGTGGGTAAATTGCAGCTTGTAGGCATCAGTGGCTCCATTCACCTGCCCCATTGCTTCACCACTTCCTGTTATCTATTGCCCAACCTTTCACTCCCATCAGCTGGGAGACCACTTCTCCTGCCCGCCCACCCACCCACCGCGCCCACAACCTCCTTCCCTTCACACCTCCTCCTCGCTCTTATCTACAGTTGCCAACCTTCCAGGATTGTCCTGGATTCCCCAGGAATTAAATCTTCTGGTCACTGCTGCGAGTATCCCAGAGAAAAATCATTGGAAGACATAATAAAAATGCGTTTTAGTTTTCATTTTCTTTTAACACTTTTATTTATTAGTTATAAAAATATTGGAAATGGGGGGGAAAAATGCCTTTTCGACAGGGTGGAGCTGCTGGAAGCAAGAGGTCATAAGAACATAAGAACTAGGAGCAGCAGTAGGCCATACGGCCCTTCGAGCCTGCTCCACCTTTCAATAAGATCATGGCTGATCTTTGACCTCAACTCCACTTTCCCGCCCGATCCCCATATCCCTTGATTCCCCAAGAGTCCAAAATTCTATCTATCTCAGCTTTGAATATACTCAACGACTCAGCATCCACAGCCTTCTAGGGTAGAGAATTCCAAAGATTCACAACACTCTGAGTGAAGAAATTCCTCCTCATTCGGTCTTAAGAATATAAGAACATAAGAAATAGGAGCAGGAGTAGGCCATTCGGCTCTTTGTGCCTGCTCCACCATTCAATGAGATCATGGCTGATCTTCTGCCTCAACTCCATTCGCTGGCCCTATTGCCATATCCCTTGATGCCCTTACTAGTCAGAAATCTATCGACTTCTGTTTTGAATATACCCAATGACTGAGCCTCCACAGCCCTCTGGGGTAGAGAATTCCAGAGATTCACCACCCTCTGTGAAGAAATTTCTTCTCATCTCAGTCCTGAATGGCCTACCCTTTATCCTGAGGCTGTGGCCCCTGGTTCTAGACTCCCCAGCCAAGGGAAACATTCTCCCAGCATCCACCCTATTAAGCCCTGTAATAATTTTGTATGCTTCAATGAGATCCCCTCTCATTCTTCTGAATACAAGAGAATACAGGCCTAGTTTACTCAATCTCTTTTCATACGACAGTCCCGCCATCCCAGGAATCAATCTCGTGAACCTTCGTTGCACTCCCTCTATGGCAAGTATATCCTTCCTTAAGTAAGGAGACCAAAATTGTACACAGTACTCCAGGTGTGGTCTCACCAAGGCCCTATATAATTGGAGTAAGACTTCTTTACTCCTGTACTCAAATCCTCTTGTAATGAAGGCCAGCATACCATTTGTCTTCCTAATGGCTTGCTGCACCTGCACATTCACTTTCAGTGACTCATGTACAAGGACACCCAGGTCCCTTTGAGCATCTGCTTTCCCCAATCTTTCACCATTTAGGAAATACTCTGCCTTTCTGTTTTTTCTACCAAAGTGGATAACTTCACATTTATCCACATTATATTCCATCTGCCATGTTCTCGCCCACTCACTGAGCCTGTCGAGATCCCCCTGAAGTCTCTTCACATCCTCTTCACAACTGACACTGCCACCTAGCTTTGTATCATCAGCAAATTTGGAAATGTTACATTTAGTCCCCTCATCCAAATCATTGATATAGATTGTGAATAGCTGGGGCCCAAGCACCGATCCTTGCGATACCCCACTAGTCACAGCCTGCCATCCTGAAAAAGACTCGTTTATCCCTACTCTTTGTTTTCTGTCTGTTAACCAATTCTCAATCCATGCTAGTATATTACCCCCAATTCCATGTGCCCTAATTTTGTTCACGAACCTCTTGTGTGGGACCTTATCGAAGGCCTTCTGAAAATCCAAATACACCACATCTACCGGTTCCCCTTTGTCTACTCCACTAGTTACATCCTCAAAGAACTCCATTAGGTTTGTCAAACAGGATTTCGCTTTCATAAATCCATGTTGACTCTGCCCAATCTTACTATTAGTTTCTAAGTGCCCAGTTATTGCATCCTTTATAATAGATTCCAGCATTTTCCCAACTACTGATGTGAGGCTAACAGGTCTGTAGTTCCCCGTTTTCTCTCTCCCTCCTTTCTTAAATAGCGGGTTACATTTGCTATCCTCCAATCTGCAGGAACCGTTCCAGAATCTATAGAATTTTGGAAGATGACAACCAATGCGTCCACTATCCCAATGCCCACCTCTTTCAAAACCCTAGGATGTAGGTCATCCGGTCCTTGGGATTTATCGACTTTTAGTCCCATTAATTTTGCTAGTACTGTTTTTTTACGAATAATAATTTCTTTAAGTTCCTCATTCTCGCCACACCCTTGGTTTTCTCGTATTCCTGGGAGGTTTTTTGTGTCTTCTTCCGTGAAGACAGAAACAAAGTATTTATTTAATTTCCCTGCCATTCCCTCATTCCCCATTATAAATTCTCCCATCTCTGACTGTAAAGGACCTACATTTACCTTCGCCAGTCTTTTCCTTTTCACATACCTATAGAAGCTTTAACAATCCGTTTTTATATTTTTCGCTAGTTTGTGCTCATATTCCATTTTCCCTTTCTTTATCAATTTCTTGGTCCCCCTTTGCTGATTTCTAAATAGATCCCAATCCTCAGGCTGACCGCTTTTTCTGGCAACTTTATAAGCTTCCTCCTTTGACTTAATACTAGCTTTAATTTATTTTGTTAGCCATGGTTGGATCACTTTTCCTTTTGGGTTTTTATGCCCTAGAGGAATATATGTTTGTTGCAAATTATGCATTATTTCCTTGAATGTTAGCCATTGTATGTCCACCTTCATACCTTTTAGTGTAGTCTCCCAATCTACCATGGCCAACTTGTCCCTCATACCCTTGTAGTTTCCTCTGTTTAGATTGAAGATCTTAGTTTCAGATTGGACTACATCACTCTCAAACTTAATGTAAAATTCAATCATATTATGGTCACTTGTCCCTAAAGGCCCCTTTACCACAAGATTATTGATTAGCCCTTTCTCATTACACAGTACCAGATCCAGAATAGCCTGTTCCCTGGTTGGTTCCTCCACATACTGATCCAGGAAACCATCTCGCATGCATTCCAAGAATTCGTCCTCCACACCATTAGTGGTAATTTGATTTGCCCAGTCAATATGTAGATTAAAGTCCCCCATGATTACCGTATTGCCCTTGTTACATGCACATCTAATTTCTTGATTGATACTGTGCCGTAAATTACCACTACTGTTTGGTGACCTATACACAACTCCCACCAATGTTTTCCGCCCATTGCTGTTTCTTAGCTCCACCCAAACTGATTCCAGTTCTACATCACGATCTGCCAAGCCAAGATCTTTTATCTCTACCGTACCGATCTCATCCCTTATTAACAGCGCTTCGCCACCTCCTTTTCCTTTTTGTCTGTCCTTCCTAAATGTTGAGTACCCTGGAACATTCAGTTCCCAGCTTTGGTTACCCTGCAACCATGTCTCTGTAATGGCAATTACATCATACCCATTTACTTCTATTTGTGCCATTAATTCATCCACCTTGTTGTGAATGCTACGTGCATTTAGATAAAGTGCCTTCAACTTTGCCTGTTTAATATTTTTCTGCACTTTGACCCTCTTTACTTTTGGCCTTTGTTTCTGCTCCCTACTAGTTTTGCTGACTATTTTTCTAACTTGCACTTCCAGCTTTGTTTCTCTCTGTTCTGGGCCCACACTTAGGTTCCCAGCCCCCTGACAAATTAGTTTAAATCCTTCCCAACAGCACTAGCAAACCCCTCTGCAAGGATATTGGTCCCGGTTCTGCCGAGGTGTAATCCGTCCAGCTTGTACAGGTCTCACCTTCCCCAGAATCGGTCCCCATGCCTCAGGAATTTAAATTCCTCCCTCCTACACCATCTCTCCAGCCACGCATTCATCTGGTCTATTCTCCTATTTCTGCTCTCGTTAGCACGTGGCACTGGGAGTAATCCTGAGATTACTACCTTTGAGGTCCTGCTTTTTAATTTATTTCCTAGCTCCCTATATTCTGCTTGCAGGACTTCGTCCCTCTTTTTACCTATGTCGTTGGTACCGATATTGACCATGCCTCCTGGCTGTTCACCCTCCCCCTTCAGAATGTCCTGCAGCCGCTCAGTGACATCCTTGACCCTGGCACCAGGGAGGCAACATACCATCCTGGAGTCACGTATGCAGCCACAGAAACGTCTATCTGATACCCTTATGATAGAATCCCCTATCTCTATTGTTCTCCCACTCTTTTTCCTCCCCTCCTGTGCAGTTGAGCCACTCGTAGTGCCACGGACTTGGCTCTTGCTGCATTCCCCTGAGAAACCATCTCCCCCAGCAGTATCCAAAATGGAAAATCTGTTGGAGAGGGAGATGGACCCAGGGGACTCCTGCACTACCTTGCTAGTTCTTTTACTCTGTCTGGCGGTCACCCATTCCCTTTCTGCCTGTGCACTCTTTACCTGCGGTGTGACCACCTCATTAAACGTGCTATCCACGTAGATCTCAGCCTCGCAGATGCTCCACAGTGACTCCAGCCACAGCTCCAGATCGGAAATGCGGATTTCAAGTAGCTGCAGCTGGAGACACTTCCTGCACACGTGTTCGCCCTAGACACCGAAAGTGTCCCTGACTTCCCACATAGCACAGGAGGAGCACTCCACGCTGCCGAGCTGCCCTGCCATGCCCTACCCTTAATTTACTCCCTTTACTTCCTCTAAATTAAAGAATATTAAATACACTAGGGACCTTACTTCACTTTGCACACTACTTACTCTAAACTAGAGACCTTACTTTTACTTAACGACTGGACTGTAGAAATACTCCCCAGGTCCTACTTACCAATCAGTTCCTTCCCTGGTTGTGAAGTCACTTTAGCGGTTTTGCAGTTGTTGTTGTTGTTTGACTGCTCCCGCTCTCGGACTCTTTCCTTGGTGTAAAGTAAGAACCAATTCCTACAGGGTGAAAAGTTAGGAAAAGAAAAGGCGAAGCAAGGGAGCTCCTCCTTCCACTCCTCACCTAACTCCCTCACTCACCCAACTCCCAGCACTCTGTGCAAATCGCACTGCGAAGCCTGTTTTTATAGGCCCTGAAACAAAGGAGCTGGTTGAGCCCTGCTTCAGGAAAACCAGTTTAACCTAGTTTCCCTAATTAACTGCCTTCAGCTGCTCTGAATTGTCGGCCTTGTACTCTTTTATTCAAGTACAATAGTACTTACGCAGCTCATCAATTACATAGTAAACCATTACATTCATTGATCACAATAAACAATAAAGTCTTAAGAACAGCTTTACGATTAACAATATAAATACATTAATAAAATTTTACAAATAAATCAACAAAGTTTACAATACAAATACCCTTAAATAATCTCACACAAACTTTGTAGATTTAAAACAATAAATCTCAAGGTAAACGCCACATAAAAGAAAACAGTTTAACACCTCAGTGTACAAATCACATAGCACCATCATAATTCAATTAAATGCTACGAATATACTACTACCCGTTTTACGCCAGTCCTACTAGCATCATTTGTTCATTCAATCGTTCATACGATCATTCATTCAATCGTTCGTTCGATCGAGCGTAAGTTCCAATGTGCATGCGTGCGTACCGTTTGTCTAAGTGCGTGCATGCGTGCGTTCGCTCGTTCGATCAGAAGCCAACGACCGTTTGTTCGATCGAGTGTAAGTTCCAATGTGCATGCTTGCGTTCGCGCGTCCATTCGCTCGATTGTTCATTGCCCGGCCCGCAACTAAACGTCATTCGTTCAATCGAGTGTAAGTTCCAATATGTATGCGTGCGTGCGTGCGTACCATTTGTCTAAGTGCGTGCATGCGTGCGTTCGCTCATTCGTTGAATCGCTAGCCAAACAATTGTTGGTTCGATCAAGCATAAGTTCCAATGTGCATGCATGCGTTCGTTCGATCGTTCATTCGTTCGTTCACTCAAGCGTCCATCCGTTCAATAGTTCGTTCATTAAGGTAATTTTTTCCCCCGCAAAAGCCAGCCATAATTTTCTTACTAATATAAATTATTTTATCTTTTTTCTTCCTTTTAATTTTCCCCCCATTAACTTATTTTCTTCCTTTTTATAAGACATACCATTTACTAGACAATAATCTCAAAGCAAATTCTACATAAACACTAATTAACAACACAATGTGCAAAATCCCATAGCCTTATCAGAAATCAATTAAAGCTTCAAGTAGACTGCTTTCAACCAGAAAACCTGAAACTTTTTTCAACAAAACAAGTAAATACCAGTTCTACGCCAGTCCTATTGGCAATCTAATAACTCCTCGTTTTCACTTGATGTTTGTCAAACCATGTGATGTCATAGTCCTTGTCCACAGTCTTCAGCCTTTCCACGGAAAAGAAACCATTCACTTTCTCAATCCCGTAAAAAAGACCCAAAACTCAGATTTTCTTCTACTTGCTGTTATCGCTCACAGGACCCAGTCATCAAAAAATACTCATTATTCCTTACCAATATTACTTTGTTTTGTCTTTTAACTTCCTTTTATTTTTCCTTTTTTTTTTCAACTTTTAACCATTCACATTTCCCATCTTGTGACCGCCCACGCGCCATGCTACAGATGGAAACAGTTTATCTTTCTTCCTCCAAAATGGCGGCGCACAAACCCGATCCCGTCACCGAGAAAAGCCTCACAGCTGCCGCCAGACGGAGCACATACGGAGCCGCTGGGACTCATCCGGGCCCGAGACCATTCGTCCACTTTTAGAACCAGTGCAGCATGCCCACCCACAGCATCTCCTGACTCCACCTCCGCCGACCAGCCGCTCCACCCTGGGCCCCCCGCCTCGGGTTCTCCGTGCTGTGCCACCTGCCTAGGCCACTCTCCTCTGGGTCTTCCACCCTGAACCTTCTGCACTGGGCCCTCCGCACTGGCATTCCCCGCGAGCAGCCGGGGTGTGGAACAGCCCGTTCACACAGCACCAAGCTGAGCTGAGAATCTCACAGCCTTCCCGCCCCGGGCCTTCTGTACCGGGCCCTCCGCACTAGCATTCCCCGCAAGCAGCCGGGGTATGCTCGCTCACCCGTTCACACAGCACCGAGCTGAGCTAAGCTGAGAATCTCGCAGCCTGTGTCTCTCAAACAAAGGTGAAGCAAGGGAGCTCCTCCTTCCACTCCTCACCTAACTCCCTCACTCGCCCAACTCCCAGCACTCTGTGCAAATCGCACTGCGAAGCCTGTTTTTATAGGCCCTGAAACAAAGGAGCTGGCTGAGCCCTGCTTCAGGAAAACCCGTTTAACCTAGTTTCCCTAATTAACTGCCTTCAGCTGCTCTGAATTGTCGGCCTTGTACTCTTTTGAGTAAACATAAAACTACCGTAAATTAACAAAACTTCAAATAAAACTTATCACATTAAATTAAAATGACATTGCCCGGGGAGACGATGCACTCCAGTCCCTGCGGCGCCCATCAGTCTCGGAAGGCTTCAAGTGTGCCGGCGGACACCGCGTGCTCCATCTCCAGGGCCACCCGGGCGCGAACATAGCCACGGAAGAGAGGCAGGCAATCGAGCTGAACGACCCCCTCGACCGCCCGCTGCCTGGACCTGTTAATGGCCACTTTGGCCAGGCCCAGGAGCAGTCCTACGAGGAGGTCCTCCGACCTACCCGCTCCCCTCCGCACTGGGTGATCGTAGATCAGGAGCGTGGGACTGAAGTGCAACCAAAAAGCGAGGAGCAGCCCCTTCAAATATTGTCGGCCTTGTATATCCCTGTATATCCCTGCTTAAGGCTGGGAAATTTAGATTTTAAACAGTAACAATAAATGTGAAACAAACAAAAGTTTGATTTTTAGTAAACAGTTAAGACTCCCTCACTCACCCAACTCCCAGCACTCTGTGCAAACTGCACTCAGAATAGAAAAACAGAATAGTTTTTAAATGGTGAGAACCTATTAAATGTTGGTGTTCAGAGAGATTTAGGTGTCCTCATACAGGAAACACAGAAAGTTAGCATGCAGGTACAGCAAGCAATTAGGGCTGACCCATTATCCTGAGACTATGCCCCCTAGTTCTAGACGCTTCAGCCAGGGGAAACAACCTCTCAGCATCTATCCAGTCAATTCCCCTCAGAATTTTATATGTTTCAATGAGATCACCTCTCATTCTTCTAAACTCCAGAGAGTATTGGCCCAATCTACTCAATCTCTCCTCATGGAACAACCCTCTCATCCCAGGGATCAAGCTGGTGAACCTTCGTTGCCCTGCCTCGAAGGCAAGTATGTCCTTCCTCAGATAAGGAGACCAAAACTGTGCACAGCACTCCAGGTGTGGTCTCACCAAAGCCCTGTACAATTGTAGTAAGACTTCCTTACTCTTGTACTCCAATCCCTTGCAATAAAGGCCAACATGCCATTTGCCTTCCTAATTGCTTGTTGTACCTGCATGCTAACTTTCTGTGTTTCCTGTATGAGGACACCTAAATCTCTCTGAACACCAACATTTAATAGGTTCTCACCATTTAAAAAATATTCAGTTTTTCTATTCTTCGTACCAAAGTGAATAACCTCACATTTCCCCACATTATACTCCATCTGCCACCTTATTGCCAATCATTTAACCTATCTATATCCCTTTGCAGGCTTTGTGTCCTCCTCACAGCTTACTTTCTCACCAAGCTTTGTATCGTCAGCAAACTTGGATACATTGTACTCGGTCCCTTCATCCAAGTCATTAATATAGATTGTAAATAGCTGTGGCCCAAGCACTGATCCTTGTGGTACCCCACTAGTTACAGCCTGCCAACCGGAATATGACCCGTTTATCCCTACTGTCTGTTTTCTGTCCATTAACCAATCTTCTATCCATGCTAATATATTACCCCCAAGTTACCCACGAGCCCTTATTTCATGTAGCAACCTTTTATGTGGCACCTTATCAAATGCCTTTTGGAAATCCAAATATACTACATCCACTGGTTTCCATTTATCCACCCTGCTAGTTACATCTCAAAAAACTCTAATAAATTTGTTAAACATGATTTCCCTTTCATAAAACCATGTTTGACTCTGCCTAATCATATTATGATTTTCTAAGTGCCCTGTTACCACTTCCTTAATAATAGATTCCAGCATTTTCCCGACGACTAATGTCAGGCCAACTGGCCTGTAGTTCCCTGTTTTCTCTCTCCCTCCTTTCTTGAATAACGGGATTACATTTGCTACCTTCCAATCCGCTGGGACCGTTCTAGAATCTAGGGAATTTTGGAAGAGCACAACCAATGCATCCACTATCTCTGCAGCCACCTCTTTTAGAACCCTAGGATGTAGGCCATCACATCCAGGGGATTTGTTGGCTTTCAGTCCCATTAGTTTCTCAAGTACTTTTTCTCTGCTGATATTAATTACCTTAAGTTCCTCACTCTTATTAGCCCCTTGGTTCCCTACTACTTTTAGTATGCTTTTTTTGTCTTCTACTGTGAAGACAGATACAAAATATTTGTTTAAAGTCTTGTTTAAAGTTTTTAGCTCATGTGATGAAGCCTCCAGGAATATGAGTTGGACACCCTACTCTTATCGACTCGCTGATCTGCTTTTCCTTTACACCACCCCCTGTATCATTCCTTAACCCCCTGTATGCTTCCTAACCCCTTTGCTGCCGTGTCACCTCTCCCGCTGCTCATACCTCCATCCCTTCCCGCACAGCCCATTTCTCATTTGCAATCCATTGCTCCCTCTCCTGCACTCCCTGCCCCCATCTGCTCACCCTAATCTAGTTTCTCCTCACCTTGTCTCGCTTATCACCTACCCACTTATCTGCGATTCCTTCACCCTTGCCTGAGGTCCATTTCCTTACCCAAATATCTACCATCGATTGGCCCCACCCCTGCACCACCTCAGCCCTTATCCCTTCCGCTCTGCCTTCAGCCCTGTTCCCCCTTGAGCATTTCCTCTCTCATCCCCATCTTCACTAGCCTCATATCAAACACTCATTGCCCTATTCCCCATAACCCTCATCCCAAGCCATCACAACCCTATCCCTTTCCCCCAATCAGCATGATGTAAACCCCATGCCCTGCCCCCCCCACCTTCCCCAAATCCCATAATGAGATTCTTCTTCTTTTCCAGTTTCTCAGCATGGAGCATCAGTAATTTGCTTGTTGAAGTATTTTTAACATAATTAATAGATTATTAAACAAATGGCCAGTTCCCAGTGTTGGGAAACCAGCGAAGAAGAGGAAGCTCATTGGGGGAACCAGGGTTAACAGGGGCACTAACAGGACACAGAGGCAGCGACGGAGCAGGAAAGGAGTGGTGGGTCCCCTTTACAATGAAATGGGCAGCCAGGAATGGGGCAGAAGCATTTAGAAGCCGGGACAGGTACATTGGCAAGGAGCACGAATTGTTAATCTCCCCTCCTCAAAAAACCCACCCTTCACCCCTCTGTCCTTGCAAACTACCACCTCATCTCCAACCTTCCTTTCCTCTCCAAAGTCCTTGAACATGTTGTCACCTTCCAAATCCGTGCCTGTTTGTCCCACAACTCCATGTCTGAAGCCTTCCAATCAGGTTTCCACCCCTGCCATAGCACTGAAACGGCCCTTATCAAAGTCACAAATGACATCCTAAGTGGCTGTGACCGTGGTAAACTCATCCTTTTCAACCTGTCTGCAGTCTTCGACACAGTTGACCATACCATCCTCCTCCAACGCCTCTCTTCATTGTCCAGCTGGGTGGGACTGCACTTGCCTGGTTGCATTCATCTGTCCAGTCGTAGCGAGAATCACCTGCAATGGCTTCTCTTCCCGCTCCCGCACTGTTACCTCTGGAGTCCTCCAAGGATCTATCCTTGGCCCCCTCCTATTTCTCATCTACAGCTGCACCTCAGTGACATTATCCGAAAACAGGTCAGATTACACATGTACGATGAAGACACCCAGTGCTAGCTCACCATCACCTCTCTCGACCCCTCCACTGCCTCTGATTTGTAACTCTGCTTGTCCGCCATCCAGTATTGGATGAGCAGAAAGTTCCTCCAAATATTGGGAAGACCAAATGAATTGTCTTCGATCCCCGCCGCAAACTCCATTCCCTAGCCACCCTGACCCTGAGCTGAGTTTCCGACCTCATATCCTTTCCATCACAAAGACCACCTACTTCCACCTCCATAACATTGCCCATCTCCGTCCTCGCCTCAGCTCATCTGCAACTGAAAACCTCATCCATGCCTTTGTACCTCTACTCGATTATTCCAATGTTCTCCTGGCTGGGCACCCACCTTGCACTCTCCATAAACTGTAGCTCATCCAAAACTCTGCTGCCCATATCCTAACTCGCACTTTCTCCTCTTTGCCCATCTCCCCTGTGCTCACTGACCTAAATTGGCTCCTGGTCCGGCAACGCCTTGAATTTAAAATTCTCATCCTTGTTTTCAAATCCTTCCAGGGCCTTGCCCCTCCCTATCTCTGTAACGTCGCCAGCTCTACAACCCTCCAAGAACTCTTTGTTCCTCCAATTCTGGCCTTTTGCGCATCCCTGATTTTCATCGCTCCACCATTAGAGGGCATGCCTTCAGCTGCCCTAAGCTCTGGAATTCTCTCCCTAAAACTTTCCGCCTCTCTACCTCTCTCTCCTCCTTTAAAACGCTCCTTAAAACCTTGTCACCTGTCCTAATGTCTCCTTAAGTGGCTCGGTGTCAAATTTTATTTGATTATGCTCCTGTGAAGCGCCTTGGGACTTTTTAACTATGTTAAAAGTGCTATATAAATACAAGTTGTTGTTGTTGTTAAAAGGAACTTGCACTGGCACCGCCCGTGACTCAAACGCCACCTACATCCCTGGCAGCCTTCACCCATCTGCGGCTCCCTCCCTGCCCGACTGCCAGTCATTCCATGCAGATTTCTTTTTGACCTGATGCTGGAAATTTACAAGCACCTCCAATGTGCAGACTTCCCTTATCAAGAACCATTAAACTATGAATGGCCCAAGGATGAGCCTGCATTCAACATAGACTTTGAGCTTAAACAGACCTTGTTAAACACAGCTGCCCCTCAGCAGCAGTATTTCCTCCACTATCTGAAACCAGGTGGGATAGCAGCAGTAAAGGTGATAAAATCTACCACTGCAATCCCGCAAGAGCCCCTCCTCCTGTTACTTTTCCCATCCATCAGCCCATTACCCACTCCCAAGGACCGCCTGGTGCAAAGTGGCAGTTGGCCCAGGGCGGCAGCGGTAAAGCCCCAGGGGGGAGAAATTCGGTTGCTTTGCACAAAGCAACGAGTGCCCGGGCGCGGCGCCACCAACACCTCTCGCGAAATTCAGCGGGAGGTTAGCGGCGGCGGTAACCGTTAGCGCCCCGCGGCGCTGCCGTCATCGCCGTGCATAGCGCCCCACTCGCGATCTTCGGTAGCGCTCCCTGACTTACCGCCGGACGCTATGTCCAACGGGATCGGGGGAGGGCCTACCTGCAACCGGGGCGGCGCTGATTAAAGGCGAGGTACCGGGCGGCCATTTTTGTTGCTGGCCGCCTGCCAGCACCTGCCTCCGTTGCCGTCCCTGGCCTCCTGAGCACCATGCGCTCCATGAGCCCGGCATTTCTCTTGAGTGCCGGGCTCTTTTGCCGGCACTCCGATCCCGGTGGCCCAGCTGGGCCCCGGGTCGCACTGCGCAAGGCCCTTCCCCTTTAAGAAGGCGCTGCGACATGCCGCAGCGCCCCAAGAGGGAGGCGGGGTGCTTCCAGTAGCGCCCCGCTTCCCTCTTGGGGCGCTACTGATGAATTTCGGCTGCGGGGGTGCTAATTTTTTCAGGGCGCTAAAAGTAGCGCCCCGGCGAAGTTAGCGCCCCAAAGGGGGCACGACTCAATTTTTCCCCCCCAATGTCCTAACGTGTAGGAAGAGGGCCTAGTACAAGCACCCTCTCCCTTCACCATGGCCCCCATGCACCTACCTTCATAGTTCTCGGTCTCTACCGAAACCTGCAAGGCTGCAGCTCCTACCATCTGTGGGGCTCTTCTGTCCCTTTAAGGTTACCCGCTGCCTCTCGTGCTGTAGTAGCACCAGTGGAGCTTCCGTGGTTGAACTGGCAGGCTCCCTCTTGGGAGCGGGAATCCCACCAGTAGCCCACCCTGCACGGATAATAACGCCCGACCGGGGAAAATGAATCAGGGTTGCAGCTGTCAGTGGGGTGGGCGGAAGGTCCTGCCCTGTCGGAATACCGCCAGGAAGAGGAAAACCCAGCCCAGTACATTATATGCTACAACGCACTGATCGTGAAACCACATGTAATCCAATTTACCATAAACTCTGCCACGGGATATCGGCTAATAGTCATAATATAAAGAGATAATTTAACTCACCACAGTACAGTGAGAGACATTGTTATCTGACCACTCTTTACCACACTGGACCATCCATCTAGCAATTGAGCTCCCTAGGTTTTATTTAACTTACCAACCACAAGCTCCCTGCTTAAAATGAAGATCAGGATATGGAGAGACTTCATTTTGTACAGCTGTAAGGATCATTGACGTTGCTGTCCTGCTGGACCCTAATACTCTGCTGTTTGCTTTGGACTCAGAAATGAGACGTCAATGCGTGCCCCTTTTCACAATCTCATTGCACCATTCCTCCAATGTTTGTCTCTGGTTCACTTATTAACTTCCTTTGCAGTATGTTTTCAATAGAAAGAGGATTCATTAACTCCACTGCTGTTTTGGTTTGCATTTTCCTCATTCTATAACTCACCCCAACGCCCACCACCTCCACCCCGTGAGGACACAGACCACAGGTTCCTAAACAACTCTGGCAGCCTATTTGGCTAAAGGAGGAGGCATCACAACCAAATCCTATCCTCACTCAAATGAGAAGTCGCACAACACCAGGTTATAGTCCAACAGATTTATTTAAAATTACAAGCTTTCGGAGCTGTCGCCCCTTCCTCAGGTAAGTTACAATGAGTGAATCTACAATATTTCAATATTACCTGAGGAAGGGGCGACAGCTCCGAAAGCTTGTAATTTCAAATAAATATGTTGGACTATAACCTGGTGTTGTGCGACTTCTCATTTTTGTCCACCACAGTCCAACGCCGGCATCTCCATATCCTCACTCAGCTAGGGTTTCGTACGTAGCAGGGCAGCTATCCCGCAGCGATCTACTGAAAGGCACATGCACTATCCAGCAGGGACCCCTGGATAGTGATCGGGGACAGAAATCCTGGCTAATTTTTATTTTCCCTAGTTTAGAGGTCATGAAGCTGATTGTAGCAGCTCCACTGCTCGTTGCCCTATTGAGATTGGGCAAGTGGGGATAGAACTGAATCCGTTATGCCTGCTCAATTACGCTGGTTCCATTACGCTGCATCTGTTATGTTGGATCCGTCACAATGGAGATGTCAAGCTGGATCCATTATACTGGGTTTCCACCCACTTTGATACCTGCCCAATTTTCCAACAACACTTCGCAAAAGGGACCTGTGCAGTTAAATTCGGTGATAGTGATGTACTGACATCATGTATCGCATTTTCCGCCATTACTGCCTCATTAATACCGACTACAAATCAGGCCCGTAGAAAACGGGCGCTCAATGTTGCTAGGCAGTGAAGAAAAGGCATTAGCTGATTTTAGGGGTTCAGCAGGTACTTTAAACAATCATAGGAAAATTCTCTTCCATTTCAAATCATTCTTTTTAGCTGCAGACAACTGCCTTACGATCTACTTCTGCCTTCTGCTGTGAAGCTCCCATTCCCCTCAATTCCAAAGAGGTCACAATGGGTTTCCCAAAGCGAATTCCCCAATATCTTTGTTTTTTGGACAAAGAAGAGGGGGAGCAAAAGTGGGAGACCAGGTGGGTCAGGTAGCACAGGAGGAGCACCACACCCACTAACCAATACCCTCACACCGGAATATACAGGAGGAGCACCACACCCACTGACCAATACCCTCACACCAGAATATACAGGAGCACCACACCCACTAACCAATACCCTCACACCGGAATATACAGGAGCACCACACCCACTAACCAATACCCTCACACCAGAATATACAGGAGCACCACACCCACTAACCAATACCCTCACACCGGAATATACAGGAGCACCACACCCACTAACCAATACCCTCACACCGGAATATACAGGAGGACCACATCCACTAACCAATACCCACACACCGGAATATACAGGAGCACCACACCCACTAACCAATACCCACACACCAGAATATACAGGAGCACCACACCCACTAACCAATACCCTTGTGGTAACACAATACAGCTTCCTGTGACTCGAACTTTATTGCATCACTTCCTGTGATTAGTCCAGGATAAATACTGGACTGATCAGTTGGATCCTGGAGAGGCATAGAGTAAGACCTCTTTTGTATGTAGCACCTTTTTAGTTGATTAAAGCTTACTTTAAGTTCACCACGCGTAAGGCTCATTCTTACGACAATTTAATCAACTTTGGAAAACTTCGCACTCAAACTTTTTGGACGAACTCGGAACTAAGGATCCAGGGAATCACCCATCATGGAAAACATCCTTAAACCATCGCGTCTTGACTTGGACCCAAACACCCCAGCAGCCGGTAAGGTGTGGAAACACTGGTATCGCACGTTTGACAATTTTCTTGAATATTGCAAGGCTGATGATGACTCAAAGTTGCGGATACTCATCAACTGTGTCACCCCGAATGTATTTCAGTATGTGGAGGAATGGGGCAGTTACGAGGAGGCAATTCGGACGCTTAAGAGACTATATACTAAGACACCGAATGAGGTCTATGCCAGACATCTACTAGCTACAGCCCAACAAGGGCCGGAGGAATCCATTGATAAATTCCTCCAAGAGCTTCGCAGACTTAGTATGGACTGTAACTTTCAGGCGGCCTCAGCTGAGCTGTACCGTGAAGAAATGATCCGTGATGCTTTCATCTGCGGGCTTGCCTCCCCATTTATACGCCAGCGTCTACTGGAAAGTAAGACACTTGAGCTTCAGAGAGCTTATGACATGGCTTGCTCTCTAGATCTGGCAAAAAGAAATCCAGACCTCGGTCTGCTGCCTTAACTACAGTCAGGCAATTTAAAAGGCCACAGGTGAACTCTATTAGGGAGGACTTTATCCCTGACGATCAATCTGATGACTTCACTGATGAAGAGGATGATGACCCCACTGTGGCAGCCTCTTGGCAATCTAAGAAATGCTTCTTTTGTGGTGATGAGTTTCACCCTCGGAAATTCTGCCCTGCTCGCAATGCGTTTTGCAATCATTGCAACAAAAAGGGTCATTTTGCAAAGGTTTGCCTATCAAGAGCCTCTACGAGGGCTTATCAAGCTAAGTCCTACCGAACTGCCCCGGTAAGGGCCTATCAAGATGTTCCGGCTAAAATCTATCGTGCTTCCTCTCGGGTTTCCTCTCGAAGAAACACACCTAGAGTTTCAGCCACTCTTTGTGCAACGACACCAATTACAGCTGCTTGTCCTCAGAACCTATTCCATGCAGCTACAAAAGCATCAATTAATGGACATACTTTAGATGCCTTAATTGACTCAGGTAGCACTGATAGTTTCATTAGGGAACAGATTGTTGCAGAGTTAAAGCTACATGTTTTCCCATCGGACCAGGCAATTGCGATGGCTCAGTCATCACTTAATACCAGAATTTCTGGCATTTGTATGGTTGAAATAACACTTAATGGTCACAGGTATCCCTCCACCCGGCTTTCGGTGCTCAAGGACTTATGTAGTGATCTTATCTTGGGGCTGGATTTTCAAAAGCAGCATAAGAAGCTCACCATTGAGTTTGGCGGATCCAAACCTGAACTCACTATTTCTAATATACTACCTCGATTACCGTTCTGTGCATTGTCAGCAGCTTCACTGGATGAACCCTCACTGTTTACCAGTATCCCTCCTCGATGCAAACCGATTATAACAAAGTCACGACGTTTCAGTCAGGAAGACCGGTCTTTTATTGCGGCTGAGATTTCTCGGCTTTTAGCAGAGGATATCATCGAGCCTTGTTCGTCGCCATGGCGCGCCCAGGTCGTTATTGTTAAGAACCCTCTACAACCTCACAAGAAACGGCTGTGCATTGACTATTCACAGACCATCAATCAATATACGGACTTGGACGCATACCCATTGCCGCGCATCGATGATATGGTTAATAAACTGGCTGAGTACACGGTGTTCTCAACATATGATCTGTAGAATTCGCAATTATCGCGATTTGATTAATAAGGAGAAAACACAAAGTTTCGTTCAAACAGCTTTTATTTCAGCAGAATGCTGGCAGGTTTAAATTGGACACAAGCAGCCTGTAAAATGGCCGCCGCACCTCGTGACAGAACATTCTAGACTTTTCAACAGGCAGACAAGATGGCGTTCCATTAAACATTTGTGCAAGATCGATAACGATTCAGCACAGTGAAGATAATA
Organism: Squalus acanthias; assembly: GCA_030390025.1. Classification (NCBI taxonomy): domain Eukaryota; kingdom Metazoa; phylum Chordata; class Chondrichthyes; order Squaliformes; family Squalidae; genus Squalus; species Squalus acanthias. Next base: position 3,278,795 of record CM059444.1, on the reverse strand, counting down.
CACGAGACATTATGGGTTTGCAGTATAAACATAGATACTGGAATCGGTCTCCCAGGTACAAAGGAAAGCCATTGTACCGAGTACTCAAGGGCCCATCCAAAGGACATTAATATGTAAACTCCCAACGACTCTACGATGAGAGAGCCGTTAGCAGGTAGTTATACAGGACACTTGGAAGCCCCAAACCCCTCCAGGGAGAACACCGACCGATTTAACAATGGGAGAAATATTAACAGGTACTCAAACATTCATGAGTAGCCCTGAAACCCATTAAGAACGGAGATCACCCATACAAGACATTTGGGCGCCAAACCCTAAACAAAAGAATGGACATTATAGTTGGGCGGGAAACGGAAGGTTTTTGCACTATAATTGCAGGCTCCAAACCGTCCATTCGCTCTCTTGCTCGCTTGCTGCTTTTATCATCGTGGCTGCTCCTGTGTTTTATCCGGTCGATTCGTAACCTCGTGGCTGCTCCTGTGTATTCGTAGTTGGGCTTCTGCGTGCCTGTTGCCTCTTCTGAAAAGACTGTTGAACTTTCTGATCCGTACGGATCTACCTCGTGTCGCGTAACGAAGACCTATGTTGGTAACTGGCAGCGGAACCAAAGGCTCGAGATGAGATGAGATGAGATGAGATGAGAGGAGAAGAGAAGAAGACCATATCCATCGCCACGGTCAGTAAATCCCGACCGCGCCTGTAGGTCGATCAGCCAAGTTTTCTCGCCAGGAAGTTTTCTTCTTTAAACTTCTAACAAAACATATTGCATCAATGATAACTGGACTGTGCAAACACATCGTATCAATGATATTGACAACGGTGCTCCAAGACTAAACTGTGAAGCCCACCAACAGAGGTCTTCACCACAGCGGACGGTCCAGCCTACTAGCCGGAGCAGCAGAAGCAAGTAAACAAGTGGGACCAGGAGATCTCCTGACCGACACGTGGGTGCTGCGGTGAAAAACATCCGATCAGCTATTCGGAACTTTCTCCGAGTTATTACGAGTGGTGAGCATGAGTCTCGAGATCCTACGAAGCTAGTTTAGGATAGATATTGATAGGGGAGGGTTTAAAGATTAAGGATATTTGTAATGTGTGCCCTATTTACGTTGTGCCGTTCGTTCCTCGTTTCCCTAAGATTGACTATAACCGTTTGTAAGATTGTACTGTCATTAATCTGTGCGTATGACATGTATTTCATAATTTTAAGTATCATGCAATAAAGATTTTCCATTTCGTACTATTCAAACCAAGTCTACATGAGTTTTATCTCCATTACTGCTCTCGCATCTAAGTCCAGTGTCTAGAACCGTAAGGGAGAGTGATTCGAACCACTCACAGGTGTGTCTAGTGTTCCCAGACTGGCTGGAGACCAGAACAGGCAACCAGGCCTAGACCCGCACTGACATACAGGCTGCACAGAGCCGCGTGAATCTCACAGGCTACGAGACACGCAGGGTCAGGAAATCCCTTACAGATCTGAAAAGTGCCTATCATCAGGTACCCTTGAAGGTCTCAGACAAGCAGTATACGGCCTTTGAAGCCAATGGACGGCTGTATCAATTTCGTCGCCTCCCCTTTGGGGTCACTAATGGAGTGGCTGTCTTCCAGCAAGCAATGGTTGACCTGGTCAAACAGGAAGACTTGAAGGATACGTTTCCTTATCTGGACAATATTACTGTCGCAGGTCGCAATCAGCGGGAACATGACGCCAATCTCCAACGATTTTGGGATGCACTCCAGCACCGTAATTTGACATTAAATGCGACTAAATCCATTGAGTCGCAACCAACCATCAACATCCTTGGCTATTGTGTGGGCAATGGCATCATTAAACCTGACCCTGAAAGGCTTCGCCCACTCCAAGAACTCCCGCCACCTAAGAATCCGGCCTCCTTGCGCCGGGCCCTCGGCCTGTTTGCATACTATGCTAAATGGATTCCTAACTTCTCGGACCGAATCCAACCTCTACTGAAGGCCAGCACATTCCCACTAGACACAGCGGCTGTTGCAGCCTTTAACCTCCTGAAAAAAGTTGGAAAAAGCGGCTCTTCACTCCATCGATGAGAGTCTTCCTTTTGTTGTTGAGTGTGATGCCTCGGAGGTGGCGATCTCGGCCACTCTGAATCAGGAAGGTCGTCCGGTGGCATTTTTGTCCAGGACTTTTCAAGGGGCTGAGCTACATTATCCTCCAGTCGAGAAAGAAGCTACAGCCATCATAGAGGCAGTACGGAAGTGGAGTCATCTCCTAGCACTTTACCTTAATCACGGACCAGCGATCGGTCGCCTTCATGCTCGATAATCGAAAACGGACCAAAATTTAAAATAATAAAATCCAGCTTTGGCGGCTGGAATTGGCCTCTTTTGGTTACACCATCCACTATCGACCTGGCAAGGAGAATGTGGCTCCGGATACCCTCACACGAGCATTCTGCTCCGCCATGGCACCCTCTACGCTCGTAGACATCCATGATGGGTTGTGTCATCCGGGCGTTACTCGCATGCTACACTTCGTGCGGTCCCGAAATCTCCCATTCTCTACCGGGGATGTAAAGATGTGCTCGGACTGCAGAGTCTGTGTGGAATTGAAACCTCAGTTTTTCCGCCCTTCGGGTGGTATACTCATACATGCGACCCAGCCAATGCAACGGCTTAGCATCGATTTTAAGGGGCCGTTGCCCTCTTCAACTCGCAACACTTATCTATTGACCATGGGCGATGAGTATTCCCGTTTTCCGTTTGCCTTTCCCTGCCCCAATATGCTGACGACCACGGTTATCAGCTGCCTTGAGCAGGTATTTGCTTTCTGTGGCATGGCATCCTATGTTCATTCGGATCGGGGCCCTTCTTTTATGTCAGGAGAACTCAAGGCCTATCTCTCGGAACGGGGTATTGCTGCCAGCAAAACGACGCCTTATCATCCGGTCGGGAATGGGCAAGTTGAGTGTTATAACGCTATCATCTGGAATGCGGTACGTCTGGCTTTGAGATCTCGGGGCCTACCCAACCAGCAATGGGAAGCAGTACTTCCAGACGCATTACACTCCACACGGTCCCTCCTTTCGACCGCCACAAATACGACGCCTCATGAACGTTTCTTCCGATTTCAGCGTCGCTCATCCTATGGGATATCTCTCCCGTCATGGCTGACTGCACCGGGACCAGTGCTACTCCGAAGATATGTCCGGGCGTCTAAGAATGACCCCCTGTTGATGAGGTTGAGCTCACTGACGTCAACCCTACCTACGCCTATATTCGGTATCCTGACGGTCGGGAATCTACCGTGTCATTGCGGGATCTGGCTCCCTGCCCGCCGAAACATAGAGGGACACCAGGGGATGATATTGTACCAGGCACATCTCTGGGCTCGCCAGGTGCCTCTCATCACGATCTGGATCTGACGCCGGCTGGTACCTCACTCCAGCGTGCCGACCTGGGGCAGACTGACTATGAGCCCGTCGGGGCTCGCACACGCAACCACGATCCACCCCGTACCGTACGCTCGGAAACGGATCTGCCACAGCCCTGCCCGACACCCGTTCGGGCACCAGTACACAGTCAGGATCGTCCTGACCCCTCACAGAGCGGGCTGGATCACTCGGACTCTGGTCCACGGCCCGCGGCGGGTAAACGGGCTAGGGGCCCTCTACCGCTACGAGAACCCAAACGGGTGCGGCTCTCCCTCGTCCAGCGGCTACGAAATGGAGGGAGCATCCCGGCCTCCTAATCTTTTGGGGGGGGAGAATGTGGTAACACAATACAGCTTCCTGTGACTCGAACTTTATTGCATCACTTCCTGTGATTAGTCCAGGATAAATACTGGACTGATCAGCTGGATCCTGGAGAGGCATAGAGTAAGACCTCTTTTGTATGTAGCACCTTTTTAGTTGATTAAAGCTTACTTTAAGTTCACCACGCGTAAGGCTCATTCTTACGACAACCCTCACACCGGAATATACAGGAGCACCACACCCACTAACCAATACCCACACACCGGAATATACAGGAGCACCACACCCACTAACCAATACCCTCACACCAGAATATACAGCAGGAGCACCACACCCACTAACCAATACCCTCACACCGGAATATACAGGAGCACCACACCCACTAACCAATACCCTCACACCAGAATATACAGCAGGAGCACCACACCCACTAACCAATACCCACACACCGGAACATACAGGAGCACCACACCCACTAACCAATACCCACACACCGGAATATACAGGAGCACCACACCCACTAACCAATACCCTCACACCGGAATATATTGATCAAGGCGCCTCTGCCTCCACATGAATTCCTACATTACAACAGTGACTACACTTCAAAAAGTACTTCATTGTCTGTAAAGCGCTTTGGGACGTCTGGTGGTCGTGAAAGGCGCTATATAAATGGAAGTTTTTTTTTAATGCTCACTTTCCTGGGAGCTCCTACAATGCTTTCATTTTAAGGCAGCCCATCATGCTAACATTGTCTCAAAAAGGCTGTCAGCCTTAGTTCAGTGGTAGCTCTCTCACCTAAGTCAGTGGGTTCAAGCCCCACTCCATGGACTCAAGCACAGAAACCAGGCTGACTCTTCAGTGCAGTACTTAGGGAGTGCTGCACTGTTGGAGGTGCTGTCTTTCGGATGAGATGTTAAACCATGGCCCCATCTGCCCACTCAAATGGATGTAAAAGATCCCACGGCACTATTCGAAGAAGAGCAGGTGCGTTGTCCCTCAACCAACGACCAAAATAGCTGGTCATTTATTTCATTGCTGTTGCTGGGACCTTGCTGTGCAGAAAATGGCTGCCTGTGCTGCTTGTGGGAACAAGAGTCCACACTACCCGAGTACCTCAAGGTCCTGGGCAGTCTGTGGGACCAGCACATGATGAGTTAAAACAGTTTTCTGATGTTTAAGGCAAATGTATCTCCACAGATCAGAAGGCTGACCTTCATGCCGATCAGGTCGGGGATCAGGTCATGGTAATAAAATGATCTGAAGAGTTTACGAGGGCAATATAACCAAGGTAATAAAATGATTGGAAGAGATCAGAAGGGTTAAGTGTATTTTTGCTGGGTCCATGTTTGTTATTCTGTTGTCACTTTTATGTATCTTTGTTTTACTATGATTTATTGCATGGAATGTAGTGATCAAAGGTAAAAATGGTGTACAAGTGAGTGAATCACTGTATAGGAGCACTCATACACGGGAATCGTGAGTATGGTGTCTCAATAAAGACCTGATCCTGCATTGTTACAACTGTATATGTGTATGTACTCTGGTGTTTAAAGTAACAAGATAAATTTGAATGAGAAAGCAGTCCAACATCGCTCGCTTGTGAGACAGCAATATCGTGTGAGTGCATTCCTGCCATGCCACTAGAACTGGGCACTAGTCTCTGCAGGGCCCCTGATCTGCAGGAAAGCCAGCCTGATGGTACCAATCAGATAAATGAAAGCCTCAGAGATGATTGTAACCGATCGCTAAGCGAAGAGACAACCATCTCCACTCTGGTGCTCATGATCTCTATAGCAGGAGTTTGAGCTAAAACTGTCCTTACATCCTTTTGTGGTGGGAACCTCCATTGCAGATCACCCTGGAGCTGCCACACACTGCAAGGTGGACTGCAGAACTGCAAATCCATCCACCATGGTGCAAGGGGGCAGTCCTCCAATTGATCCTCCATCTGCAGCATATTCTCAGAGACCATTCCTAGTGTCTGCACAGATGTGTGATGCACAGCAAGCATCCTTCTTCTAAAATCAGGACTCATGAGATCTGGATCCCCATCCTCTTCAGTGCTCTGATGAGCTGGCTGCACTGGATGCAGAGTACCCTGCTCCTTGTTCTTATTCTGCTTTTTTCTTGTTTGGCAGGAACACCTACAGGAGGAAAGAATGGGACAAGGAGCTGAGTTTGATTTACTTTCAGCAGCAGTGAAGTGGTCATACTTTAGTTTGCTGACAGGGAACAAGATAGAAGCGATGTCCTGAGAAACCTGCAGCTGGCACTTGATCTTTGACTTCCCCTTCTGTGACTCCATCAAGTCCCTCCCTCCCCAGGAGTTCCAATACTACCTCCGCCTCAGAGATCAGAGGGCAGAGGCTTGAGGTCCACCACCTATGGCCAATCTCTCTCGCTGGTGTTGTGGGCTGTCATTTCTTTTCAAAAGAATGCAGAAAGTCAGAATGACCTCTAGTCGGTAGGGTTCTTAATGAATACTTTGCGTCTGTTTTCACAAAGGAGAGGGGCGAAGCAGACATTGCTATCAGAGGGGAGGAGTATGAAATATTAGATGAAATAAACATATGTGAGAAGTCGCACAACACCAGGTTATAGTCCAACAGCTTTATTTGAAATCACAAGCTTTCGGAGCGCTGCTCCTTCGACAGGTGAAGTGAAGAGATGCATATAGGCACAGCATATATAGTCAGAGAACACTGCCAGATGATTACAGTTAATCTTTCCAACTGCCCTTTATCACACCTCGGCAGAGAGATAATCACGGCAATCAAAGGTGTGGATGGTGTCCAAACAGGTCAGTTTGGACACCATCCACACCTTTGATTGCCGTTGGACTATAAGCTGTTGGACTATAACCTGGTGTTGTGCGACTTCTCACATTTGTCCACCCCAGTCCAACACCGGCATCTCCACATCAGAAATAAACATAGTGAGAGAGGAAGTATTAAGGGGTTTAGCAGCTCTAAAAGTGGATAAATCCCCAGGCCCGGATGAAATGTATCTCAGGCTGTTAAGCGAAGCAAAAGAGGAAATAGCAGAGGCCCTGACCATCATTTTTCAATCCTCTCTGGCTTCAGGTGTGGTGCCGGAGGACTGGAGGACTGCTAATTTGGTACCCTTGTTTAAAAAGGGAGAAAAGGATAGACTGAGTAATTACAGGCCAGTCAGCCTAACCTCGGTGGTGGGAAAATTATTGGAAAGAATTCTGCAGGACAGGATAAATCTTCATTTAGAAAGACACGGATTAATCAAGGATAGTCAGCACGGATTTGTTAAGGGAAGGTCGTGTCTGACAAACTTGATTGAATTTTTTGAGGAGGTAACAAGGAGGGTAGATGAGGGTAGTGCATTTGATGTAGTGTATATGGACTTTAGCAAGGCTTTTGATAAGGTTCCACATGACAGACTGGTCACGATCCAGGGCAAAGTGTCAAGTTGGATTCAAAACTGGCTCGGAGACAGGAAGCAGAGGGTAATGGTTGATGGGTGTTTCTGTGACTGGAAGGCTGCTTCCAGTGGGGTTCCGCAGGACTCAGTACTAGGTCCCTTGCTTTTTGTGGTATATATCAATGATCTAGACTTGAATATAGGGGGTATGATTAAGAAGTTTGCAGATGATACTAAAATCGGCTGTGTGGTTGATACTGAAGAAGGAAGCTGTAGACTGCAGGAAGATATCAATAAATTGGTCAGGTGGGCAGAACAGTGGCAAATGGAATTCAATCCAGAGAAGTGTGAGGTAATGCATTTGGGGAGGGCTAAAAAGAAAGGGAATACACATTAAATGGTAGGACACTGAGTAGTGTAGAGGAACAAAGGGACCTTGGAGTGCATGTCCACCGATCCCTGAAGGTAGCAGGCCAGGTAGATAAGGTGGTTAAGAAGGCATACGGAATGCTTGCCTTTATTAGCCGTGGCATAGAATACAAGAGCAGGGGGGGGTTATGCTTCAACTGTAGAAAACACTAGTTAGGCCTCAGCTGGAGTACTACGTGCAGTTCTGGTCACCACATTACAGGAAAGATGTGATTGCACTAGAGAGGGTACAGAGGAGATTTACAAGGATGTTGCCGGGAGTAGAGAATCTTAGCTATGAGGAAAGACTGGATAGGCTGGGTCTGTTTTCCTTGGAACTGAGGAGGCTGAGGGGAGACCTTATTGAGGTGTATAAAATTATGAGGGGCATAGATAAAGTGGATAGAAAGGACCTATTTCCCTTAGCAGAAGGGTCAAAAACCAGGGGGCACAGATTTAAAATAATTGGTGGAAGGTTTAGAGGAGATTTGAGGGGAAATTTCTTCACCCAGAGGGTTGTGGGGGTCTGGAACTCACTGCCTGAAAGGGTGGTAGAGGCAGGAACCCTAACCACATTTAAAAAGTACTTGGATGTGCACTTGGGATGCTCTAACCTGCAGGGCTACGGACCAAGAGCTGGGAAGTGGGATTAGGCTGGATAGCTCTTTGTTGGCCGGCGCGAACACAATAGGCTGAAATGGCCTCCTTCCGTGCTGTAACTTTCTATGATTCTATGATTCTAGTTGGGATGAGATGCTGTTTACCTCAGGTTTCAGCATGTAGACCATAATCTGGTGAGGATAGGTGTGCCAACTAATTGCATACAACGGCAACTTGCATTTATATAGCGCCTTAAAGTAGAAAAATGTCCCAAAGCGCTTCACAATAAAATGGTAACTAAGCTAATCAAGGAGATGGTAGGAAGCGTGACCTAAAGCTTTGTCAAAGAGTTGGGCTTTAAGGAGGGTCTTGGGTACGTGTCCTCGCGGTTGAAGGAAGTCACCGATGTTGGGACAAAGGGAAGTGGAGATGTACAAGAGGCCAGAGTCAGAAACATGAAGCGATCAGAGGGGTTATACAGATAGGGAGAGATGAGGCCATAAAGCAATTTAAAAACATAAGAGGAGAATTTTAAATTTGAGGCATCGGGGAACCGGAAGTCAATGTAGTTCACCAAGGACATGGGTAATGGGTGAGCGGGACTGTATAGGATCAGATATGAGCTGAGGTTTATGGAAAGTGGAGGATGGAAGGCCAGCACTGGAATAGTCGAGTCTGGAGGGATCAAAGGCATGGATGATGGTTTCAGTGACAGGTGGGCTGATGTAGGGTGGAGGCTTTTAGTGGAGTGAAAGGATGTAAGGCTGTTAGTGGAGAAATACTTGCAGGACAAGACTGGTGTTTAAGGGCCCTGTGAACCTCAGTCATTGAAGGTGAGCAACTGAAGCACTTTAACACGGTGGGGGGGGGGGAGGGGAGGGGCAGGGGGAGAAAAGAGTTATTTTCATTTGCCAACAGGCTTAGCTCACAGCATTATTGGAAGGTGTGGTTGGCGCCTCTTTCCTTGCAAGGCCAAGATCTGGATACACCAGGTCCCAATCTCAATTGGGAAATCTCGCTCGGTTTTGTAGGGGGCGGAATCTCTGCCTGCCCCTTACGAGGCCAGCCATGGAGACAGGAGAATTAGATCTGGAGATCCTCTGCATTAGGAGATTCTGGCTCCTGTCCCATAAGGGATTGGCATAAAACTGGATGCCGGTTCACCAAGTCAGGCGAGACGTTTTCGAACGCCAGAAGAGTGCAAGTGGACTCCACAGGGGTTAAAGAGGGCACAGAATGGGGTCACCGAGGGGACATGGCCCCCAACCCCAGATAACTGGCAATGCCAGAGTTTCAGGCAGACACCAACATCCCTTTTGCTACACAAAAAAGAAAAAACATCCCTTTTGCTGTTTAACCATCTCTTGTTTTTCACTCCTGAACTTTACAGGCCGCTCTATTTCTTCCCCATTTGTTGCTGCCTGCTCCTTCTTTTTGTCAACGCTGTTGCTCAGTCACCCTCTCCAGTTCCATCCGCACCTGAAAGCTTCTCTCCAACTTTGAGATTTATTATTTTAAATCTAAAAAGTTGTGTGGTATTGTTTAAGGCTATTTGTACTGTAAACATTATTGATTATTTGTAAAATTAATCATTGCATTTATATTAACTATAAGGCTGTTTTTAAAGCTTTATTTTTTACTGTGATAGATGAATGTAATGGATTTACTATGTAATGGATTTACTATGTAATTGATGAGTTGTACAGGTATTATTGTTTTTGAATAAAAAATATTTGAAAGCTTCTCTCCGCAGGTGCCGCCAAATGTTGTTATGTTCCTTTCCGTCCAATAGAAATCCAGCCTCGCAACATTATCCAATAAGGAGCTCAGCCTCCCTGTCGCCGACACAGGGTTGACCAATAAAAGCTGAACTCATTCCCAGAGCTAACCAATCAGAGTATTACAGAAGGCCAGCGTTTGAGAGAGCGCGCGCGGGGGTTTTCCGTTGCTGTTGCCGAGCTCGCGCTGCGATGGCCTCGACCTCTAACCTTGGGGCCCTGGCCCACTCCCGCACCCTTTTCTTGGGGGATGATGGCGTCCCGCTGCGCTTCTACATGCGGCCGGGGCCCACCAAGGCCTGGCTGTTGCCGCTGATTATACACGGGGGCGGGGTGGTGTGCCGGGTCCAGGAGCCGGGCGCCATCCTCTTGGCCGAGCCGCCGCCGCCGCTGCCGAGCGGCTACACCGGCGCGCAGTACGTGCTGGACAGCGTGGAGCGCAACCAGCAGCTGGCGCTGGAGGGTTACGCGGCGGAGCGTTGGGACTGCCGGCCAGCCCCGGCCGGGCCGCTGCCTCCGCGGCCGAGCGCCGCCGGCAGGTCGGCCTACACCAGGCTGGAGGATGTGGCCATCCTGATGTACGTGCGCCGGTACGGCGGGCCGGCCGGCAGCGAGGGCTCGGTGCGCGGCAACGCGATGTGGCGCCAGATGGAGCGCGTGCAGCTGACGGGCCACAGCTGGCAGTCCATGAAGGAGCACTACCAGCGGCGCCTGCGCGGCCGAGAGCACCTCTACCAGCTCGACAGCCGCTCCGTCATCCCCACCGTCATCTTCCCCAACGGCGCCAAGCTCGACCGGCCACAGGAGGCGGCCGGTCAGCCAACGTCCAAGCCTGCGGCAGGTAAGGAGGGGGGAAGGGGAGGCTGTGTGTGTGTGGTGGGGTAGGTTGGGAGAGGCTGGGTGGGGGAACTACAATGGGATGGATGGATGGCTCTGCAATTCAAATGGGATTATTTGTTAATCCTGCTCTCCTCTGCCAAAATTGCTCACTGCATTCCAGGCTGGAATGCAAAGATAAACCCCGGCTTCTATTCTCCACTGCTTAACCGTCTTGTTAAACTCCCCTCTCTCCTCCACCCTCACCTCCGACAAGTGTGAGGAGCTCATGGACTTCTTTTGTCTCTAAGATTGAGACCATCTGTTCAGCTGCCTCTGCCACTCCCTTCCCCCTAGCCCACCAGGCCAAACTTCCTCTAAGGTTCTCGCCCCCCCCCCTGCCCTGCCCTACCCTACCCTACCCTACCCTACCCTAGCCCTGAACTCGCAACTTTCTCCAGTTTCTCTCCGATCTCCCCTCTTGACCTCTCGTGCTCATCTTGTACATGAGACCCACTTCCTGCTCCCTCAACCCTATTCCCACCAAACTGCTGACCGCCCAACTTCCTTTTCTGGCTCCCATGTTAGCTGATATTGTTAATGGTTCTCTTTCCTCAGGTACTGTCTCCCCCTCCCCCTCCCTCAAATCTGCTGTCATCACCCCTCTCCTCAAAAAATAACCCTAGACCCCTCAGTCCTTGCAAACTACAGCCCTATCTCCAACCTCCCTTTCCTCTCAAGTCCTTGAATGTGTTATCTCCTCCCAAATCCGTGCCCATCTTTCCCCAATTTCATGTTTCAATCCTCCAATCTGGTTTCCGCCCTTGCCACAGTACTGAAACGGCTCTCATCAAAGTCACAAATGACATCCTTTGTGACTGTGACCAAAGGTAAACTATTTCTCCTCATCCTTCTTGACTTGTCTGCAGCCTTTGACACGGTTGACCACTCCTCCTCCTCCAATGTCTCCACCGTCATCCAGCTGGGTGGGACTGCACTCGCCTGGTTCCATTCTTATCTATCTAATCGTAGCCAGAGAATCACATGCAACGGCTCCTCTTCCCGCTCCTGCATCGTTACCTCTGGGGTCCCCCAAGGATCTATCCTTGGCCCCCCTCCTATTTCTCATCTACATGCCGCCCCTTGGCGACATCATCTGAAAACACAGCGTCAGTTTCCATATGTACGCTGACGACACCCAGCTCTACCTCACCACCACTTCTCTTGACCCCTCCACAGTCTCTAAATTGGCAGACTGCTTTTCTGACATACAGTTCTGGATGAGCTGAAATTTTCTCCAATTAAATATTGGGAAGACCGCAGCCATTGTTTTCGGTCCCCGCCACAAACTCTGTTCCCTAGCCACTGACTCCATCCCTCTTCCTAACATATTTGTCTGAGGCTGAACCACCCTGTTCGCAACCTTGATGCCAAATTTGACCCTGAAATGAGCTTCTGACCACATCCGCAGCGTAACAAAGACCGCCTATTTCCACCTCTAACATCGCCCATCTCTGCCCTTGCCTCAGCTCATCTGCTGAAACCCTCATCCATGCCTTTGTTACCTCTAGACTTGACTATTCCAACGCACTCCTGGCTGGCCTCCCACATTCTACCCTACCCACATTCTACCCTACGTAAACTTGAGGTCATCCAAAACTCATCTGCTCATGTCCTAATTCGCATCAAGTCCCGTTCACCCATCACCCCTGTGTTTGCTGACCTACTTTGGCTCCCTGTTAAGCAACTCCTCAATTTCAAAATTCTCATCCTTGTTTTCAAATCCCTCCATGGCCTCTCCCCTCCCTATCTCTAATCTCCTCCAGCCCCACAACCCCCCAAGATATCTGCGCTCCTCTAATTCTACCCTCTTGAGCATCCCTGATTATAATCGCTCAACCATTGGTGGCCGTGCCTTCTGTTGCCTAGGCCCTAAGCTCTGGAATTTCCTGCCTAAACCTCTCTGCCTCGCTACCTCTCTTTCCTCCTTTTAAGACTCTCCTTAAAACCTACCTCTTTGTCCAAGCTTTTGGTCACCTGCCCTAATTTCTCCTTCTGTGGCTCGGTATTTTTTTTTGTCTTTTCCATACTCCTGTGAAGCGCCTTGGAACGTTGTACTACGTTAAAGGTGCTATATAAATGCAGGTTGTTAACAACACACCGTCGTATTTCGGCCCAAAGTGTCCAATTCCAAACCACTATCCTCCAGAATTAGATGCCCTAACCAACTTTTTTTTGTCTTTTTTGCAATTGTTGGTCCGTGAGATTTCCACGTCCACCAGTCCGTCCCTTCATTTGTTTTTTGCTCTTCCCGCTTTTTCTGGTTTACCCCCCTGTAACCTAAATCTATCTGGTGCACAGAAGTTGATCAACAGTAGATTTTCAAAAGGCCTTCGATAAGGTACCACATAATAGACTAATGAATAAGGTCAGAGAATGCAGAGTCGAGGACAAGTAGCAGAATGGATAGCTAGCTGGCTTCAAGACAGAAAGCAGAGAGTAGGGGAAAAGGGTAGCTATTCAGAGTGGCAGAAGGTGGGTAGTGGTGTTCCACAAGGATCAGTGCTGGGACCACTGTTGTTCACAATTTTATATTAACGATTTAGACTTTGGAATCAAAAACACAATTTCTAAATTTGCAGATGACACCAAATTGTGGGGGATAGTCAACAAATTACAAGATGACAGTAATGAACTTGAACTGGCAAATGAATTTCAACACTGATAAATGTGAGGTATTTTCTTAAGAAAAATAGGGAGGTCACATATTACTTGGAAAATACGACTCTAAGTTGGGTAGAAGAACAAAGGGATCTCTGAGTACAGATACACAAATCACTGAAAGTAGCGACACAGGTTAACAAGGCCATAAATAAAGCAAACCAAGCACTAGGGTTTATTTCTAGAGGGATTGAATTGAAAAGTAGTGAAGTTATGCTAAACTTGTTTTGAACCTTGGTTGGACCACACCTTGGAGTACTGCGTACAATTAGAGGCACTGGAAAGGGTGCAAAAAAGATTTACACGGATGATACCAGAAATGTGAGGGTATACCTATCGGGAAAGGATGAACAGGCTGGGTATCTTTTTTCTTTTCCTCCGAGAAGGCTGAGGGTTGACCTAATAGAGGTCTTTAAAAATTATGAACGGTTTTGATAGAGTAGACACAGTGTTTCCACTTGTGGGGGGAGAGCAGAACTAGAGGCCATCAATAGAAGATAGTCACCAAGAAATCAAATAGGGAATTCAGAAGAAACTTTACCCAGAGAGTGGTGAGAATATGGAACTCGCTACCACTGGAGTGGTTGAAGTGAATAGTATAGATGCATTTAAGTGGAGGCTAGTAAACATGAGGGAAAAGGTAATAGAGCGTTATGCTGATAGTTAGATGAGGAAAGACGGAAGGAGGCTCGAGTGGAGCTTAAATGCTGACATGGAGTAGTTGGGCCAAATGGCCTCTTTTTGTGCTGTATAGCCTATGTAACCCGCCATACATTTTGAGTAGTTTCAGTCTTGTGTTCCATAGTATGAAGTTACGATCACCAGTGGTGGGGTGAAGGGAGTGGGGGTGCGTAAGAGGCCAGAGTCTGAGGAACACAGAGTTCTGGGTGGGTGTGGGCTGGGGGAATGTTGTAGGGCTGGTGGAGGTTAGAGATGAGGAAATAAAAGCTTTCCATTGTAGCAGTCACAAGGTTGCTTTCCAGTTACTAAAAAGCCAAAACCTTAACCCTAAAGTGTCAGTCAAGATGTGTTCTTGTATAATGATCTGTCCTTTTCCCACATCACCTTTTAACCAAATCATCAGGCAGATGTTGCTCCCAGCCTCTGATCCTAAGCTTGGTATGCCACTGGGAAGGTTTGAAAGGAAGATATCTTGTTCAAATTACTACCTCCTTTTCTTTCTCTTTCTCCCCCCCCCCCCCCCCCCCCCCCCCCCAAGTCTGTTGCAATAAATTATTGGCCCAGAAATTGATCTCGCTCTGTTCCCGCGGGGGTAAGCCTTTCCCGCGATGTCTCACCTCGCTTATGCTTTTTCTGATCCAGCTCGCACGAAATTGATGTTCCAGACATCAGCTGTGCTGGGCTTGCGTATCCCAGCGGCGTAGTTAATTCGTGCGAGCTGTGGGATCACGTGACTCAGTTAGAGCCAATGGCAGCACACCATCTTCCATTCATAAGTCTCACAGCATGGCTGAGAGACTTATGAATCTTACACCCCCCCAAAATAACAGCTAAACCTCAATTAAATTTAAAAAGAAACCCATCACATTAATAAAATAAGTATAGTTAATTAAATTAACCATTTTAAATAAAAAATTAAATTTTTGAAAAAATTTAAAATCTTTTAAAAAGTTATAAAAATAAACTTACCTGTCTTTAAAGTCTATAAAAAAGATATACCTGTAAAAAAAAATTCAAAAAAATACTTAATTCACTACTTACCTTCTTAAAAGCGGGTCTTACTCCTTTTTACATTTCCAAAATCTTCCCTACTTACCTGCGCGTCCAAAGCATGAAGTGCACAGCGTGCGCGCAGCCTGTAGCGCGCACGCGATGCACTCCGGCCCCGCCCCCTTTTCGGAAGAGCAATTGCCGGTTTTCAGCGCATGCGCAGGGCATGCAGAAAACCGGCAATTGGAGTGGGAATACGCGAGAGTATGCAGTGCGCACTCTCGCGTCCCGGGATCAATTTTCGGCCCATTATATTTCTTTAGCATGTTTTCCCAGGTGAGATAGGTACAGATGCTCTTCAGCAGTTTATGTATAAAGTTTAGCCAGCCCCTGTTGAATTAATAAAGCTATTTGGGAGATGGACAGCTCATAATTGGAGGGAAGACTTGAATTTATTTCCCTTTGACCTGGATAAGCACTTTGAACAAGTTGTGCTCTCCCTGACTACCCTGTCCTTCCTACCCAGTTGTACCTGTTGGCTCTAAGTCAGCAGCTTATGCATTCAAATCCCACTTCAGGGTTGCGCACTCACTAGACATAGTCCAATGCAGGGAAATAGGAGTAGGCCAGATGACCCCTTTAGCGTGCTCCGCCATTCAATAAGATCATAGTTGAACTTCTACATCAACTCTGCTTTCTCACCATATCCTTTTATTCCTTTAGTGCTCAAAAATATCACTCTTCAATATATTCAACGACTGAGCACCACAGCCCTCTGAAGTAGAGAATTCCGAAGATTCACAACCATCTGCGTGAAGAAATTTCTCCCCATCTCGGTCATAAATGGCCAACCCCTTATCTGGAGACTATGCCCCCTAGTTCTAGACTCTCCAGCCAGGGAAAACCGCATCTACCCTGTCAAGCCCTCAGAATTTTATACGTTTCAGTGAGATCACCGCTCATTCATGGGTGTCAGCCATGGCTCTCTCACCTGAGTCAGAAGGTTGTGGGCTCAATTCCCACTTGAGACTTGAGCACACAAATCTAGGTTGATACTCCAGTGTAGTGCTGAGGGAGTGCTGCACCACCGGAGGTGCCATCGTTCGGATGAGACCCTGTCTGCCCCCTCAGGTGGACGTAAAAGATCCTATGGTACTATTTTGCCCCCTCAGGTGGACGTAAAAGATCCTATGGTACTATTTTGAAGAAGAGCAGGGGAGTTATCCCTGGTGTCCTGGCCAATATTTAACCCTCAATCAACATCACTAAAACAGACTATCTGGTCATTATCACGTTGCTGTTTGTGGGAGCTTGCTGTGTGCAAATTGGCTGCCGCGTTTCCTACAATTACAACAGTGGCTACATTTCAAAAGTACTTCATTGGCTGTAAAGCACTTTGGGACGTCCTGAGGTTGTGAAAGGCACTATATAAATGCAAGTCTGTCTTTTTTATCCTTTTTAAACTCCAGAGAATATAGGCCTGTTTTACTCAAAGAGGAATAGTTAACCTGAAACCACCTTTCCCTGTTCCAGTGGATTGTCCTAAGGCACTCTTTAGAGAAGAGCAGGAAAATCTCTCAATGATTTTGTGAGGTCTTGTATACAGAATGGTTGCTGTGCTTGTCTGCATAGCAGCCATTGTATTTCAAAGTAATTATGGAGTGCTTTAATACAAGCATCATATAAATCTAAGTTCTTTCCCTTCTATTTGTTACAAAATCGCAGTGGTCTCAATAGCTTTACTATTCATGTAGAAAACTGAAGTGATTATAGATCATTTTTCTACGATAGCCTGAACTGCATCATCCCATTGGTGTCTTTTCAGATTACCAAAAGTGTTACTGGAATAATCAAGTGTTGTTACTCACGTGGTTGAATATGTCTGATAGGTAAAAGGAATCCTGGCAATCTCCAGCATGTTGGTCTGGAGTCTAATGAGGATGCACCTGCCCCAGTTGAGCAAGTACCTAATGTGAATTCAGAGGAGGAAGACTTCAACATATTTCCAGTTGCTATCCGTGAATTTCAGGTAGGCTGTGTGGTAATTCTGGTTTTGTTAATTAGTGGGTTTTTTTTGTTGGCGCTTATGAATGCAAGTCTTTATGTCCATTTTCTTCTATATTCACAGTTAGGCTGTTTCCAAGGCTTTTGGGTGAGCTGTGAGCTTCCCATTAAGCGGACTGAGTTTATTTTTAACAATCTGCTTGAGGTTCCTGACGATGAGGTGCTGTTACCATATTTCTTCTCTCCTTCCCAAGGCAACGCTATCCTATTGGTTTGTGGGGGGCAGTACGACATCTGGCAATCTCCTTGGTTACGGTCGTGCTTCACCTCAACAGACCTAGCATCCAGTATTTGTAGAGTATATGAAGGGGCACCCCATCTCCTCCAATGGAGCGGAGCTTTTTAAACGGAACACACCACGTTTTATAAAAACTTGAATTTGATCCAGCTTGTTGGTAGAGGAGCTCTGTGCTGATGCACTGTTGGGAGCCAGCAAGGCTGGTTGACAAAGGTCATGTGAAGTCCACTGTGAGCAGCAGAACTTTCATGGCCCATTGTTGTTACAATGTGAGTTGTTAGATGGGCTGAATGTTAACATCTGCTAGCCCTATAGATATGGAGCAAGGCTGATGTACTGGGATCATGTCAAACATTTTTGCCACAATGTCAGCTGCAAAATAGGGGAATGAGGCATCAGATTTCACAATAACCAGAACGCACTGCAAGTTGTAATTGCACGTTACTATGAGTTCCATGTGACTTTCAGTGATGTTCACAGTTTTTCTTGTTGTGCATGGTAAAATCTAGTTTAAACATTATTTTCCCCTGATCCCTTGCTGGGGAAAGCATTAGCAGCTTTTTGTTGGAACATTGGGAAATGCCTTGGGATTATTTACTGAGATTGAATTTTGGAAACCTCAGCCCTTGTCTCCCTGTGTATTTCAGTCTACAGTAATGGAGCATGCTACTAGCCCCCACAGCATTTGCTTTAGGATATTTGGTAATTCCTGGCTAGGGAATTTTTCTTTTTTTTAAAAAAAAACCAAACTGAGCACTAGATGCTAGAATGTTCTATGTAATGACGTGTTGGGCCAAAGAATTGGAATAATTGGTGGGTCCACGAACCTGATTCACCATACTACTGTCTTGCCATGACATGATGGGAGGTGCCAAGCAGAGGGGAGTGCTCCTCGGGAGAGGGGAAATTATCTGCTCGAGTTGAGCACCTACCTGTCCAACTAAAGAACAGGATTGGCAGTTTACTCACTACAATACTCCACACAGCCAGGTGATCAGGGAAAAATAATTTGAAAAATTGGGTGGGGAAAGAAATTTGTCATCACCCAGTTTGTCCATGCAAGAACAAAGCAGAGCTGATGGTTAAAGCACCTTCTACAAATGAGCTGCTTGAACCAAGTATCCAGTTACTTTGTGATTAGTTGTTTACTCCGAATGGCTGACTTTTGAAACTGTTTTGTTCCCCATCCGAGGTTGAAGAGTCTCCTGAACAGCTGATAGAAACCAGTGACGAGATGGAGACAGAAAAGGTCCCACAAGCACAACAAATTGAGACTGACAAACCCCCACAAGTGAGCCCTGGTGAGCACCGTCCCAAGCAGAAAGGAACTTTGGCAGAATTCATCATGGACAACAAGCAATCTGAATTAGACTCTCAAACACCTGTGGATGAGTTATCCTCCTTGCCCACAGCCTCCCAGGATGAGGTGGATTGTGCCATTAGAGCCATCAATACATTGATGCAAACTCATGACCTGGATCTCTCTGCAGCCACACAACTGTTACTGAAGAACAATGGGGAACTGGCAGCAGCGTTGCATTTCCTGGAGACTGGTCACCGGCCAGATGGTTATCCTATCTGGACGCTCAAAGATGACCTTGATCTGGAGCATGTTGATGGAAAAGTGCAGGAGAGGTTAATCCGGAAATTTGGCTCCGAGAATTTGGCCAAACGCATTGCCTTTCGAAAAAGTTAGCAGTGAAAGGAGACTTTCAGGATTCTTAACTCTCTTTGGATCTGTAACTAAAAGGAGCTGGAGTTTGTTTCTGTGGTGTATTTTGAACACTCCTTTTATCTCCAAGACCTGGGTTCGCATCTGACTTTGACTGGATGGGATGACAGTCTCTGCCAGTTGTAAGGGTCAAATGAGTTGGAGAGTCTCATCCCATTCATGAAACCAGAGTACAAAACTGTCACAAACCTGGACTGGGGGTCACTAGCTGATAATGGAATGGGAGGGATGGTGATCTTGTGAAGTTGGGGTTAAGATCTATTTTTTAGTAGAGGAAGCTTTACTGGACGTTAAATCTGTGCTATGTCTAATGAGTGCAGAGTAGAAAATAATCCAGCACTAGTAACTCTCCTTGATGAACCTATGCATGTCTTTTTGAAAAAGAAATAAGACTTGCTTGTGGCCTGTGGGGAGGGGAGGGGAAAGAGCAGGTGGCACCAGTGCCAGAAAGGGCAGTAATGACTTTGATCATTAACTAAAATATGAATGGTGATGTGTGGCTTTGAACAGAAAGTAGCCATCTTATTAAATTTGCAAAGTGACCACACAAACATTTCACTTACAATTTCATTTGCACAATTTAAGAAACACTGGTGATCTGTATAGCACTATCCAAATTATACTTTTGAAGATAGCAGTGAGATTAAAATCTGCTTTCCTGCCACAAACTGTCCACTGATTTTTGGATGAGTCCTCTACATACTGTGTGCCCCGACTGCTGTTTTGCAATATCTGAGGCACTGCATTTTATGGGCGAAATCAGGAGTGTTAATGCATATGGGCACTGTATGGTTTGATACTAATCCATACAGACCTGAAGGTCCCAGGCTTGGCTTCCCCAGCCTACTTTATGAAGGCTACTCTGTTGCGATACAAAAATTGGTCTCAATACTCTGGGCTAGTAAGGGGAAAAAAACTGGTAAGGAAAAAAATCAGCAAGAGTTCCTGCTCTGAGCTATCCACTGATTTCAGATGAGTCCTCTACATACTGGGTGCCCCTAATGAAGAGTGGATGTAGACAAGATTGGGTTTGGCTGTAATGCCTTCCAGTCTCCTACATAATTATGCCACATGGTGGGGTAGTGGAGGGCTGATGGAACTGTACCTCAGCATGTCCGTACCTTCACAAATGGAATGGAGAGAATTGGGGAGGGTAAAAGTGTGGTCCCCAAAAGCCTGACTGCATGTTCTTCAAAAGCAGTCATGTTCATCAATCTTTGGGTGCTTGTATATATGCCTTATGGCTCTTGCTTGAATGTAGGCCCCGTCTGAGGTGGCCATAGTAGCAAATAGAGTGTTTGAGAAATGACACAGTGGGTACTTGTGCCTCACATATGCTCTAAGGTACCCTACAGGTCGGAGACTGAAAACTATCATTAATGACTGAAGTAATATTGCAGGACTTTGGTCAGGGGTCTACCTTCCAATGTTCCCTCTAAGGTACGTGGCCGTGTAGCAGTTTGTTAGGTCCTGTGCACTGAAATAGACAGGCTGAGCACAAAAGTGAGCTGGAATGGGGGGAGGAATTGAGTGTTAAAAACCCAGCAGCCAAAGCACAAGCAGCTGGCGAGAAAGCTGGGGGAAAAAGTGCAGCTGAGCTTCTGAATGGAGGGACAGTGAGCTGGAGCAGGGGGAGAATTCCTGGTGGGCTGGTAGCGGCAGCGTACAGCAATGTCTGAATCCTTCCCTAGCAGTCACTGGCTTGGTGCGCACGGTTGCTAGGATACGGTTTAAACGATCACAGACTTGTTGGAAGTGGAGGGACTGGATTTGATCCTAGTCATTGTTTTGGGAATTGACAGTGAAGTGAGGTAACCTTTTAGATAAGTGGTTTTGGTTGTTGTAAAAATTGCCCATGGACAAAACGGTCACCCTCGTTTGTGGCTGCTCAGTACAAAAAAATTAGAGGGATCATTGCCCTTGACCCTTCTAATTGGAGAGATGGATTAAAAGGATTTGAAGTGAATATAATACATGCTCACCAGGTAATTACATAACTGGTGTGAAAGCAGATGTCAAAAGTCACTGAGGGAACTGATCTTGGACCAGGTTCCTTTTTTAAACTGAGGGGGAAGTTGTGACTTCTAAATTTTTGGCCAGTCCTCTAGCTTGATGTCTGTACACGTTCACATTGAGCATTTTAACTAATTAAGCATTTTTTTAATAAACTGCTACTGGAGGGCACCACTAAGATACAAAAGTGAATTGAGATGTAGCAGTTAGTGGCAACGAGTGCAGATTTTTATGAAAAATTTTAACAAAGAGCCTGTGGAAGATAAAGTTTTTGGGCTTGAGGAAAAGCTGAAGCAGGAGACTGCGATAAGTCTTGGTTTCAACACTGGGTGAGGAGGTATGACTTTAAATGCCAACCTTCTCTGAACTAAAACTTACACCATTGTGCATGTTGAATGGGAGAGGGAGCCTTGGTGCTAACTATTGGCAGCACGGTGGCATAGTGGTTAGCACTGGTGCCTCACAGCGCCAGGGACCCGGGTTCGAATCTGGCCTCGGGTGACTGTCTGTGTGGAGTTTGCACATTCTCCCCGTGTCTGCGTGGGTTTCCTCCGGGTGCTCCGGTTTCCTCCCACAGTCCAAAGATGTGCGGGTTAGGTTGATTTGGCTATGATAAATTGACCCTTAGTGTTAGGGGATTAAATACGTGGGGTTACGGGGATAGGGTGGGATATGTGTCGGTGCAGGCTGGATGGGCCGAAATGGCCTCTATCTGCACTGTGGGGATTCTGTGATATTGGCCCTTACTGATGGTATATGGTGCCCCAATATAGCCTGTGGGATATGCACCATATTCTCCTACCTACTCCAATAAGTGCCGAATACTAGTTATCAGAGCAGTACCTTTCAGGATAAAGCTCTACACTGGCAGGAGTCATACCTAGCACAAAGGAAGGTGGTTGTTGGAGGCCAATCATCTCAGCTGCAGGATATCACTGCAGGAGTTCCCGAGGGCAGTGTCCGGGACCCTCTTCATCAGTGACCTTCCCTCCATCATAAGGCCCAACCATCTTCAGCTGCTTCATCAATGACCTTCCCTCCATCATAAGGTCAGAAGTGGGGATGTTTGCTGATGATTGCACAGTGTTCAGTTCTGTTCGCAACTCCTCAGATAATGAAGCAGTCCATGCATGCATGCAGCAAGACCTGAACAACATTCGTGCCACACAAGTGTCAGGCAATGACTACCTCCAATAATAGAAAGTCTAACCACCTTCCCTTGACATTTAATGGGCTTACCATCGCCAAATCCCCCGCCATCAACATCCTGGGGGTCATCATAGAATGGTTATAGCACAGAAGGAGACCATTCGACCGATCAAGCCCATCCTGGCTCTCTAAGAGCACTTCACCTAGTTCCACTCCCCTGTTAACGTACTCCAAATGTATTATGGGTCTATCGCTCCACATCAGTAAGCATGAGAATCTGTGCACGGGTTCTCGGTACCATAGATGCTTCATGACTGCATTCTTGCATGTTCTGTGCACCATCCACTCAACAGGTCTCGGCATGTGAGGTGCTGGCGCCTGATGCACAGCAATGCTATGGACATCAAACAACAGATTACAGTTTAAAAAGTAAAGTATATTTTATCAGATAAATGTGAGCTTGGCTCAGTTAGTACCACTCTTGATTCTAAGACAGGATTGTGGGCACAAGTCTCACTTGAGCACATAATCTGGCTACAGTGTAGTACTGCATTGTCGAGAGGTGCCATCTTTTGGATGCGATATTAAACTGTAACCCCCTCTACCTACTCGAGTGGATGTAAAAGATCCCATGGCATTATTCAAAGAGCAAGGACTTCTAGTATCCTGGCCAATATTTGTACTTTAACCGCCACCTAAAAATAAAAGATTATCTGGTCATTAATTCATTTACTGTTTGTGGGGCCTTGCTGTGCACGAATTGACTACAATGTTTGGCAACACAGTAACAGTGACTGCATTTCAAAAGTAACCCATTAGGTATAAAGCACTCTAACATGTCTTGAGGATGTGATCAGCTGCTATGTATAAAACTACATGAGTTTCAAAATGACTTTTACCATCTTAGTAAAATGTCCATCTTTCAGCTGGAATTTTATAAAACATGCATTGGTTTAAGTGAAGTACAAGCTCTGTAAATCCTCAGTGAAAGACTGAGCTACAAAAACACAAGTTCTGTTACTTAACTTAATATTTAATCAAACCATTAACTAGAAACTTAACAGGACCAGCCACATAAATACTGTGGCTACAAGAGTAGGTCAGAGGCTGGGTATTCTGCGGCGAGTGACTCACCTCCTGACTCCCCAAAGCCTTTCCACCATCTACAAGGCACAAGTCAGGAGTGTGATGGAATACTCTCCACTTGCCTGGATGAGTGCAGCTCCAACAACACTCAAGAAGCTCAACACCAGCCAGGTCAAAGCAGCCCACTTGATTGGTACCCCATCCACCACCTTAAACATTCACTCCTACTTGGCTGCTGTGTGTACTGTTTACAAGATGCACTGCAGCAACTCGCCAAGGCTTCTTCGGCAGCACCTCCCAAACCCGCGACCTCTACCACCTAGAAGGACAAGGGCAACAGGCGCATGGGAACACCACCACCTCCAAGTTCCCTTCCAAGTCACACCATCCTGACTTGGAAGTATATTGCTGTACCTTCATCATCGCTGAGTCAAAATCCTGGAACTCCCTCCCTAACAGCACTGTGGGAGTACCTTCACCACACGGACTGCAGCGGTTCAAGAAGGCGGCTCACCACCACCTTCTCAAGGGCAACTAGGGATGGGCAATAAATACTGGTCTTGCCCGTGACGCCCACATCCCGTGAATGAATAAAAAGCTGTTTACAAGACAATATGTAAGAGCAGCAATGTACAAGTGCTAGTAATACAATACTTATCAGTTCACAAGGGGATAAATGCCCATTACAGAAAATAATTTAGGTTTGTGAATGAAAGTCTGGATTTTCATCCTTAAAGATGTACAAATGAGCCCACTGGGTCCAAGTGTTTTCCAGAAATAGGCATGAATTAAAGATTACTATTGAAAATTTCACACCATTTGGGTCTGTACTGAATAGTTCTGCTATGCAAATAACTATTACATAGCATACTCTGGAGTAGTTGGCTGCATATTATCTGGGCCTTGCACCTGCTAAGGCCTTAAACAGGGAACTTGTAGAACAACGCCCCCTTATCTATCCATAACTCATCAGGCCTTTTTTTCTGTAAACATGACCTCAATATTAAACCCCACCCCCGCCTTCCCCCAAGATGGGTGGGAGAGTTAGAGGCGGGCCACTTGACATATTTAAATCGGCCTCCCACTATGCAATTGGGAGCCCGATTTAAAAGTTGCTGCTCCACGGGTTTCCCAGGGGCTGGGAAACTCAGCAGTAAACATGAGGCGGGAGCTGCCAGCTCCCCAACGTAAGTGCCTCTTTCAGCACTCCTTGGGCAATTAGGGATGGGCAATAAATGCTGGCCTTGCTAGCGATGACAGATTGCTACCCCCCACCCAGCCCCTCAAGGAAGCCTTGGGTGTCCCCCAGTCCACCTGCTTTCCAACTCCCCCAGCCCTCCTGACCGCGGGCCTCTCTGACCTCCCAATTGCTGGGGACCGCCCCAAGGAGTCCTCGACTGCGGCCTCCTGCCGTTGGTGTACCCTCCCTCCCACCCACCAGCCAGCCTGTCCTGAAGTTTAATAAGGAAAATGAGGTTCCATTTCAAATTGTTATTTAATGTAACACTATAGGACTCCAGGCAGTTACTAAAGCTTGAGGGTAATTCCTACACAGTTACTTCCTCCTGAGGCCCAGAGGAGGTTGCCATCAGCACTTGGAGTCCATCCCCTGGACTAAAGAGCAAGAGCTATGGCTCTTGTATTGTTCCACAGGATGCACTCTATCCGTTGAGGGTGTCCTTGAAGCGTTTCCTCTGCCCACCTGGGGCTCTCTTGCCGTGTCGGAGCTCCTTGAAAAAGTGCAACATCCCCACCGACACCTGGGAATCCCTGGCCCAAGACCGCACAAAGTGGAGGAGAAGCATCCGGGAAGGCGCCGAACACCTCGAGTCTCTTCGCCGGGAGCAAGCGGAAGCAGCGCAAGGAGCGCACGTCAACCCAAGCACCCCACCCACCCGCCCCTTCAACCACCGTCTGCCCCACCTGTGACAGAGACTGTAGGTCCCGCATTGGACTCATCAGTCACCTGAGAATTCATTTTTAATGTGGAAGCAAGTCATCCTCGGTTCCGAGGGACTGCCTAAGAAGAAGAACTCCATCCTATGGAACAATACACCGAAAGCTAAGGATCTACAGCAATAACTATTGCAAATATCTGTTAGCAGGAAAAATACATGAGGGATAGGCAGAGGAATTGCTGGAACCCTTTATGAAAAATCAGAGCATGTAAACCAGGGCAGAGGTGGGTACTGAAAGCTCAATCCTCTTTCAGGAGTCAACCGTCATTCAACAGCTGGTCTATTGCAAAACCTGGCTCGGAAGCAACCATATCATGTCACTGCCCAGGACTTGAAGTATGTTCTTTAGAGTGATAATCATGTCCAGAGGTATGATCCACTATAGTATTGTCCTTTCCCCATTACAGTAATAAAGCCTGGTGAAATATTATTTAAGAGGGCCAGAAATTCGGCTCTCCGGCTTCCTGCGGGTGCAGGCATCGCGCGCGTACTTACCTACCACGCCTGCCGTTGTGCTTCGGGCCCACGAGGACTTCGGGTCCTCCAGCTGCCGGCGCGCAGTGCTTGCGTATCCCAGGGGCGCAGTTAGTTCGAAGCGTCCCCTGGGATCACATGGGCCATGGAGAGCCAATCGGAGCAGGGCATTTTCATTCACAGGTCTTCCTGTCAAATCTATGAATAGAGATCGGCCCCAAAACCACACTTAAACTTCAAATAATTTTTTTTTTTAAATCACATTTTAAAATAACCATAAGTTAGATAAATTAACTACTTTAAACAAAAATTTAAATTTTTGAAAAAATTAATTATACTTTTTAACGGTGCTAAAAATAAACTTACCTTTCTTTAAAGTATGTTAAAAAGATAAACCTGTTGAAAAAATGTTTAAATTGTAATTAATTAACCACTTACCTTGTTAAAAACAGGCCTTGCGCCTCCTTTTTAAAAGTGCAGCTTCTCCATACTTACCCTTATGGAGAAACCTGAAAAAAAAAACGAAGTTCGCTGCATGTGCGCTGCCTCTCCCGCGCACGCGTTCGACCTCTGAACCCCTTCCTTCAGGGGAACGGAAGTTCCGGTTTCCAGCGCATGCGCAGTGCATGCAGGAAACCGGCACTTTCGTTAGGTCTACGGATGAGTACACAGCGCGTACTCACCTGTGGAGGGCCGAATTTCTGGCCCATTATCTGACGGTAGTATTTTCATGGCTCCAAAACTTGACTATTTTTGAGATTACTATTGCTAAACCTATTTAGAGTTGATTTCCCACAGGCTTGACCTTGTGTGGTGTTTAAAGGAAGATGATGTCTTGCCGGGCAATGCCTTCCCCACAGTTGATGCTAATACACGCACCCCTGATAGAATGGAGCACCCATCTGCAAGAGATTGGGCTCCGGGCAAGTAGAGTTCAGAACAGTCCACCTGACACATCAACTGGAACTAAGGGCATTGAAACTGAACCACCTTTAGGCCACAATACAGGGCTGGTTGTCATGTATATGGTTGGACAAAACCATGGTGGTCCATATATATTTATGGCAGCTCATCACCACCTTCTCAAGGGTAATAAGGGATGGGCAATAAATACTGGCCTTGCCAGCGATGCCCACATCCCATGAATGAATAAAAAAAAGATACAGGTCTATGGGGGGGGAGAGTGAGGCAGTGGAAGATACAGGGCTATGGGGACAGGATGGAGCACTGGGATATACAGGGCTATCGGGGAGAGGGGCAGTGGGAGATACAGGGTTATGGGAGAGAGGGGCAGTGGGAGATACAGGGTTATCGGGGAGCGGGGCAGTGGGAGATACAGGGTTATGGGAGAGAGGGGCAGTGGGAGATACACGGTTCTGGGAGAGGGGCAGTGGGAGATACAGGGTTATCGGGGAGAGGGGCAGTGGGAGATACAGGGTTATGGGAGAGAGGGGCAGTGGGAGATACAGGGTTATCGGGGAGAGGGGCAGTGGGAGATACAGGGTTATCGGGGGAGAGTGAGGCAGTGGAAGGTACAGCGCTATGGAGGGAGAGGGGTAGTGGGAGGTGCAAGGCTATGGGGGAGAGTTGGCGGCGGGGGGGGGGGGGAGCCCTTGAAACATTATTATGTCTTTTGTCTTCACAGAGGCTGAGAGCTGCTGTGTATGTCTAGTGTATGCTCCACTCGTCTGCTTTCTCAGTTGGATGTATAAGATCCTATGGCACTATTTTGAAGAAGAGCTGGGGAGTTCTCCCCAGTGTCCTGGCCAATATTCAACCCTCAATTAACATCACTAAAACAGATCATCTGGTCATTATCTGCTGTGAGAGTTTGCTGTGTGCTAATTGGCTGCTGAGTTTTCTACATTACAACAGTGACTATATTTAAAAAAAATACTTCATTGGTTGTAATGCACTTGGGATATCCTGAAGTCATGAAAGGCGCTGTAGAAAAGGCAGGATAGACAGCTGTTTCTGCAACAGGAGACCTGAGTCCCAAATTGTGTTGCCTCCCTAGTGCCAGGGTAAAGGATATCACTGAAACATAGAAACATAGAAGATAGGAGCAGCAGTAGGCCATTCGGCCCCTTGAGCCTGCTCCGCCATTCAATGCGATCATGGCTGATCATCCAAACTCAGTACCCTGTCCCTGCTTTCTCCCCATATCCCTTAGTCCCTTTAGCCTTAAGAAATATATCCAACTCCTTCTTGAATATATTTAATGAATTAGCCTCAACTGCCTTCTGTGGTAGAGAATTCCACAGGTTCACCACTCTCTGGGTGAAGAAATTCCTCCTCATCTCAGTCCTAAATGGCTTATCAATTATCCTTAAGATGCAGGACATTCTGCGAGGGGAAGGGGAACAGCCAGAAGTCATGGTCCATATTGGAACCAATGACATAGGAAGGAAAAGGGTTGAGGTCCCACAGGCACAGTTTCAGGAGCTAGGAAAAAGATTTAATAACAGGACCTCAAAGGTGTTAATCTCTGGATTACTGCCAGTGCCACGTGCTAGTGAGTACAGAAACAGGAAGATAGTGCAGGTGAATACGTGGTTGCAGAAGTGGTGCAGGAGGGAGGGCTTCAGATTCCTGGGGCATTGGGACCAGTTCTGGGTATTGATCAAGATAATATTACAGTCCTACAGAGGGACTATATACTAGAGGGTTCATAGACTGAATCTATTTGGTTAGAGTTAAGGAACAGTAAAGGAGCTGTTACATTGCTGGGTGTTTGCTATAGAGGGGCAGTGAAAGGTACAGAGTATGGGGGAGAGAAATATAACAATAATAGAGCAGTAATGGTAGGGACTTCAATTACCCTAATACAGACTGGGGAAAAACAGAGCAAAGGAAAAGGAGGGTGAAGAATTCCTAAAATGTGTACAGGAGAACTTTCTGAATCAGTATGGGCTGGATTTTAATTCACAGACATGCTGGGAGCGGGGGTGCCCGATAGCACATGGAAAACCTGGAAGTAAGTGCAGCATGTCTGTCAGTGGCTTTTTAACTCAGCCACCTCATTGTCATTTTACTTCCGGGTTTCCCATCCAATCAGCGACAGCGGGCGTGATGACGACCCGCATGACGCAATCTCAACTCCAGTATTTAAAGGGACACTCCGAACATGCAAGCTGAAGCAGTTGGAGCTGGCATGGAGAGACAAACAAGTCTTGGAATGGAGTTGAGACAAGCAAAGGCAGCGCCCCGCTTCAGCGATGCCTTCCTGGATGTGTTGCTGGAGGCTGTAAGGACTCAGAGGGAAATACTGTTCCCTAGCAACGGGAGGAAGAAGCCTGCTGCTGACACAAAGAAGGCACGGCTGGAGGTTGCCCAGGAGGTCAGCAGCAGGAGCGCAGTGCCACGCTCCTGGATCCAATGCAGGAAGCGCTTCAATGGCCTAAGCAGGTCAGGAAAGGTGAGAGCAATGGCACATTGCCCTACATTTTGATGTGTGTATCACCCTAACCCCCTCACCCTGCCTTCTCAAGTCTACTCCAGCACATCACTCCTCACACCCACTTACCTTGCAGGTGCGCCCATCCCTCTCTGTCTATGCACTTCCTCACATTCCCATCTAGCCATCCACCACTGACATGCACCCTCGTCCTTAAGCAATGTCATGCCCCTCCCTCATAGTCACCCGCAACAAATGCTTCCATCCATCGGGTGAACACATTACTCTCAGTTATACGCCTCTTCTTTCCCTCCTTGCAGGAGAAGAGACTACAGAACAGCAGGGAGAGGCAGAGAACCAGAGGTAGACCTCCAGCCATCTCTCAATTGATATCTGCAGAGGAGGCGTGAGATGGGGGCCTCCCAGCTACCTGGTGACAGAATTAAATATTAGGCAGCCACATGGTGTACAACACTCAGTCAACAGCGAGTGAAATATGATCACATTCATGTCTTTTATCGCCCACAGGGCCTTCACGTGTCTAGCAGGATGTGATCCAGGTCGCCCATGAGGACGACAGCTCCTCAGAGGAGCTCACTCCCTCTGAGGGTGCACTGTCACAGGACTTATGCAGACCATGCACCAGTTCAGATACTCGCACTTCGGTGACAGTACTTAGAGAGATAGTTGGGTTTTCACATGGTGACTTGCACTTCACAAGTGAGCAAGAGCAGGTGGTGGAGTCAGGGACAGCAGCGGAGAGTCCGCGTCAGAGGGCGCAGGACTCTCCAAGCCTTGCTCAGCTGCAAGTTGATGCTGTACCTCAGGGGCCATCGATGAAGAGGATACTTCTTGAGCAGCAGCAAAGAGTGTGCGATTTACTGGCAGGCGTTCCAAGCGCGCTGTGCACGACTGCAGAGAGATTGGAGGAGTCTGCCTCAAGCATGAGTGGCATGCTGCCGCAGGCCGTTGCAATAGAAACATAGAAACATAGAAGATAGGAGCAGGAGTAGGCCATTCGGCCCCTAGAGCCTGCTCCGCCATTCAATGCGATCATGGCTGATCATCCAGATTCAGAACCCTGTCCCTGCTTTCTCCCCATATCCCTTGATCCCTTTAGCCTTAAGAAATATATCCAACTCCTTCTTGAATATATTTAATGAATTGGCCTCTACTGCCTTCTGTGGTAGAGAATTCCACAGGTTCACCACTCTCTGGGTGAAGAAATTCCTCCTCATTTCTGTCCTAAATGGCTTACCCCTTATCCTTAGACTGTGACCCCTGGTTCTGGACTCCCCGACCATCGGGAACATCCTTCCTGCATCTAGTCTGTCCAGTCCTGTCAGAATTTTATAAGTTTCAATGAGATCCCCTCTCATTCTTCTAAACACCAGCGAGTATAAGCCCAATCGACCCAATCTCTCCTCATACGTCATTCCTGCCATCCCAGGTATCAGCCTGGTGAATCTTCGCTGAACTCCTTCCATGGCAAGAACCTCCTTCCTCAGATAAGGCGACCAAAACTGCACACAATACTCAAGATGTGGTCTCACCAAGGCCCTGTACAACTGCAGCAAGACATCCTTGTTCCTGTACTCAAACCCTCTCGCTACGAAGGCCAACATACCATTTGCCTTCTTAACCGCCTGCTGCACCTGCATGCTTACCTTCAGCGACTGGTGCACAAGGACACCCAGGTCTCGTTGCACTTCCCCTTCTCCCAATCCATTGCCATTCAGATAATAATCTGCCTTCCTGTTTTTGACACCAAAGTGGATAACCTCGCATTTATCCACGTTATATTGCATCTGCCATGCTTCTGCCCAATCACCCAACCTGTCCAAATCATACTGGAGTTTCTCGGCATCCTCCTCACAGCACACACGCCCACCCAGCTTTGTGTCGTCTGCAAACTTGGAGATATTACATCTAGTTCCCTTGTCTAGATCATTAATGTATATTGTGAATAGCTGGGGTCCAAGGACCGATCTCTGCGGTACCCCACTAGTCACTGCCTGCCACTCGGAAAAAGACCCGTTTATTCCAACTCTTTGCTTTCTGTCTGCCAACCAGTTCTCTATCCAAGTCAATACCTTGCCCCCAATCCCATGTGCCTTAACTTTACACGTTAATCTCTTATGCGGGACCTTATCGAAAGCCTTTTGAAAGTCCAAATACACCACATCCACTGGTTCTCCCTTATCTATGTCTTCTGTCTTCTTCCTTGGATAGAGTGACCAACTGCATGGAGCATCAAATGCGGCAATCACACGAGTGCATGCAAGCCCTCAGCAATGCCTTGCACACTCTGTATGCCACCGTAAATCAGGTGAATGATACCCTAGCCTTGGCCTTTCATCACCCTGCTGATCTGCAGCAAAGTGCTCTCCAGCACATTGCTAGCAGGGAAGTGCGGTGGACCACGAGAGGGATGATGGTGAAAGGGGACATGAAAGTGGGGACTTGGCTCAAAGCGCTTCCAATTGTCACCCATTGCCCGTGCCTCAGTACCCCACATGCTGCCTCATGTCCCGATGGTTGAGTCTGCCCCTGCACAGGTGCAGGTGAAGCAGTCTTTGGCGGGGCCCTTATGGGCTCCAAAACCCAGAGGACATCAGCCAAGAGCAACTCAACAGTCAGACCAGGGATCTGAGCAGCCTGCCTCTACCTCTGCTGAAGCCACAGGGGTTGCTCCACATAGAAGTGCTAGGAAAAGGAAGAGTAAAGATTGGTAGTTGCACAGGGTATGTCTTCTTCTTCTTCTTCTTAGGCAGTCCCTCGGAACCGAGGATGACTTGCTTCCACATTAAAAATGAGTTCTCAGGTGACTGATGAGTCCAATGCGGGACCTACAGTCTCTGTCACAGGTGGGGCAGATGGTGGTTGAAGGGGCGGGTGGGTGGGGTGCTTGGGTTGACGTGCGCTCCTTGCGCTGCCTGCGCTTGGCTTCTGCTTGCTCCCGGCGAAGAGACTCGAGGTGTTCGGCGCCTTCCCGGATGCTTCTCCTCCACTTTGTGCGGTCTTGGGCCAGGGATTCCCAGGTGTCGGTGGGGATGTTACACTTTTTCAAGGAGGCTTTGAGGGTGTCCTTGAAGCGTTTCCTCTGCCCACCTGGGGCTCTCTTGCCATGCCGGAGCTCCGAGTAGAGCGCTTGTTTTGGGAGTCTCGTATTGGGCATGCGGACAATGTGACCCGTCCATCGGAGCTGATCGAGCGTGGTCAAAGCTTCGATGCTGGGGATGTTGGCCTGAGCAAGAACACTGACGTTGGTGCGCCTATCCTGCCAATGGATTTGCAGGATCTTGCGGAGGCAGCATTGGTGGTACCTCTCCAGTGCTTTGAGGTGCTTGCTGTACATGGTCCATGTCTCTGAGGCATACAGCAGGGCGGGTATCACTGCTGCTCTGTAGACCATGAGCTTGGTGCTGGGTTTGAGGTCCTGGTCTTCAAACACTCTCTTCCTCAGGTGACCGAAGGCTGCACTTGCACACTGAAGGCAGTGTTGGACTTCGTCGTCGACATCTGCCCTTGTTCACAGTAGGCTCCCGAGGTATAGAAAGTGGTCCACGTTGTCCAAGGCCTTGTCGTGGATTTTGATAATCGGGGGCAGTACTGTGTGGCGGCGGCAGGTTGGTAGTGGACCTTTGTCTTACGGATGTTTAGTGTAAGGCCCATGCTCTCGTACGCTTCGGTGAAG
The DNA here is from genome assembly GCA_030390025.1 of Squalus acanthias. NCBI lineage: Eukaryota > Metazoa > Chordata > Chondrichthyes > Squaliformes > Squalidae > Squalus > Squalus acanthias. Next base: position 3,245,866 of record CM059444.1, on the reverse strand, counting down.
GTGTTGACGATGGTTTGGAGTTCGACCTCCGAGTGAGCGCAGACGCAAGCGTCGTCTGTATACTGTAATTCGACGACAGAGGATGGGACAACCTTGGATCTGGACTGGAGGCGACGGAGGTTGAACAGTTTCCCGTTTGTTCTGTAAATTAGCTCCACTCCAGCGGGCAGCTTACTGAGGGTGAGATGGAGCATTGCAGCCAGGAAGATCGAGAAGAGCGTTGATTTGATGACACAACCTTGCTATGTACATGGGTGTGTTAAACATTGCTATATTGTTAAGTTTCTGTTGTGTATTTGAAGCACATAAATATTATTTTTTCCCGTCTTGCCGATTCTTGGTTGCTGGCTGGCACGTGACCTTTTCAGTTGTTTGTTGATGAATGAAACATAGAAACTAGGAGCAGGAGTAGGCCATTCGGCCCGTCGAGCCTGCTCCACCATTCAATACGATCATGGCTGATCATCCAAATCCAGTACCCTGTCCCTGCTTTCCCACACAGAATCCCCATCGAGCCTGCACTGACACATATCCCACCCTATCCCCGTAACCCCACGTATTTAATTCCCCCTAACATATCCCATCCTATCCCTGTAACCCCACATATTTAATCCCCCCCTAACACTAAGGGTCAATTTATCATAGCCAAATCAACCTAACCCGCACATTTTTGGACTGTGGGAGGAAACCGGAGCACCTGGAGGAAACCCACGCAGACACGGGGAGAATGTGCAAACTCCACACAGACAGTCACCTGAGGCCGGATTCGATCCCGGGTCCCTGGTGCTGTGAGGCACCAGTGCTAACCACTATGCCACCGTGCCACCCATAGGAAGACATGGGAAGACATGAATTGGCGGCGACCAATGGGGGGCTGTGAAAGGGCTGCTTGGTTATTTGCAGGACTGCTTTGTGTCAGTGCCATTGGGGGTTGGGGAGCAAAAGTGGTTTTTGCATGTGGTTGTTAGATGGGTGCACTGGTGGAACCTAAGTGAACCTCACAATAATCAGGCATCCCAGGCAGCAATGTGCACCACTGATGGTGCATTGCCCACATCACCTTCTGTCTCCTCCTCGTCTTCCTGCTCCTCAGAATCCTCTGAAGAGGCTCTGTGCTCTGCGCCTTGTTCTTCCTGCTGGTGCTGCTGCTGCTGGTGTTGCTGCTGGTGCTGCTGCTGCTACTGTTGCTGCTGGTGCTACTGCTGCTGCTGCTGCTGCTGGTGCTGCTGCTACTGCTGCTGGTGCTGGTGCTGCTGCTGGTGCTACTGCTGGAGCTGCTGCTGGTGCTACTGCTGGTGCTGCTGGTGCTGCTGGTGCTGCTGCTGGTGTTGCTGATGCTGCTGCTACTGTTGCTGCTGGTGCTACTGCTGCTGCTGGTGCTGCTGCTACTGCTGCTGGTGCTGGTGCTGGTGCTACTGCTGGAGCTGCTGCTGGTGCTACTGCTGGTGCTGCTGGTGCTGCTGCTGGTGCTGGTGCTGGTGCTACTGCTGGTGCTGGTGGTGCTACTGCTGGTGCTGCTGCTGCTGGTGCTGCTGCTGGTCATCTTGATCCTCATCTGAACTCCAATCTAAGGCAATGTAAGCAGCACCCATGCTGATCTGATAGATCAGAACTCCAAAGTGTAGATGACACCTCCAAAGTGTGTAGCGTAACCTCTCAGCACAACTACTGTGAACAAACCCTTTCCCACAAACAGATAAGAAAGCAGCTGTGAGTACTCAGTACTTATTGCCATATTTCCATGACATGGCTTCAGCCCGCTCAATTGCCGCTGTGTTCTCGCCTTGCTTTCACTGGCGAGTTCCAGGAAGCCTGGGAAACCCGTGGGCCCAAAGTTAAAGTAGAAATCCCATGTCAATATCGCTCTAATAGAGCGATTAACATATTGAAATTGATAACCTGCCTCTCCCGATGGGGTTGCTCGCATACAGCCTAACTTGCTGCAGTGAAATGGGGAAGTCGGCGGGTTTGAGCCAGTTTCCTGCGCGCTGTCAATTTCACCGGTTTTAACCCCCTACCTGTTCCCAAACCAACGCGCTCCTGCAGATTAAAATTCAGCTTGTGGCGGATCGCCACCTAAACGGGCATTATCCACTTTTCCGTCCGTGGACAATATATCGATGCACCTTCCCTTTAAGGCACCTTACCTTTAAGGCAGGCGTGGGCGGGGCCTCAGGATTTTTCCAGAGAATTCTGGGAGCAGTCTGTTCAGCCATTTTGTGCCACGCAGTGGTATTAAAAAAGTCTCTTGTTTTCCACACATGGATTCAGCCTTATTTCGTGTTTCGCGGCAGCCTCAACATTGGTGACCCCGACGCTCAGAACGTATTCCGAGCACTGCAATGGCGGACACGAACGCAGTTTCCGTGAAACTGCCGGAGTTTTGGGAAAACCAGCCCGAAGCCTGGTTTCTCCAAGCTGAATCTCGCTTCCGGCTGCGAAACATCACCACAGATGGGATGAAATACGACTACCTCGTCACATCACTCGGTAGCGCCACAGTTTCGAAGGTTTGGACAGCGCTGCAGAACCCACCAGAGGAAGGCAAGTACGCACATCTCAAGACAGCGCTCCTTAAAAAATTTACGGCCTCGGCATATCAGCGAAACTGCCACCTCCTCGACCTTCCAGGCCTCAGTGATGCCTCACCGTCAGACCTCCTCTCCCACATGCTCTCCCTCACCGACGAGAGCCCACCCGGATCCCTCTTCCACACGCTGTTCATCCGCCAGCTCCCTCTCAGCATCCACCCAGCGATCGTGGCGTCCGGCCTCACGAACCTGGAAGCCCTGGCCGATGAGGCCGACAAGCTGCTGTCCGCTCACTCCAGCCGCGACGTCACTCCGGACCTGGCAGCCAATGCCTGGGCGCGCCCCTCACCGGCCACCACGCGGCCACAAGGGCCTGCCACCAGGCCCACGGGGCCTTCACGCCCCACTAACCCGGGCCACTGTTACTACCATGCACGATTCGGCGCCAGGGCACAACGGTGCACACCTCCCTGCTCTTTCAAGTCCGCCCCCGTACCAGCCCCCGCGATGGCCATGGGCCACGCGGGCTCCCTGCTGTTCGTCACGGATGACAAAACTGGCCGCCGGTTCCTGTGCGACACTGGGACTCAGCACAGCATCATCCTGGCCTCCTCCCTCGACATCCAAAAGGGCGAAAGAGGACCGGCGCTGGCTGCTGCTAACGGCTCGGAAATCCGGACGTATGGCACCCAGACAGTCACCCTCGACCTCGCTGGTCGCCGCTACCGATGGGAGTTCATCACTGCCAAGGTGCTCTCCCCTCTCATCGGCGCAGATTTCCTGTGCGCCCACGGCCTACTGGTAGACATCCCCCGTCACCGCCTCGTGGACCTGAACACCATGTCCCCCATCCTGGGCGCCATGGCCCCCCATCAACCCGCCGACATGGCGTCACAGTGCCACCCCCGGGCCACGGATGACTACTCGGCACTCCTGGCCGAATTCCCGGCCTTTACCAATCCGACCTTCTCCGCGGAGGCCGCCAAACACGGGGTGGAACACTTCATCCCCACCACAGGCCCCCCAGTGTACGCCCATGCCCGCAGGCTGGACCCGGCCAAACTGGAGATCGCGCGGACCGAGTTTGCCACCATGGAACAGCTCGGCATCATCCGCCGCTCCAACAGTCCCTGGGCCTCCCCAGTCCACATCGCCCCCAAACCAGGCGGAGGTTGGCGCCCCTGCGGGGATTACCACCGCCTCAACGACGCCACCACCCCTGATCGGTACCCCTTGCCGCACATTCAGGACTTCTCGGCTAGACTGGCCGGCCGCTCAGTCTTTTCCAAGGTCGACCTGGTGCGCGGCTACCGCCAAGTCCCCGTCCACCCCGCGGACGTCCCCCAGACAGCCGTAATCACCCCCTTCGGCCTGTTCGAGTTCCTGCGGATGCCCTTCGGCCTCAAAAACGCGGCCCAGGCATTCCAACGGCTCATGGACTCGGTCCTTCGGGACCTAAAGTTCCTGTTCGTCTACCTGGACGACATCCTGGTAGCCAGTTCCTCCAAGCAGGAACACCTCGAACACCTTCGCATCCTGTTCGGGCGCCTCAGCGACCACAGGCTCATCCTCAGCCCAGCCAAATGCCAGTTCGGCCTGGACAAGATCGACTTCCTCGGCCACCACATCACCCATGCTGGGGCCATTCCCCTGCCCACCAAGGTGCAGGCCGTCCAACAATTTCCCCACCCCACCACCATCAAAGGCCTCCAGGAGTTCCTCGGGATGGTGAATTTCTATAACCGCTTCATCCCCAAAGCGGCGTCCCTCATGAGGCCCCTGTATGAAGCCCTCCGGGGCAGGAGCGGCAAGATGGCGGTCGAATGGACGGCAGACGCGTCCGCCGCCTTTGATTCCACCAAGACCGCGCTCGCCAACGCCACCCTGCTCGCGCACCCATGGCCCAATGCCAGGGTAGCGCTCACCACGGACGCCTCCGACCACGCGGTCGGCGCCGTGTATGAGCAGTGGGTCGACGGCGCCTGGCAACCACTTGCCTTCTTCAGCCGCCAACTACGCCCCCCGGATGTCAAGTACAGCACCTTCGACCGCGAGCTCCTCGCGCTGTTCCTGGCGGTCCGCCATTTCTGGTTTTTGCTTGAGGGCCACCCCTTCACTGCGTTTGTCGACCACAAGCCCCTGACATTCGCAATGGCAAAGACAACCGACCCCTGGTCTGCCAGGCAGCAGCGCCAGCTCGCGGCAGTGTCCGAGTTCACCATGGACATCCAACACGTCTCCGGCCGAGACAATGTGGTAGCCGACTGCCTCTCCCGCCCCGCCATCCACGCCGCACACCTGGCAGTCGACTACGCTCAACTCGCAGCAGACCAGATCACCGACCCTGATCTGCTCTCCGCACCCACCAACCTACCAGGGCTACGCCTGGCCGACGTCGCCTGTGGCCCGACCGCAGTCACGGTCAAGTGCGACATATCCCTATGTCAACCTCGGCCCGTCGTCCCAGCGTCCTGGCGCCGCCGGGTATTCGACATTCTCCACAACCTCTCCCACCCCGGCGCCCGCGCATCCATCAAATTGGTAGCCAACCGCTTTGTCTGGCGCGGCCTTCGCAAGGATGTGCGTACTTGGGCCAACTCCTGCCTAGCCTGCCAACGGGCCAAGGTACAGCAACACACGAAAGCACCCCTCGAGGAGTTTACCGTCCCCTCGCGGAGATTCGACCACATCCATGTGGACATCGTCGGGCCCCTGCCGCCGTCGCAAGGCCACCACTTGCTGACCATCGTTGACCGCACCACACGCTGGCCCGAGGCAATTCCACTGACCTCTACCAGCACCGCCGACATCGCCAGAGCCTTCGTCAGCACCTGGGTCGCACGGTTCAGCATCCCCTCCGACATGACGTCGGACAGAGGTCCGCAATTTACCTCTGAACTCTGGACCACCGTCGCATGCAATCTCGGGGTGACCATTCACCGCACCACAGCGTACCACCCCCAAGCCAACGGACTGTGTGAGCGGTTCCACAGATCCTTGAAGGCATCTGTTCGAGCCAGCCTCCAGGACGGCGCCTGGACCGACCGACTTCCGTGGGTCCTCCTCGGCCTGCGCACCGCGGTTAAAGAAGACCTCCACACATCGGCAGCAGAGCTCGTGTACGGTCAGCCGCTGCGCGTACCCGGCGAGTTCCTGCCCACCACCACGACACCCTGGTCAGCCGACCAGCAACGCCACGACTTCGCCTCACCGGCGCTGCAGTTCGCCCCGGTGCCCATTGCCCGACACGGCGAATCCACCTCACACGTCCCACTAAGCCTGCACCAGGCACGGTTTGTTTTCGTCCGGCACAACGCCCACCGCGGACCCCTTCAACCCCCGTACGACGGGCCATACAAGGTGCTACAGGCTGGGGACAAATTTTTCACCCTGCAAGTGGGCGACAGGACCGAAAAAGTGTCGGTTGACCGACTCAAGCCAGCACACTCGGAGCCCGGTGAGCAGGTCCCTGTAGCTCGTCCACCTCCACGCGGCCGACCTGCCCTCAAGTCGGTTCACCCGGCTGCTCCACGCCCGGCTGTTCCACGTCCACCGGCATCCTACAAGAGCCGCCCCGGCCGGCCCATCAGACCGCCGCACCGTCACATCCACACCTCCTAAGCGGATTCTGGGGGGAGCTGTGTGGCGGATTGCCACCTAAACGGGCATTATCCACTTTTCCGTCCGTGGACAATATATCGATGCACCTTCCCTTTAAGGCACCTTACCTTTAAGGCAGGAGTGGGCGGGGCCTCAGGATTTTTCCAGAGAATTCTGGGAGCAGTCTGTTCAGCCATTTTGTGCCATGCAGTGGTATTAAAAAAGTCTCTTGTTTTCCACACATGGATTCAGCCTTATTTCGTGTTTCACGGCAGCCTCAACAAGCTCTATGTTTCTAGCCCAACGTGGAAGGAAGCAGTGCTGGATCTAATTCTGGGGAATGAAGTAGGGCAAGTGGAGTGTGTTTCAGTGGGAGAACATCTGGGTAATAGTGATCATAATATAATTAGGTTTAAAGTAGTTATGGAAAGGGACAAAGAAAAATCAAAACTGAAAATACCCAACAGGAAGAGAGCCAATTTCAGTGATCTGAGAAGAGATCTAGCACAGGTGGACTGGAAACAAAGATTGTCCAGGAAAACAGTAAATGAGCAAGGGTCGGCCTTCAAGGCAGAGATACTCAAGTACAAACCAAGCATATTCCCATAATGAGGAAAGATTGGGCATCCAAAGCTAGAACTCCCTGGATGACAAAGGAAATAGAGGTTATAATAAAACAGGAGAAGGAGTTTTATGGCAAATGTCAGGTACAGAATACAGTCGAAAACCAGGCAGAATACAGAAAGTGCAGGGGGAAATTGAGAAAGGATTCAAGAATGGCAAAGAGAGAGTATGAGAAAAGATTAGCAGGTAACATAAAGGAAACCCAAGCATCTTTTATAAACATATAAAAAGTAAAAGGATAGTTAAAGGAATGGTGGGGCGATTCGGAACAAAGAAGGAAATCTTCTTGTGGAGGCAGAGGGCATGACTGAGGTACTGAATGAATACTTTGTAACTGTCTTCACAGAAGAGGATGAAGTTAATGTTGCAGTAGAGAAGGAGGGAGTAGAGAGATTGAATAGGATAAAAATAGATAGAAAGGACGTAATAAATAGGTTGGATTCACTCAAAGATAACAAGTCACCCGGTCCAGATGGGATGCCTCCTAGGTTGTTGAGGGAAGCTAGGGTGGAGATAGCAGAAGCTCTGACCACAATCTTTCAATCCTCCTTGGATATGGGCGTGGTGCCAGAGGACTGGAGGATTGCAAATGTTACACCCTTATTCAAAAAAGAGGACAGCGATAAACCTGGTAACTGCAGGCCAATCCGTCTAACATCAGTGGTGGGAAAACTACTAGAGACCATTTTCAAGGACAAAGTTACTTCTCACTTGGAGAAGCATGGGTTAATATGGGACAGCCAGCACAGATTTGTTAAAAGCAAATCATGTCATAAGAACATAAGAAATAGGAGCAGGAGCAGGCCAAACAGTCCCTCAAGCCTGCTCCTCCATTCAATAAGATCATGGCTGATCTTCGACCTCAACTACACTTTCCCATCCGATCCTCATATCCCTTGATTCCCTTAGAGTCCAAAAATCTATCGATCGCAGCCTTAACTATACTCAACAACTGAGCATCCACAGCCCTCTGGGGTAGAGAATTCCAAAGATTCACAACCCTTTGAGTGAAGAAATTTCTCCTCATCTCAGTTCTAAATGGCCGACCCCTTATCCTGAGACTGTGCCCCCTAGTTCTAAACACTCCAGCCAGGGGAAACAACCTCTCAGCATCTACCCTGTCAATCCCCCTCAGAATCTCATATGTTTCAATGAGATCACCTCTCATTCTTCTAAACTCCAGAGAGTATAGGCCCAATCTACTCAATAACTGAGTCTAACTAACCTGATTGAGTTCTTTGATGAAGTAACAGAAAAAAAGAAAGACTTGTATTTCTGTAGCGCCTTTCACGACCACCAAACGTCTCAAAGCACTTTACAGCCAATAAAGTACTTTTTGAAGTGTAGTCACTGTTGTTATCTGAGAAACGCAGCAGCCAATTTGAACTCAGCAAGTTCCCACAAATAGCAATGTGATAATGACCAGATAATCTGTTTTTGTAATATTGATTGAGGGATAAATATTGGCCAGGACACCAGGGATAACTCCCCTGCTCTTCTTTGAAATAGTGTCATAGGATCTTTTACGTCCACCTGAGAGGGCAGACAGGGCCTCGGTTTAATGTCTCATCTGAAAGACGGCACCCCTGACAGTGCAGCACTCCCTCAGCACTGCACTGGACTATCAGCCTAACTTTATGTGCTCAAGTCCCTGGAGTGGGACTATGAACCCACAACCTTCTGACTCAGACGCGAGTGTGCTACCCATTGAGCCACAGCTGACACAGGGTATCAAACAAAGGTAGTGATGAAGGTAGTGCAGTAGATGTTGTACATATGGACCTTCAAAAGGCATTTGATAAAGTACCACATAGAATCATAGAATCATGGAATAGTACAGCACAGAAGGAGACTATTCAGCCCATCGAGTCTGCACCAACAGTGCATTCCAAATCCTAACCACTCGTTGCGTAAAGAAGTTTTTCCTCATGTCGCCTCTAGTTTACCAATCACCTTAAATCTGTGCCCTCTTGTTATTGACCCTTCAGCCATTGGAAACAGTTTCTCTTTATTTACTCTATCTGAACCCTTCATCATTTTAAACACCTCTATCAAATCTCCTCTCAATCTTCTCTGCTCTATGGAGAACAAACCCAGTTTCTCCAGTCTATCCACATAACTGAAGTCCCTCATCCCTGGAAACATTCTAGTAAATATGTTCTGTACCCTATCCATACCCTTAATGTCCTTCCTAAAGTGTGGTGCCCAGAATTGAACACGATACTTGAGCTGGGGCCAAACTAGTGTATTATATAGGTTTAGCATAACTTCCTGACTTTTGTACTCTATGCCTCTATTTATAAAGCCCAGGATCCCATATGCTTTATTAACTGCACTGTTAACCTGTCCTGCCACCTTCAAAGATTTGTGCACCTGTCCTGCCACCTTCAAAGATTTGTGCACAAATACCCCCAGGTCTCTCTCTTCTTGCACCCCCTTTAAAATTGTACCATTTAGCTTGTATTGTCTCTCCTCATTCTTCCTACCAAAATGTATCACCTCACACTTTTCTGCGTTAAATTTCATCTGCCATATGTTCGCCCATTCCACCAGCCTGTCTGTGTCCTCTTGAAGTGTTTGTGCATCATTTTTTATTTTAAAATTTTTAATTTAAGATTTATATTAACCCTTACGCTGGTGAAAGCCGGCCCTACGCCTGCTTGTGCCAGGTGTAAGGGTTTTGTGGGCCTTTGCTGGGCAGTAGTTGGGCAAATAGCCCAACTCTGTGCCAGTGAAAGTGATTTCTCAGTCGGTGCGGAAGATTTGCCAAGGCGAACCGTGACAGATCGCAAGTTCCAAACCCGGAACTTGCGGGGCCTTTCTGAAGGCTTACGACCACAAATTCCAGGCCAATATGTTGATGGGCTGGTAACAGTACCTTGCCTCCAATCTGAACTGGCTCTACTGGGGAAAGGCAAAACATGGGAGTATTGATGGGACACAGAGGCTCTCCGTGGTACAGATGCGAAGCGCTCGTCATAACGCAATACCTCCCTCTCCCTACATGAACAGTCCTTGCCTGGTCATGGCTCCACCGACTTATGACCACCATGCAATTAGGAGAGTGTTCATCCAGTGTGAAGTCACAGGCTAGCGTGGTGTACTGATACACATCACACCGACATACCCATTCATTACCAATTTGCCTACAGCATCCCAGGTCTGGGGCTAACCATGTGTCCTTTTTATCAATCAAACATCAGGGATGATCTTTAAATTAATTGAAGATGGTATTACCTTCGGAGTGTTCAATAACTCCTACAGACTCTACTCTGTACAATCGTACCGGTGGGGCCATGGAGTAGGGACTGCCAGATCGCTGGAATTTGACTACCTTCACTTTGGGAGTGGGCCTGAGGGGCGAAGAAAGCTAGGTCGTGTCGCCTTATACATTTGTATTCCTCCAGCGTCTTATTGGCTCCCAGCCAGATAGCTAAGTGATGGTTCTTAACAAAAGCAGGAACGTGGTTGGACTCTAAATCGGACTGTCCCTTCTGGATTAAAGTGAATACGAAATTTTCATACATGCTACACGTAACTGCTTTTGCAACACGGTGGCATAGTGGTTAGCACTGTTGCCTCACAGCGCCAGGGACCCGGGTTCGAATCCGGCCGCGGGTGACTGTCTGTGTGGAGTTTGCACATTCTCCCCGTGTCTGCGTGGGTTTCCTCCGGGTGCTCCGGTTTCCTCCCACAGTCCAAAGATGTGCGGGTTAGGTTGATTTGGCTATGATAAATTGACCCTTAGTGTTAGGGGGGATTAAATACGTGGGGTTACGGGGATAGGGTCGGTGCAGGCTCGATGGGCCGAAATGGCCTCTATCTGCATTGTGGGGATTCTGTGAGATGTTCTGCTGTGCCTAATTTTGGTTATTTGTCTCAATGATTTCATTGTCCTTATCCGAGATGGACTGCACTGCGACCACCATCTCCCGAGTGGACAACAGGGTTTTGCCCTGTTCATGAATCAGGTCACCACTCTGGCCGTTTAGTTTGGTCAATAATCCCTTCAACTGTCTCCGCATAACTTTGTCATGCTCCCACATACTTTCTATGTTTATTTGATTAATTCCTGCTGCACTGGCTGTGGCTCCTATACCTACTCATTCAGCTAAACCCCTTTTCTGTCGAGCCCTTATTCCCTCTTTCTTTTCCAAGTCGAGACTTCCCCAGTCCTTCCTCTGGTTTCTGGCCTGTGAATCCTCTACCAGCACCTTTAACATAAGACGAAACAAAGTAAGATCATTATTATGACACAATCCCTTGGGCATATATAAAAGGATTAAATTAAAAACAACCGCTACAATTTCAAAGCGCACATCATTATACAATATATCTCCGGATTCTACCACCGCCAGCCCATTCAGCAGTGGCTTAGGGAGTAACTTGGAGCAAGTGGTGTGGGGGCTCCCAGGGCCCCCCTACCCAGGTGTGGGACGGCTTCCAATTTTACATACGAGGTGCTATATCCATCTCCTCCGCCTGGCTGACATCGAACATTACCACTGTGCCTAGTCCAGAACTGGGGCCAATTTAACGTTTCACTCATTATTAAGCCACTCATCTCATCAGATTGTCGGGATGTCTTTCCCTTGTAAGGTACCCCGATATTGCCTATAGGAGGGGCTGTCATTCCGTATGTGTCCTGAAACCACTGCCATCGGATTCCCTCTGTCGTCCCATTTCCTTTACATGTACATTTTACCCGTACACCCTCTTCCACGCGCGCCCCAATGATTCGGTTCTCATACAACAGTTCCTTTAAGTAGCCGGGACTCCCAGCTATCTCCCAGCGGCATCTCCATTGTCGACTCAGTCGCTCTTTGATGTTTTTCTTACCTTCCCTTTCTGCTCTCTCATTGTACAGTATATAGTATATATAGTCTTTGGGAAGTTATGACATTGTCTCGAAATCACCGCTAGGTGGCAACCTTGAAACGCGTTACTCCCAATCCACAAGTATAACAAGGGATACATCTTTTAATTTTTCAGAGTTCATTCATTCACCTGTTAAGATCAAGCACAATACATGGTTACCAGTTTTGTCACTGATTCTACTTCGCAACAGATTTCAGCTGATTAATATGGTACCATCTATCTACCTTTTTGTTGTTTCTAGTGTCTATTCGGACTGGGCTGGCCCTATCTACTATCAGGAAGGGGCCTTTCCAATTTGGTTGAAACACATGCTCCTTTTTACAGTAGTTCATCAGCATGACCACTTCACCAACCTGGCACTCATAAGGTCGCAACTTTTTGTCAAAGTACTTCTTAATCTGTTGCTTGGTTTTACCCATATTTCTGGCTACAAATTCATTGGTCTCGTTAACATAGGCCACCATCTGCCTTAACCACGTATTGTTAGCTCTACCCATCAACAGTGGCATGGCTGTGGGCAGTAGCAGATGCCCTGGTGTGCGCACCAACCGACCCGTCATTGCCCGATACGGTGACACTCACGTTGTGGAATGCGGAGTAGACCGAATAGCCAGCAAACACAATCGGTGACATGTTGGCCCATTGAGTGGGGTGTTCTGCACAAAACTTCTTAAGCATCGTCTTTAGGGTCCCATTTCCCCTCTCCACCACTCCCGAAGATTGTGGGTGGTGGCTCACATGTAGTTTGTATGTTATCCCCATTAACTTTTTATTTTGGTAAAAATTTGTCCTGTAAAATGAAAGCCTTGGTGGCTGTCGACCTGTATCGGCGCTCCTCACCTGCAGAACATCTCACTCAATAACAACCGGGCAGCTGTAGCCACGGTGTTCTTTGTACATGGAAAGGCCACGGTCCTTTTAGTCAACTTGTCTATGACCACCAAGCAAGGAAGTTACCCTGACGGGGCTTCGTGCATGGGTCCAATGAAATCAATTTGGAGATGAGTCCTTGGACCATGGGGGGCCGGAGCACTCTGAAGAAGGGCCCTGTTGGTACACAAGGTCAGGTTATGCTGCAGGCACGCATCACAGTGAGCGACCCTTTGAGTGATATCCTCTTTCAACTGAGGCCACCAGGCCACTTTCATCATTTTCTCAGCCGTAGTATCAGCTGGATAATGCCCACCTATCGGGTGCAGGTGGGACATTTCAAAGAATTCATCCGCCATTGCAGGGGCAATACAAACAACAGGAAAGGAATCGGGGGTGGGCCTGAACATGAGGAGGGGGTTTCCAGAGCGGTTAGACTTTCCCTCCAGCACATCTGGTGGGCCCACTCCGTCGGCTGGGGCAAGGGTCTACCTTGCTGGTGCCACGCAAGGGTGCGCTCCTAGAGGGGCCATTGCATCTGGAGGGTGAATAAGTTGTATTGGGCTAATAAGAGCATAAGAACTTAAGGAATAGGAGCAGGAGTAGGCCCTCGAGCCTGCTCCACCATTCAATAAGATCATGGCTGATCTTCGACCTAAACTCCCCAATCGACCCTCCAAACTGGGCACATCACCAAGGTCCGAACGGGTCGCCAGAGATGGCAGCTTGTTTTGCTGCTCGGTCAGCGCGAGAATTCCCCAATCTGTGTGCGTCTGTACCCCTGGTGTACGCCTTAACCTTTCCAATTTAACATGAGTGTGCCCTAGCCTGTAGCACTTCCCACAGTTGCCGAAATACCGTGGCATGCACCAGCAATCTGCCATCGGAGGTTCGCCAATCATTCCGATGGTAAAGAGGAAGGGACGGCATGGTGTTGATAGCGTAGGCACTGCCAGACCATATATTAACTGATTGAGCAGATATTTCTGTCCCCGCAGTCAGTAAGGCGGCTAGTTCAGCACACTGGGCAGAATGAGGAGTACATTTGTACTGAAGAGCTCAATCTGGCAAAAGTACTGCTAATCCGGTTACATAGAAACATAGAAGATAGGAGCAGGAGTAGGCCATTCGGCCCCTCGAGCCTGCTCCGCCATTCGATGAGATCATGGCTGATCATCCAAACTCAGTACCCTGTCCCTGCTTTCTCCCCATATCCCTTGATACCTTTAGCTTTAAGAAATATATCTAACTCATTCTTGAATATATTTAATGACTTGGCCTCAACTACCTTCTGTGGTAGAGAATTCCACAGGTTCACCACTCTCTGGGTGAAGAAATTCTTCCTCATTTCTGTCCTAAATGGCTTACCCCTTATCCTTAGATTATGGCCCCTGGTTCTGGACTCCCCCGACCATCGGGAACATCCTTCCTGCATCTAGTTTGTCCAGACCTGTCAGAATTTTATATGTTTCGATGAGATCCCCTCTCATTCTTCTATACTCCAGCGAGTATAAGCCCAATCGACCCAATCTCTCCTCATATGTCATTCCTGCCATCCCAGGTATCAGCCTTGTGAATCTTTGCTGAACTCCTTCCATGGCAAGAACATCCTTCCTCAGATAAGGCTGCTGGTTTGCCGTCCACATGAAAGGACGAGCCATCGATATGGATATCAGAAACACCAGGTATCACGGCCTTCTGAACGGGGTGTGCTGTGAAGTCAAGCAAGGGGAGCGGCCACTCAAACGGTTCCCCTTGGTACTGCATCGCTTGGGGTAGCAATATGGTGTGTTTTGGAGTAATGTCTAAATGACGCTCCATTAGCAGCAGTGTCCAGTGACCGAGGCAAGCGGAGGAGACCAGCGTGTCTCCTGGTTTCAGCAACAGATTGAGCGGGGTGTGGGGCGAGTGCAGTACCAAGGACTGTAGGCCAGTTATAAAGGCAAGATGTTTCGCCGCCCAGAAGGCAGCCATCAAATGTCTTTCGCGCGCACTATAGGTATTCGCCACGTCTGTCAGAATTCGTGAGGCGTCTGCGATGGGTAGGAGCTGGCCTTGCACGTCCTGGCAGAGGACTGCAGCCAAACTTCGGTCAGTCGCTCCCCCGTCAAGATGGAAAGGTTTACTCGGATCTGGGGCCACCAGGTGTATCGCCTGCATGACCACTTGTTTTAACAGGCGAACCGCCTCGGATTGTTTGGAAGACCAGTTAGACTGCACATCGTCCTCTTTGCCTTTTAGAAGTTCATACAAAGGCTTTGCTAACTCGACAAATTTGGGTATAAATGCCCGTTGATATCCAACGAGACCGAGAAATGAACGTAAAGCCGTCTTGGAAGCAGGCAGAGGCAGTCTTTGAATAATCTGTACCTTTAAGTTGTTGGGCCGCTGGAACAGAAACATAACACGTTGTTGTACTGGCTGTGCCTGATGTGGGTTCACCTTCAGCCCCGCCTCCCGCAGCATTCGGAGAAGCTCCTCCAGGAGTCACGTGTGATCCTCCTTTGTCTCGGTGGCCAAAAGCAAATCGTCAACGTACTGTAGCAAACAATCGGGTCGAGAAACATTTCTAACAGCTGCAGCCATATGTTTATGGAGAATTGTTGGAGTGTTGTGAAACTCCTGTGGTAGACGAGTCCCTGTATAACTCTGGTCCTCAAAAGTAAAAGCAAACTTATACTGATCCTGCCGGAGCACGGGAACACTCCAGAAACCATCGGCATTGTCGAGGGTAGAAAAATACTTGGAACCTGTTGGAATCTGGGACAGGAGGGTCTGAGCCTCCCGCACCACAGGTGAGCATGCCGGTGTAACCGAGTTTAGTTTACGGTAGTCAGTGGATAACCGCCAGCTGCTGTCGGGTAACTGTCCTTTGGAATTGGATACTTTCTTAACAAAAGGATGTGGTGGCCCGTTTGTGGTTTCCTCCACATTCGTGCGCCCGCAATCATGCTTAGTCTTTGCAAACACTTCATCATAATCCTGAATAAGAGCCTGAACTGTGGGGTCAGGCTGGATCAAGGGAGGATGTTGTTCTGCCTTTTTAATGGCCAACACTGAGTGAACGTCCGAAATCTCTGCCCATGGGTCTGAACAACCACCTACCCCCGAACCACAAACATTCATTTGCATAATCGACTAAAACTCCATATTGTCCCAACACGTCGGTACCCAAGATCCCTCCCCCATCTTTAGTACACATTACTACTGCGGACTGCAATTCCCACACGACCGCACCGATTGTCAAGCGAAAATCAGGGACCCTAATAGCAACCTGCGAGGATCCATCAAAACCGGTTAAAAGCAAGCGTTTTCCTCCTGCTGCTGCATGGCGGATGAATGATAGTCACTGCTGACCCTGTGTCGACTAGCATTGTCTGTCGCCGGCCCCCATTAATAATGGCAGACACCACAGGTGGAGCCCGGCCATCACGTCAGAACCCCACTACCGACTACATCGGGGGTCCAACTCCCTTCATTGGCTGTCGCCACCCTGCCCGCGCCCAAGACTGTCGATACTCGGGGCAGAAGGCACTGTTACTGCTGAAACCTGCACTCCCTCTCGGTTCTCTCCCTGACTGGTTAAACTGGCAGTGGTCATTAAAGCCAGCAGCCTATCCACCTTATCCTCCAACACAGAGGGGCCTGGCCTGCCTGAGGGTGCCTGATAGCGGGGAGGTGGACTTCACCTCCTGCCTCTGCAGTCCCAGGCCCTGCGCCCTTGCTGGTCCTGTGAAAGGCCTATGTTTTAGCTCACTGCCAGACATCATAACATTCCAACACGGTTGCAATTACAACTGACCTTGGTTCCCACAACTATCTCCACTCTATGCCTCATCTTTACTGTTGGCTAACAGCCAACTTTCGCTAATTCACCCAACACCCAGCTTCCCTATTTGACTATAGCAGTCCTCTGTCTCACCCCAGGTTGTTCGGGTTACGGATTACTCACAGACTTTAATTAGAAGCAAAAGGGTTACATGTCTAATATAATTCAGGTTATGATTGCATACAGTTGATGATTACAGCCTTCTACGTTTAATTCTTACACACGAGTATAAATCCATTACTGATGATTATAAGCTAATAAAACAAGTATTCTAAAAAATAATTAATCCATGACAATCTTACATAGGCCTCAGCTGGAGTATTGTGTACAAGTCTGGGCACCACTCTTTAGGAAGAATGTCAAGGCCTAAGAGAGGGTATAGAGGAGGTTTACTAGGATGATACCAGGGATGAGGGACTTCAATTATGTGAAGAGATTGGAGAAGTGGGGATTGTTCTCCTTAGAGCAGAGAAGGTTAAGGGGAGACCTAATGGAGATATTCAAAAGCAGGCTTGAGGGGCTGAATGGCCTACTCCTGCTCCTATTTCATATGTTTCTTATGAGGGGTTTTGAGAGAGCAAATAGGTAGAAACTAATTCATCTGACAAGTGGGTCGGTCACCAGAGGTCATAGATTTAAAATAATTGACAAAACAACTAGAAATTTCACCACACAGTGGGTTGTTAAGATCTGAAACACACTTCCTGAAAGGGTGGTGGAAGCAGAATCCATAGGAACTTATAAAAGGCACTTGGTCACGTACTTGAAGAGGACTAATTTGCAGGGTTATGGGGAAAAAGCTGGGGTGTGGGACTAAATTGGAGAGCTCTTTCAAAGAGCCAGCACAGGCCCAACGGGCCGAATGGTCTCCTACTGTAAGATTCTATGATTCTCTTCTATGATAAATGCAAGTTCTTTCTTTGTTCTAGTCCATTGCTGATTGGCAGCCTGTTGGCCAGGGTCTGGTAATGCTGTCTCCTAGCAGCAGAGGGCGCTGGCCCCAGTTCCCTGCATTCCTGTTGTGGCTCTCTTCCTGTTTCCCAGAACTCGCTGGGAGATCAGCAGAAAGGCAGTCAGCTCCAGATTGTGTACCTTCACACTCTCTCTGAGAGTTAGGTTTGTGCAACTTCTTCCTCTTCACCTGTTCTCAGTTTCTGCCACTTCAGTCTGAACAGTTCCCTTACTGTGTCTACCAACACTCACTGCTCAGTTTTAACCATAAACTATTTGTAGAGAGAGTACAAGGAGCTTTACTCTGTATCTAACCCGTGCTGTACCTGCCCTGGGAGTGTTTGATGGGACAGTGTAGAGGGAGCTTTACTCTGTATCTAACCCGTGCTGTACCTGCCCTGGGAGTGTTTGATGGGACAGTGTGTAGAGAGCTTTACTCTGTATCTAACCTGTGCTGTACCTGCCCTAGGAGTGTTTGGTGGGACAGTGTAGAGGGAGCTTTACTCTGTATCTAACCCGTGCTGTACCTGCCCTGGGACTGTTTGATGGGACAGTGTGTAGAGAGCTTTACTCTGTATCTAACCTGTGCTGTACCTGCCCTAGGAGTGTTTGGTGGGACAGTGTAGAGGGAGCTTTACTCTGTATCTAACTCGTGCTGTACCTGCCCTGGGAGTGTTTGGTGGGGCAGTGTAGAGGGAGGTTTACTCTGTATCTAACCCGTGCTGTACCTGCCCTGGGAGTGTTTGGTGGGACAGTGTAGAGGGAGCTTTACTCTGAATCTAACCCGTGCTGTACCTGCCCTGGGATTGTTTGGTGGGACAGTGTAGAGGGAGGTTTACTCTGTATCTAACCCGTGCTGTACCTGCCCTGGGAGTGCTTGATGGGACAGTGTAAAGGGAGCTTTACTCTTTATCTAACCCGTGCTGTACCTGCCCTGGGAGTGTTTGATGGGACAGTGTAAAGGAAGCTTTACTCTGTATCTAACCCGTGCTGTACCTGCCCTGGGAGTGTTTGATGGGACAGTGTAGAGAGAGCTTTACTCTGTATCTAACCCATGCTGTACCTGCCCTGGGAGTGTTTGATGGGCCAGTGTAGAGGGAGCTTTATGCTGTATCTAACCCGTTCTGTACCTGCCCTGGGAGTGTTTGATGGGACAGTGTAAAGGAAGCTTTACTCTGTATCTAACCCGTGCTGTACCTGCCCTGGGAGTGTTTGATGGGACAGTGTAGCGAGAGCTTTACTCTGTATCTAACCCATGCTGTACCTGCCCTGGGAGTGTTTGATGAGACAGTGTAGAGGGAGCTTTGCTCTGTATCTAACCCGTGCTGTCCCTGACCTGGGAGTGTTTGATGGGACAGTGTAGAGGGAGGTTTACTCTGTATCTAACCCGTGCTGTACCTGCCCTGGGAGTGTTTGATGGGACAGTGTAGAGGGAGCTTTACTCTGTATCTAACCTGTGCTGACCATTGCAGGATCCACGTGCACAGCAGAGCTCAGTAACAGCCGGTAACCATGGCGAGTGTTGAGGTTAAGGAAGGCACGGTGGAGCTGGAAGGACAGGAGCTGTTTTACCGTCGGGCGGGACCCCCTGAGCAGCCCCCCAAACTCTCTGTGCTGCTGCTCCATGGCATTAGGTTCTCCTCCGAGACTTGGCTGAATCTCGGTACCCTCCAGAAGTTGGCGGAGGCCGGGTACCAGGCGGTGGCAATCGACTTACCAGGTAAGGAGGCCGGTTACCCTCGACCAGCACTGGCATTGAGTGAGCAGTCTCGCTGATGGGGAGGGATGCAGACCTAGCCTATTGAAGGAGCGCCTGCTGTTTGGTTCAGTTCTTGTGCACACCCGCGTGTATCTCTGACATTTCCACAGGGATTAACCGTTTTTATTTCTTGATTAATTCTCAGGTTGTGGGCGTCACTAGCAAGGTCGGCATTTATTGCCCATCCCCTGTTGCCCTGTACACTTGCTCGGCCACTTCAGAGGGCAGTTGAGAGTCAACCAGGTTGGCTAGAGTCATATATAGGCCAGACCGGGTAAGGACGGCAGGTTTCCTTCCCTAAGGGACATTAGTGAACCAGCTTCACGGTCACTTTTAATGATGCCAGCTTTTTATCTCAGATTTTTAAACTGAATTCAAATTCTGAAACTGCCATGGTGGGATGTGAGCGCGTGTTCTCTGGATTATTAGTCCAGTTACATAACCACTATACCACCGTACCCATAAGTTAATGGGCAGCATTAGAAGCAGCCTGTAGTTTCTCTTGTGTTTTAGCTGTGTTGTCCATTCGGGGTTCCTGGCAGGGAGAGGCCGCTGTCATTGTGAAAGGCCCAGGGTGCGCTCCTTATGTTACAACATCATCAACAAATTAGACTAGTCAGGGTGAACGTCAGGAACGTTTGGAATGATGAGGGCACTTTAACCCACTCCTCCCCACCCCCTTCCCTTCGAGACGCTGATCACATGCTTTATAAAGAATGACTTCCTTATACAGCTGCACCCATCCAGGCAAGTGACTCGAGCCTTGTAGATGGTGGAGAGGCTTTAGGGAATCAGGAGGTGAGCTACTCGCCGCAGAACACCCAGCCTCTGACCTGCTCTAGTAGCTTAGTGACAAATTGCCTTCAGCATCTTTTTTGTTCTGCCAGTTTTCTCCACTCCTTACCTGGAGTGTGGCTCCATAGTCGCCGAGGGCCCTTCAAGTGGCTCAGTAACGTGGCCACTCCTCATGTGTGCATCATCTGTTAAGTTTTGGCAGGCTATTCACTTGCAGAGTGCATCACAGTTAATCCTGACCTATCCTCAGCCGACATAGACGCGAGCAGGGCTTGCCCCTCCCTAGCCCGGGGATGCTGGGTGTAGTCATAACACAAAGTTGGCTGGGATCAGTTCAGTCAGCACAGGCTGGTGATCGAGGCTGAGGCCTTTTGGCTCCGTATGACTGGGCTGATCGATGCCGTTCCCGAGGGAGCCGCTCTTCCTGATCTGGGGCCGTGTGTTATTCTGCGTTGTACGTTAAAGGTACTGTGGCCGACTTTCCTTCCGCTCTTTCTCTTCTCCCCCAGGTCTGGGTAACTCCAAAGAATACACTGCTCCGGGCAGTGTGGGGGATCTCGCTCCCGACAGTTTCCTCATGAATGTGCTGAAGGGTTTGGAGCTGGGCCCAGTCGTGATAATCAGCCCGTCACTGAGCGGAATGTATTCACTGCCGTTCCTGTTTGGACACAATGGTATGGTGAAGGGATTCATCCCTGTGGCTCCCATCTGCACTGAAAAGTTCTCCGCTGAGCAGTACACCAGTGTGCAGGTAAGCTGGCTCTTCACAGAAAGACTTGCATTTATATCGCCTCTTTCACATCCTCAGCATGTCCCGAGGCACTTCACAGCCAATGAAGTTCTTTCTGAAATGTTGTCACTGTTGTAATGTAGGAAACGCGGCAGCTGATTTGCACACAGCAAGCTCCCACAAACAGCAGTGTGATTATGATCAGA
The DNA here is from genome assembly GCA_030390025.1 of Squalus acanthias. NCBI lineage: Eukaryota > Metazoa > Chordata > Chondrichthyes > Squaliformes > Squalidae > Squalus > Squalus acanthias. The sequence continues at coordinate 3,225,093 of CM059444.1, read as the reverse complement.
TAATCTGTTTTAGTGATACTGGTTGAGTGATAAATATTGGCCAGGACACCGGGGAAAACTCCCCTGCTCTTCTTCGAAATAGTGCCGTGGGATCTTTTACGTCCACCTGAGAGAGCAGACGGGGCCTCGGTTTAACGTCTCATCTGACAGCGCGGCGCTCCCTCAGTAATTGCACGGGAGCGTCAGCCTGGATTTTGTGCTCAAGTCTCTGGAGTGGGGCTTGAACCCGTGACCTCTGACTCAGGCGAGAGTGCTGCCCACTGAGCCACGGCTGGAGCTTGTTGTGCTGAATTTCAGTCTCGTGGAATAACTATATTAGAATGAAGATTGTTTTTTCCAAGGTACAGTGTCAGCCCTGAAGAGGTGGGGGTTAGGTTCCTGGGCACGGCAGGTGTGTTACGGTTCAGTACGTTGCTCACCTTTAGCGGTGGCACGGTCTCTGACACAGTACACGGGCCCCAACGGCAGTCGTTTATCCAGCTGTGGCCGGCATGTGATTCGAGGAACCCCACTACCACACCTTGGTCACCACAGAGTGATTGCCAGCAAGTTATTTGACCTCGGAGGGGGATCAGAGCCCAAGTCAATCAGTATCCAACATCCACACATGCTTTACAGGAGCAGGAACTCTGGCTGGTTCCCCCTCTCTTTAACCCACGGGTCACTGGACAGTGATCAGGAGCAGGAACCCTGGCTGATTTCCCCTCTCTCTAACCCAGGGGTCACTGGACAGTGATCAGGAGCAGGAACCCTGGCTGATTTCCCCTCTCTCTAACCCAGGGGTCACTGGGCAGTGATCAGGAGCAGGAACCCGGGCTGATTTCCCCTCTCTCTAACCCAGGGGTCACTGGGCAGTGATCAGGAGCAGGAACCCTGGCTGATTTCCCCTCTCTCTAACCCAGGGGTCACTGGGCAGTGATCAGGAGCAGGAACCCTGGCTGATTTCCCCTTCTCTCTAACCCAGGGGTCACTGGGCAGTGATCAGGAGCAGGAACCCTGGTTGAATTCCGCTCTCTCTAACCCAGGGGTCACTGGGCAATGATCAGGAGCAGGAACCCTGGCTGATTTCCCCTCTCTCTAACCCAGGGGTCACTGGGCAGTGATCAGGAGCAGGAACCCTGGCTGATTTCCCCTCTCTCTAACCCAGGGGTCACTGGACAGTGATCAGGAGCAGGAACCCTGGTTGAATTCCGCTCTCTCTAACCCAGGGGTCACTGGGCAGTGATCAGGAGCAGGAACCCTGGCTGATTTCCCCTCTCTCTAACCCAGGGGTCACTGGGCAGTGATCAGGAGCAGGAACCCTGGCTGATTTCCCCTCTCTCTAACCCAGGGGTCACTGGGCAGTGATCAGGAGCAGGAACCCTGGCTGAATTCCGCTCTCTCTAACCCAGGGGTAACTGGGCAGTGATCAGGAGCAGGAACCCTGGCTGAATTCCGCTCTCTCTAACCCAGGGGTCACTGGGCAGTGATCAGGAGCAGGAACCTTGGCTGATTTCCCCTCTCTCTAATCCAGGGGTCACTGGACAGTGATCAGGAGCAGGAACCCTAGCTAATTAATGTTCCCCCTCCAATGCAGGGAGTGCCAAGATCAGTTGCAGTCCCCAATGTCACCTGAGCTGAGATCAGCTAGCATGGACCAGGCATTGAACCTGGGACTTTTCTGGTCCTCCATTCGCCACGATACTTCTACAACCATTGATCTGCTCAACCATTCCCTCAATCTCCATCATTGACCCCTTATCTTCACTCCCTCAAGTCCAAGTGGTGCAGACATGAGCGTATCTGATGCACAACTGGTTTAGCCATTCATCACCACTTCAAGTGCTATCTGACCTCGCCTAACATATGTGAAGAGCTCATGGTCCTCTTTGTCACGAACACTGAGGCTAACCTCTGCTGCTTCCCCCTTGCCTACCAAGCCAAAGCTCCCCTAGTCTCCTCCTGCCTTAGCCCTGTTTCTCTCTAGCTTCTCTCCCATGTCCACTCATGTCCTCTCGCAGCTCATCTTGTCCACAAGACCCACCTCCTGTTCCCTTGACCCCATTCCCACCCAACTTCCCTTACTGGCCCTCATGCTAGCTGACATTGTAAGTGGTTCCCTCTCCTCGGGTACTGTCCCCGTCCTTTTCAAAATCACCACCATTATCTTTCGTCCTCAAAAAAACCCCACCCTTGATCCCTCTTGTCCTTGCAAATTACCACCCAACTCCAACCTCCCTTTCGCCTCCAAAATCCTTCAACGTGTTTTCGCCTCCAAAATCCGTGCCCATCTTTCCCACAACTCTCTGTTTGAATCCCTCCAATCCGGTTTCCACCCCACCAGTGCTGAAACGGCCCTTATCAAAGTACAAATGACATCCTAGGCGACTGTGACCATGGTAAACTATCCCTCTCATCCTTCTCGACCTGTCTGCAGCCTTTGACACAGTTGACCGCATCATCCTCCTCCAACGCCTCTCCTTCGTCACCCAGCTCAGTGGAACTGCGCTCGCCTGGTACCACTCTTGCCTATCCGATCGTACCCGGAGCATCACCTGCAATGTCTTCCCTTCCCGCTCCCACGCCATTGCCTCCAGAATGCCCCAAGTGGCCGTCCCGGACCCCATTCTTCCTCAGCGACATATTGCATCTTGGCGACATTATCGGCATTCATGGGATCAGCTTCCACATAGACGCTAATGACACCCAGCTCGACAGCTCCACCACCTCCCTCAACCTCTCCACTACCTCTGCGTTGTCTGACATCCAGTCCAGAATGAGCTCACAATGATCAGTCAATCCCAGATAAGGCCATCCGTGATCACTTCCTTGTATCGCTCTCCACCCACGTCCCCCTTACCCCTCCCAACCCTACTGACTTCAGTGTCCGCCCCCTGGAAAAATCTCTCTCCCAACTCTCTTACAACTGTGCTTTCAAAATCCCAACTGTCCAGCCTTTGGCCCTCCATTCACCACAACATTTCTCCAGCTACCGATCTGCTCAACCACACCCTCACCACCAACTATGATGCCCAAGTGCCCATTAAAACCATTACTCTCCCTCACCCTGGTACAGCCCTCAACTCTGTTCCCTTAAGTCCAAGGGATGCAGACTTGAACGGATATGTCGAACAGCTGGTTTAGCCATTCACTGCCAGATCTGGCTGGACCACATAAAGCATTATCGGGTCCTGCTCTCATCTGCCAAAACTGCTCACTATACCAGCATCCTCACTATACCAACTTCCTATCCTGGCTCCCATGTTAGCTGACATTGATAACGGTTCTCTCTCCTCAGGTACTGTCCCACTCTCCCTCAAATCTGTCGTCATCACCCCTCTCCTCAAAAAAAAAAAACAACCCTTGACCCCTCCGTCCTTGCAAACTACCGCCCCATCTCCAACCTCCCTTTCCTCTCAAGTCCTTGAACGTGTTGTCGCCTCCCAAATCCGTGCCCTTCTTTCCTGGAACTCCATGTTTGAATCTCTCCAATTAGATTTCCGCCCCTGCCACAGTACCGAAACGGCTCTCATCAAAGTCACAAATGACATCTTATGTGACTGTGACAAAGGTAAACTATCCCTCCTCATCCTTCTTGACTTGTCTGCAGCCTTTGACATGGTTGACCAAGGCCTCTCCACCATCGTTCAGCTGGGTGGGACTGCACTCGCCTGGTTCCATTCTTATCTATCTAATCGTAACCAGAGAATCACCTGCAACGGCTTCTCTTCCCGCTCCTGAATCGTTACCTCTGGTGTCCCCCAAGGATCTATCCTTGGTCCTCTCCTATTTCTCATCTACATGCTGCCCCTTGGCGACATCATCCGAAAACACAGCATCAGTTTCCACATGTACGCTGACGACACCCAGCTCTACCTCACTACCACTTCTCTCGACCCCTCCACGGTCTCCAAACTGCCAGACTACTTGTCCAATACCAAGAACTGGATGAGCAGAAATTTCCTCCAATTAAATATTGGGAAGACCAAAGCCATTGTCTTTGGTCCCCGCCACAAACTCCGTTCCCTAGTCACCGACCCCATCATTGTCCCCGGCAACTTTCTGAGGCTGAACCAGACTGTTCACAACCTTGGTGTCATATTTGACCCCAAAATGAGCTTCCGACCACACATCTGCGCCATCACTAAGACCGCCTATTTCCACCTCCGGAACATCCGCCCTTGCCTCAGCTCATCCGTTGCTGAAACCCTCATCCATGCCTTTGTTACCTCTAGACTTGACTATTCCAACGCACTCCTGGCTGGCCTCCCACATTCTACCCTACGTAAACTTCAGGTCATCCAAAACTCATCAGCTCGTGTCCTAACTCGCACCAAGTCCCGTTCACCCATCACCCCTGTGCTCGCTGATCTACATTGGCTCCCGGTTAAGCAACGCCTTCATTTTAAAATTCTCATCCTTGCTTTCAAATCCCTCCATGGCCTCGCCCCTCCCTATCTCTCTAATCTCCTCCAGCCCCACAACCCCCCCCCCCCCCGAGATATCTGTGCTCCTCTAATTCTGCCCTCTTGAGCATCCTTGATTTTAATAGTTCAACCATTGGTGGCCGTGCCTTCAGCTGCCAAGGCCCTAAGCTCTGGAATTCCCTCCCTAAACCTCTCTGCCTCTCCTTCCTCCTTTAAGACGCTCATTAAAACCTACCTCTTCTGCCCTAATATCTCCTTATGCGCCTTGGTGTCAAATTTTGTTTTATAACGCTCCTGTGAAGCGCCTCAGGACGTTTTTCTACGTTAAAGGCGCTATATAAATGCAAGCTGTTGTTGGCTTGCACGGCTCTATACCAGAGTGGGCATTGGCCTTCATTGGTAAGCTATTGGGGAGCTTTGTAAAACCTAGGTGCTCTTAAAGTGGCTCCAAGCGTTGCCACTATTCGAGTGATGGAAGATGCTGCTGTGGTGGGCCCCTATGGCACACCTCAACTAATCGGCTAACTGTACCAAGAGCTCCTGTTACTGACCCGCGCTTTACGTTTTTGACAGACCCCAACGCTGATTGTCTATGGTGACGAGGACAAGCCGATGGGAGAGGCGTCCTTCAACAATCTGAAGAACCTGTCCAACCACAAGGTGCACATTATGAAGGGGGCACAGCATGCCTGCTACCTCAATAACCCTGAGGAGTGGCATCACACAGTGCTGGAGTTCCTGCAGAGTCTGTCCTAAATCCTCTGAGACATACGCCATAGCAAAGTAATTACCGTTTATCATTGGACTAATCAGCTCACATTAACGTCAAAATCACTTATCAATATACCAATCCGAATAGACCTTGTTTAGTGCCTTGCCAACTTTCCCCCTATGGCATTTCTGATTTATTTTCGCTTCTTTCTGACATCGTGGCCGCGCCTTGATGCTGACTCGCCAGCGTTCCTCGCCACGCCGGCCAATCAGCCCATCTCCTGCGTGTACAAGATATTAGACTCATAAATGACTTGGAACAGTGCAGAGTAACATCAGACTTCATTCACCTGCTCCAGCCACGCCATGTGAATTAACCAGGGAGGAATGTCGAGTGAAAGGCTTTTCCTGTTTAGTCCACTGTTGGGGTTGTGGTTGTGTGTATAAGAAGGCTGGTTATACATTACACTGAAGGGCTCTCCATGGGTACAGTCTGTTCACAACGGGAACTGGCAGATCTTTCATTGGCATGAAATGACAAAGGCGACGGTTTGGAGAGGTCCGCCCCCCCCCCTCTTCGGGCACTTTCACTTACTCCCCTTCTTGATCTCTGGGTGCCACGCGTCACCTACAGGCAAGAGTGGGAGGTGGGCGACGGGCTCCACCGACGCTGCTCTGGAGCTGCCGGTCGGGAGGTGCCCTGGTCACCCTCCCAACATGGTTGTCTGCAGTCTTTCCCTGACGGGGTTGACGCCAGCCAGGACCATGTCTGGGAGGTTGTTCAGAGTGTTGACAGCAGCCGCTGAGCATCATGGCAGATGCTGTTAATGTGCCTATGGCCTGTGTAATTGAGGTCCCACCACTCCAGATGTTACAGCTGCTTGACATTAGCTTGACACCAGTCTACACCTGTTGATCCATAACGTGGGTCGTGTCAGAGACGGCAGCATGCATCTGGCTGTCGGACTCCATCATATTACTCACAACATCTTCTAAAATCCTGTGTATGGAGCCAGGTGTTGCAGGGCCCTCTGATCTATAGCTGGCTTACTGAAGCCCACATCCCCAGACAGCTGGAGGAGGGACGCTCGGTAGGCCGGGCTTCCAGACAGGGCCTTCAGGTGCTTGTCAAGCCCTCCCCCTGTGGTACCTCTTCCTTATGGGTACTCAGTCCTTCGCTTGGTGCTATCTCAGCCGCGTCAGAAGCTAAATTCTCTTGAGTATAGAAGATTAAGGATGATCTAATTGAGGTGTTTAAGATGTTTAAAGGATTAGATAGAGAGAAACTATTTTCTTTGGTGGGGGAGTCCAGAACAAGGGGGCATAACCTTAAAATTAGAGCTAGGCCCTTCAGGGGTGAAGTCGGGAAGCACTTCACAAAGGGTGTTGGAAATCTGGAACTCTCCCCCCAAAAAACTGTTGAGGCTGGAGGTCAATTGAAAATTTCAAAACTTCGATTTTTGTTAGGTAAGCCAGTAGATGGAGTTAAAATATAGATCAGCCATGATCTAATTGAATGGCAGAACAGGCTTGAGGGGGTGAGGGTCTATTCCAGTTCCTATGGCCCTCAATGTCCTGCCGTGCCCATCTCCATGCTGGTTGCAGTGAGACTGTCGACGGATGCATTGTTGGTGAGTGGCTTTCTTCTTCACCCTGGGACATGCTTGGATTCCCTGCATCTGTAAAGAGAAGAGATGGAATTAATTAGTACATAAACACACTTTATCCACTTTGTTTTGCCAGCAAATGTGACACTGTGCCATTAGCCACCAACTGTACATGTGAACGGATCGATGTGCATTAACACACATGTATTATGGCTTACTGGATTAACAATGGACATACCAGGGTCTACACCAACCTCATGAGGCCCAGAGCCTCGGAGTGGCCCTCTCCCAATTAATTGGACAAGACTGACCTCCCATGGTTTTCCTCGGGAGGGTCTACCATTTGTTCCAGTCACCGTACACCAGCCCTGTCTAGAACACTGAAGATTATGACCGGGTGCTAGTGCTCCTACAGATTCATTCAGAAGTCTTTCTTTTGCAGAACTGAGAAACAAGTGACTGTTTGAACTCAGTCTCTAGGTTAAGAAAGGGCCTAGGCTCAAAGCACATTTTTTTCCACAACAGAAATTGAAAAATAAAAGAGCTGTTTCAACTTACTGTCCATATATAGCTTTTCCTGACAATTTTGAAACAGGTGCCTAAAGCAATTATTAGAACTGGCAGCACAGCAGGAGGCCATTCAGCCCACCCCGCCTGGGCTGGTGGCAGTTCTTCAAATTAGAGTTGAAATTCAACTTCTGGGGAGGTGCAAAACAGATGGGAGCAGATTTGCCGCCCGTTATATACCCTGCCCGATTGAAGTCCGTGGAAGGTAGAATCGGGCGGGGTGTGTAACGGGCGGTCGATCCACCAGGCGGGTGTGTAACGGGCGGTCGATCCACCAGGCGGGTGTGTAACGGGCGGTCGATCCACCAGGCGGGTGTGTAACGGGCGGTCGATCCACCAGGCGGGTGTGTAACGGGCGGTCGATCCACCGGGCGGGTGTGTAACGGGCGGTCGATCCACCGGGCGGGTGTGTAACGGGCGGTCGATCCACCAGGCGGGTGTGTAACGGACGGTCAATCCACCGGGCGGGTGTGTAACGGACGGTCGATCCACCGGGCGGGTGTGTAACGGGCGGTCGATCCACCATCGCCCGTTTGTGACTCCGCTGAAGTTGGATTTCATTCCCGTAAACACGAAATGGCACTTTTTAAGAATTTGTTCTCTGATGTATTTGCGAGACTGCAATTATTGCCCATCCTTAGTTGACCTGAGTTTTTTAAATGACAAAGTGGCTTGCTGGGTCACTTCAAAGGGAGTTATTGCCAATAATGTCGGGTTGGAGTCGCCGGGTAGAATGACAAGTCCACTTGCCTAAAGGATATTCGTGAACCAGCTCAGATTTTTAATGTAATTCTTATACTTGGTGCCAACTCACAAATGACCTGATTTGGAACTCAAAGTCATAATTGGTCACGGTGGGATTTGAACTCGCAATCTCTAGATTGCCCCTACACTCGAGTACGGTATTCCTCTTCTCACCAATAAAATTGTAAAAGTTAACGCAGTAAATTCATTCATAATTAATTTGCCTTTGTAGAAAAAGAAATCTGAACTTCTCTCCAGTTATGGCCATCCTTTCCATATATACGCTGCTATATTACTGCTATATTCTCTCGCCTTGATGATTTTCTTGAGATTATAAAACTTTGTCTGTACTCCCTTTCATTCCACAGCATTGTAATCGACTATTGAAATACATGATTTGGAGCTAACCGATATCAGAATTTGATAATTTTTGCAGGGAGGATAACAAACCCTGTATGTATTACAATAAATTGTGATTTTTATTCCCATAAAGTGACGGTGGGCTCGGTTGATTTGACCAGTCCCTTCGCTGTAGTAACGCAAGGTGTGTAGCAGGAGCCAGGATGTATGTGCAGGGCTGATGGGTCCCATCCAGGCTCTAAACACTTGGAGTGGACTCCCCTGCAGACTGAAGGAGGTGAAAACCCTGGAATCGTTCAAGAAACAATTCGATGCAGCAAAGTGCAATATTTATTCTTGAAAGATTCAACCTACAACGCTTGCTAAAAGTCACAGGAGCTGTACTGGCAGTCCTCCTCGCCCTCCAGGATCCAGGAAGATGAGGAACAGGAGGGAGGGAGGAGGCAGCCGGACAATCAGGCTTACAACGGGCAGTCCGTGACCGGCTCGTCAGACTCGGATTTGAATGAAACCCCAGATCTCTGTTGCTCACCACATCCCCATCATACCATCCCTGTGTCATGCCATATCACAGCGTCCTCCTGGGCACAAAGGTAAAATGAGAGAGACCACAAAATATTCCAAATTCTGTTTAAAAAAAATTATGCATAAACATATCACATGCATTCTAATAATTAATGACCTGCCATAGTTGAATAGCTGCCATTGTGTGCAAGGTGTGAGATGTGGATGTGAGTGTTGGTGGGTGAGTGCTGGGGGTGTGGTGCATTGAGCAGTGTGAAGCTTGAGGTACAGATGGTGGTATGTAGCATTTGTTGAAGCCTTCACTCACCCTGCCCACCCGTGTGAGCTTGTTAAAGTTATTCCTGCACTGGGTGTGGGTCCTGGGGACCACAGTGCTGTCCGTGATGTGGTGTGCCACCTCCCTCCACATAGTGCGGCAGATTTGTGGCGAGGGCCTCCTGCCAGTTGGTGGGTACAGGACCGGCCGCCTTCTCTCCACTGCTAAAACCAATGTCTCCAAAGCTTCATGGGAAAACCTGCGGGCTCTCTCCCTGGGGCGGCAATCTGCCATCAGGATTTGTAAATAAGTGCTCCTTCTCCTTGTCCGTCCGTCCTTATGGTTGTTGAGGCAGCTGCACAGCCAATAATGCTGAGAAAGGTGCTGCAGCATCAATGGATCTCCCCTTTAGTGAAAAAAGCCTGTGGCAATCATTTCTTGCGTTTAGACTACACCTGATATTGATCCATCTTTTCAGTGTACTCTTTTATTGGGGTGATTAAACAAATTGTCTAAATTAATAAAACTTTAAAAGAACCTTTAATAAATTAAATTAAAATTGTGTTGGCCGGGGTGGTGATGCACTCCAGTCCCCGCGGCGCCCACCGGTCGCAGAAAAACTCAAGCGTGCCGGCGGACACCGCGTGCTCCATCTCCAGGGCCACCCGGGCGCGATCTTTTCAGTGTACTCTTTTTGTATGGGTACCAAATCAAAAACTGTAAATCAAATAAAACTTTAAATGAAACTTAATAACTCAAATTAAAATTTGGTAACCCGGGGTGACGATGCACTCCAGTCCCCTGCGGCGCCCACCGGTCGCGGAAAAACTCAAGCGTGCCGGCGGACACCGCGTGCTCCATCTCCAGGGCCACCCGGGTGCGATCTTTTCAGTGTAATGCCAATGAGCTTGGGTTTTTAGACTAGATTTATGGCTCCAATCATTTTAATGAGGAGTGAGGACGAATTTTGCGTGCAGTCTAGATGATTTTCACCTGGTGCTAATTCGCCAGTTTTAGTCTAAACACTGCCCATTTCTTGGCTGTAACGAATTAGTAATTCTATGTACCTGGTGGCCAGAGCTTGCAAGTAGAGCATTCCCGGAGCTGTTTACATAGGCAGATCCCATGCTAATGTTAGCAAAAAAGGTTCCTTACTCAAAGGGTGATAAACAGAGGCAGTTGGTCAGGTCAGGCACTGCCTCACCTAGAATTGTCAGACTTGCAATGGCTGCAGAATGGCACACACATGAAAAAAGCTATTTCTGTTTTAGAGAGAACTGAGGGAAGACCTGTTAGAAGGGTTGAAGATTGGGAAAGGAGTTCAATAAATTGGAAACTGATCACCTTTTTCTGCCGTTCACAGCCTGGACATTAAGCGTGGTTTGGGCAGAGAGGATAATCTGGCGGGTTCTGTAAGAGAACATAAGACATAAGACGTAGGAGCAGGAGTAGGTCATTCGGCCCCTCGAGCCTGCTCCGCCATTCAACAAGATCATGGCTGATCTGATCTTGGCCTCAACTCCACTTCCCTGCCCACTCCCCATAAGAGGTGTGTGATTGGCCCAGGTGATGCTCATCGCCATGGCGATGAAAGACAAAAATCGACCCCACAGATTCAAGATAAGGAAATTAATCAAAAGCAATTCGGACAAAATTTGATTAGTGAAAAAGGGATGACCAGCCTCTAAGACAAACTACCAGCTTAAGCATTGGAGGTCTCGGTATATAAAAGGATTCGGGGACATTACCTTTCATAACTGATAATAAAGGAAAGGGGGTAATTAGATGCACAGGCGGGATAGACTAAGGATGTTCAACCTGAAATCTGTTGCTACTCATCGCAAAGACAGTCCAAGGGAAGGGATTTGCCGATGAGTTGATCTGTGCAATCAGATTCTCACCATTCCCCTGGTTTTTAACAGAACAGCAAAAGAAATGGGTGCAATTTGAGCTGATAGGAAACCGGGTGAAACCAAAGTACTACCTGGCAAAAGGGGACACTGATCGCCTCTGACCAGTGGTAGCAGAGGGTGAGCTCTGCAAAGAAATTCTATCAATAAAACTTATTTATAAAGCAGTCATGAGGAGGCGGACTGAGTGTAGATGATTTTCAGCTGTGACTAGGTGAGTCCAGAGTTCAGTTCTGTTGCCTCCCTGTTATAGCAGCATGCTCTGTTTACATGTGTTTTACCTTGTGGTTAGCTACGCTTTGATTTAGTTGATCATTAACTAAAAAAGTATTTCTTCTTTTAAGGGATTAGCCCCAAAGGTTATTCTCTCCTTGGTGGAAATAGGACTTTTCCAGTAATCTCTTCACATTCCGCAGCTTTTATACAGTTACATTATCTATACAGTAATCTCTAACACCTCATTGCTGTTATGCAAACTGTTACAGTATCTATACAGTAATCCCTAAAACTACTCTCTTACACACACTAACAGTACCTATACAATAATCTCCAACATTGTACCCTTATACACACTGCTGCAGTATCTATACAGTAATCATAGAATGATACAGCACGGAAGGAGGCCATTCGGCCCATTGTGCCTGTGCCGGCTCTTTGGTAGAGCGATCCAATTAGTCCCACTCCTCTGCTTTTTCCCCATAGTTCCGTAATTTTTTTCTCTCTGTGCCTCTCTCGGCATCCTCCGAAGGGCCCATCGAGGCACTCGTCGCTGTCTCCTTACAAGCAGCAACCCCAACTGCCCCATCCTAGTCTCTCGCCGACCTCCCTGCCCAGTACACCACCTTCCCGTCCCACTCACCCCTCCCAATGCTGACCCTGTGAACTCTGCCAACGGATTGGCTATCACCGCCCCTCTCCGCATCTCCCTCCAGAATGTGCGTTCACTTGTGAACAAGGCCCTTGCCATTCATGAGCTCACTGTGGATAATTGCATCGACATCGTCTCCTTGACGGAAACTTGGCTGAGGGGTGATGATACCTTCTCCCTTAATGAAGCCTCCCCGCCTGGCTATACCTTCCACCACTTCCCCGCCCAAACCGCTGCAGTGGTAGTGTGGCACTTATCACCGAATCACACTTTGGTCTGTCCCCTATTCCTCTGGCACCTTCTCCTCCTTTGAGCATCTCACCTTGTTCCATCCCTCTCGCCTCTCATTTAAAATTCTCGTTCTCCACCACCCACCCAAGTACCAGGCCAAGTTTCTCACCGAGATATCGTCACTGCTTTCCTCCCTCAGCCTCTGCACCGAGCGACTTCTCATCCTCAGTGATTTCAGCCTCCATCTCAACTCATCATGCTCTCTCTCCTCTGAGACTGCCCTCCTATCCTCCCTAAATCTCTCCCTCCATATAATATCTCACAGCCACCCCCTTGACCTTGCCATCTCATGTGGCCTCTCTACTCACGTTGTAGTAATGACAGATAAGGCCATCTCTGATCACTTTCTTGTCTCGCTCGCCACCCACATCCTCCTCCCCCCTGCCCTCCCCAACCACAACCCTACTTCCTTCTGTGTTCACCCCTGGAAAAAACTCTCCCCAAAGTCACTCACAACATCACTTTCAAATTCCCAACTGTCTAGCCTTTGGCTCTCCATTCACCGAGACATTTTTGCAGTTACTGATCTGCTCAATCACACCCTCACCTCCATCCTTGATGCCCTTGTTGCCATTAAAACCATTACTCTCTCTCACCCTGGTTGTTCCCCCTGATACGGCCCTCATCTCCGCTCCCTTAAGTTCAAGGGATGCAGACTTGAACATTTATGGTGGACAACTGGTTCAGCCATTCATCACTTAGGTTCACTCGATTGATCCCTGGGATGAGAGGGTTGTCCTATGAGGAGAGATTGAGTAGATTGGGCCTATTCTCTCTGGAGTTTAGAAGAATGAGAGGTGATTTCATTGAGACATATAAGATTCTGAGCGGGATTGACAGGGTAGATGCTGAGAGATTGTTTCCCCTGGTTGGAGAGTCTAGAACTAGGGGTCAAAGTCTCAGGATAAGGGGTCGGCCATTTAGGACTGAGATGAGGAGAAATGTCTTCACTTGGAGGGTTGTGAATCTTTGGAATTCTCGACTCCAGAGGGACGCTGAGTCGTTGAGTATATTCAAGGCTGAGATTGATAGATTTTTGGACTGTAGGGGAATCATGGGATATGGGGATCGGGCGGGAAAAGTGGAGTTGAGGTCGAATGATCTGATTGAATGGCGGAGCAGGCTCGAAGGGCCGTATGGCCAACTCCTGCTCCTAATTCTTATGTTCTTATCACCATGAAAACATAGAAGATAGGAGCAGGAGTAGGCCATTCGGCCCCTCGAGCCTGTTCCGTCATTTAATGAGATCATGGCTGATCATCCAAATTCAGTACCCTGCCCCTGCTTTCTCCCCATATCCCTTGATCCCTTTAGCCTTAAGAAATATATCTAACTCCTTCTTGAATCTATTTAATGAATTGGCCTCAACTGCCTTCTGCGGTAGAGAATTCGACAGGTTCACCACTCTCTGGGTGAAGAAATTCCTCCTCATCTCAGTCCTAAATGGCTTGCCCCTTATCCTTAGACTGTGACCCCTGGTTCTGGACTCCCCTGCCATCAGGAACATCCTTCCTGCATCTAGTCTGTCTAGTCCTGTTAGAATTTTATAAGTTTCAATGAGATCCCCTCTCATTCTTCTAAACTCTAGCGAATATAAGCCTAATCGACCCAATCTCTCTTCATACGTCATTCCTGCCATCCCAGGTATCAGTCTGGTGAATCTTCGCTGTACTCCCTCCATGGCAAGAACATCCTTCCTCAGATAAGGCGACCAAAACTGCACACAATACTCAAGGTGTGGTCTCACCAAGGCCCTGTACAACTGCAGCAAGACATCCTTGCTCCTGTACTCGAATCCTCTCGCTATGAAGGCCAACATACCATTTGCCTTCTTAACCGCCTGCTGTACCTGCATGCTTACCTTCAGCGACTGGTGCACAAGGACACCCAGGTCTCGTTGCACTTCCCCTTTTCCCAATCTATTGCCGTTCAGATAATAATCTGCCTTCCTGTTTTTGACACCAAAGTGGATAACCTCGCATTTATCCACATTATACTGCATCTGCCATGCATCTGCTCAATCACCCAACCTGTCCGAATCATACTGGAGTTTCTCTGCATCCTCCTCACAGCACACACGCCCACCCAGCTTTGTGTCGTCTGCAAACTTGGAGATATTACATCTAGTTCCCTCGTCTAGGGGTCCGAGCACCGATCCCTGCGGTACCCCACTAGTCACTGCCTGCCACTCGGAAAAAGACCCGTTTATTCCAACTCTTTGCTTCCTGTCTGCCAACCAGTTCTCTATCCAAGTCAGTACCTTACCCCCAATCCCATGTGCTTTAACTTTGCACGCTAATCTCTTATGCGGGACCTTATCGAAAGCCTTCTGAAAGTCCAAATACACCACATCCACTGGTTCTCCCTTATCTATTCTACCAGTTACATCCTCAAAAAATTCCAGTAGATTAGTCAAGCATGATTTACCTTTTGTAAATCCATGTTGACTTTGTCCGATCCTGTCACTGTTTTCCAAGTGCTCTGCTATTACATCTTTTATAATGGACTCTAGCATTTTGCCCACTACCGATGTCAGGCTTACCGGTCTATAATTCCCCGTTTTCTCTCTCCCACCTTTTTTTAAATAGTGGGGTTACATTAGCTACCCTCCAATCCATGGGAACTCTTCCAGAGTCTATAGAATTTTGGAAGATGACCAGCAATGCATCTACTATTTCTAGGGCCACTTCCTTAAGTACCCTAGGATGTGGATTATCAGGCCCTGGGGATTTATGGCTGGACCACACAAAGCACTATTGGGTCCTGCTCTCCTCTGCCAAAACTGCTCACTGTTCCAGGATCATCCTGGAATGGAGAGATAATCCCCGGCTTCTCTTCACTACAAACCGTCTTCTGAAACCCCTCTCCCCTGCCTCCTCCACCCTCACCTCCAACAACAAGTGCAAGGGCCTCAAGGACTTCTAAGATTGAGACCATACAATCAGCTGCCTCTGCCGCTTCCCTCCCTTCCCCTAGCCCACCGGGTCAACATTCCCCTGAGGTTATCCCTGCCCTAGCCCCTCTCTAGTTTCTCTCCTATCTCCTCTCATGCCCTCTCCAAACTCATCTTGTCCATGAGACCTACCTCCTGCTCCCTCGACCCTATTCCCACTAACCTACTGACCATCGAACTTCCCTTCATGGCCCCCATGTTAGCTGATATTGTTAACGGTTGTAAGAAATAGAACAGAGAAATAAACTGCAGCATGGTCAGATAACGAGCACAAATGACAAATGGCCGAGGCCAGGACACGGAAGTGATGAGGGAGTCAGAAAATGCAAGACAACATGAACCAGAAAGTCATAAAATGTTCTTAAAGAAACATAACAAGACCTTTAGGACAGAAATGAGGAGGAAAATGACCTCATGAGGCTGTGAGTGGGCTGTCCGAGATACCCTCTCCCTTGTAATTGAACAATAGGATGGGTAAAAATGATTCATGCCAGGCAATCACCAGCCCATCGAAATAAAGTATAAAAGCAGATGACCGAGAGAGGAAAATGGGCAGCTAGGGGCGAAGGCTTCCTCGAGGTGGAAATCAATGCTGGCTTATGCCTAACACCTTGGCCAGGTTTAGCCTCTGAGGTGGATCAATGCTGGCTGACGGCCTAACACCTCCAACAGCTCGAGGGATGAACCAACGGAAGTGACTACTGCTGCAGGCTGCAGAGATCTGCTGACCCAAGACCTCCATGCTGTCTCATCGGGCATCTAACCGTCCGTCCGGTTGTGGCATTCTGCTTTGGGGGTCGTAGATCGCTCTCTACTGTCACGGGTTGTATGTCCATTATACTTATCTTAACCACATGTAATATCTGATTATGCTTTGAACTGTAGCTCTTTAATAAAATACCTTAAAACTCCTAAGACCCTTTGGGTATCTGTGTGTGACCTGTGATCCAAATCTTACACGGTTCTCTCTCCTCAAGTATGTCACCCTCCCCCTCAAATTTGCCATCATCACCCCACACCTCAAAAAACCCACCCCTGACCCCGTCATCCTTGCAAACAACTGCCCCATCTCCAACCTCTCTTTCCTTTCCAGTCCTTGAATGTGTTGTCGCCTCCCAAATCCATGCCCATCTTTACCGCAACTCCATGTTTGAATCCCTCCAATCAGCTATCCACCCCTACCGAAACGTCCCTTATCAAAGTTACAAATGACATCCTATGTGACTGTGACCGTGGTAAACTATCCCTCTCGTCCTTCTCGACCTGTCTGCAGCCTTTGACACGGTTGACCACACCATCCTTCTCCAACGCCTCTCCACTGTTCTCCAGCTGGGTGGGACTGCACTTGCCTGGTTCCATTCTTATCTATCTAATCGTAGCCAGAGAATCACCTGCAATGGCTTCTCTTCCCGCTCCTGCATCGTTACCTCTGGTGCCCCCCAAGGATCTATCCTTGGCCCCCTCCTAGTTCTCATCTACATGCTGCCCCTTGGCGACATCATCCGAAAACACAGCGTCAGTTGCCACGTGTACGCTGACGACACCCAGCTCTACCTCACCACCACTTCTCTCGATCCCGCCACGGTCTCTAAATTGTCAGACTGCTTGTCCGACATCCAGTACTGGATGAGCAGAAATTTCCTCCAACTAAATATTGGGAAGGCTGAAGCCATAGTCTTCGGTCCCCGCCACAAACTCCGTTCCCTAGCGACCGACTCCATCCCTCTCCCTGGCAACTGTCTGATGCTGCACCAGATTGTTCCCAACCTTGGTGTCATATTTGACCCCGAGATGGGAGGGGATCTCATTGAAACTTATAAAATTCTGACAGGACAGGACAGGACAGGACAAACTAGATGCAGGAAGGATGTTCCCGATGGTCGGGGAGTCCAGAACCAGGGGTCACAGTCTAAGGATAAGGGGTAAGCCATTTAGGACAGAAATTAGGAGGAATTTCTTCACCCAGAGAGTGGTGAACCTGTGGAATTCTCTGCCACAGAAGGCAGTAGAGGCCAATTCATTAAATAGATTCAAGAAGGAGTTGGATATATTTCTTAAGGCTAAAGGGATCAAGGGATATGGGGAGAAAGCAGGGACAGGGTACTGAATTTGGATGATCAGCCATGATCGCATTGAATGGCAGAGCAGGCTAGAGGGGCCGAATGGCCTACTCCTGCTCCTATCTTCTATGATTCTATGATTCTATGAGCTTCTGACCACATATCCGCGCCATCACTAAGACCGCCGACTTCCACCTCCGGAACGTCACCTGACTCCACCCTGCCTCAGCTCATCTGCTGCTGAAACCCTCATCAGTGTCTTTGATACCTCTAGACTTGACTATTCCAATGCTCTCCTGACCGGCGTTCCATCTTCCACCCTCTGTAAACTTGAGCTCATCCAAAACTCTGCTGCCTATATGCTAACTCGCACCAAGTCTCGTTTACCCATCACCTCGTCCTCGCTGATGTACATTGGCTCCAGGTCCGACAACACCTCAATTTTAAAATTCTTATTGTTGTTTCAATTCCCTCCATGGCCTTGCCCCTCACTATCTCTGTAAACTCCTGGGCAACGATAGCAGTACGGCGTTCTGGTCTGTCGCTGTTGGGGTTGTCCATGCGGGTCCTGACGTTCCAGGTCCCGAACTTCATTTTAAAGGGTGGAAGATGCCTGTGCGTGAATTCTTTTTATCGTGGGGTGACCGTTGCACACCAGCTACCACACGGGCTTGACAGAGCAAGGTCTTGGTCCAATGGCAAGGGGATCCAAGACGATTGGAGACCAGGCTCTGCTACATCAGCCTAGCACACACACACAAACATACTCCTACTGTCTCCTCCCTCCTTCCCGCAGGTCCTCTCTGCCTGGGTTTCATAGGCTGCAGTGTGGTCCTCCCGACCCCACTGTTGGTCCACACTATGCCACTCCTGGGCCTCGACCTCGCTGCAGGGCTCGTCCTCGCTCCTGGGCCTCGTTCTCGCCCCTGGGTCCCGACTTTGTTCCTGGGCCTCGACCTCGCCCCTGGGTCCCGACCTTATAGTGTGTCTCCTTCCGGTGAGTGTGTCCCGCGGTGTCTCCTTCCAGTGAGTGTGTCCCGCGGTGTCTCCTTCCAGTGAATGTGTCCCGCGGTGTGTCTCCTTCCAGTGAATGTGTCCCGCGGTGTGTCTCCTTCCAGTGAGTGTGTCCCGCGGTGTGTCTCCTTCCAGTGAGTGTGTCCCGCGGTGTCTCCTTCCAGTGAATGTGTCCCGTGGTGTGTCTCCTTCCAGTGAATGTGTCCCGCGGTGTCTCCTTCCAGTGAGTGTGTCCCGCGGTGTCGCCTTCCAGTGAGTGTGTCCCGCGGTGTCTCCTTCCAGTGAGTGTGTCCCGCGGTGTCTCCTTCCAGTGAGTGTGTCCTGCGGTGTCTCCTTCCAGTGAGTGTGTCCCGCGGTGTCTCCTTCCAGTGAGTGTGTCCCGCGGTGTCTCCTTCCAGTGAGTATGTCCTGCGGTGTCTCCTTCCAGTGAGTGTGTCCCACGGTGTCTCCTTCCAGTGAGTGTGTCCTGTGGTGTCTCCTTCCAGTGAGTGTGTCCCGCGGTGTCTCCTTCCAGTGAGTCTTCGACGCGAGTGTCCTCAACTTCATCCCACAGCATGCTACCCGCCACCACTTCAGCACAACCCCAGCCCAGCATGAGGTTGAAAAGGCCATCTGACAACTGAAGAGCAACAAGGCATCAGGAGCAGATGGAATCCCCGCTGAGGCGCTAAAACATGGCGGAGAAGCACTATTGGTGCAAATACATGAACTCATTTCTCTTATTTGGAAGGAGGACAGCATGCCAGGGGATCTCAGAGATGCCATAATCGTGACCATCTTCAAGAAAGGTGACAAGTCCGATTGCGGTAATTACAGAGGAGTCTCCCTGCTGTCTGCCACAGGGAAAGTCATCGCAGAATCCTCCTCAATCGCCTTCTCCCAGTGGCTGAAGAGCTCCTCCCAGAGACGCAATGCGGATTCCGCCCACTGAGGGACACAATGGACATGATCTTCACCGCGCGTCAACTACAAGAGAAATGCAGGGAACAGCACCAACCGCTGTACATGGCCTTCTTTGACCTCACAAAGGCCTTCGACACCGTCAACCGTGAGGGATTATGGAGTGTCCTCCTCAAATTCAGCTGCCCTCAAAAGTTTGTCACCATCCTCCGCCTGCTCCACGACGACATGCAAGCTGTGATCTGACCAACGGATCCACCACAGACCCAATTCACGCACGGACTGGGGTCAAGCAAGGCTCTTCTCAATCTTCCTTGCTGCAATGCTCCATCTCACCCTCAGTAAGCTCCCCGCTGGAGTGAAGCAAATCTACAGAACAAACAGGAAACTGTTCAACCTCCGTCGCCTCCAGTCCAGATCCAAGGTCGTCCCATCCTCTGTCATCGAATTACAGTATGGAGACGACGCTTGCGTCTGCGCACACTCTGAGGTCAAACTCCAAGCCATCGTCAACACCTTCACCAAAGCATACGAGTGCATGGGCCTTACACTAAACATCCGTAAGACAAAAGTCCTCTACCAACCTGCCCCCGCCACACAGTACTGCTCCCCGATTATGAAACTCCATGATGAGGCCTTGGACAACGTGGACCACTTTCCATACCTCGGGAGCCTACTGTCAACAAGGGCAGACGAAGTCCAACACTGCCTTCAGTGTGCCAGTGCAGCCTTTGGTCACCTGAGAGTGTTTGAAGACCAGGACCTCAAACCCAGCACCAAGCTCATGGTCTACAGAGCAGTAGTGATACCCACCCTCCTGTATGCTTCAGAGACATGGACCATGTAGAGCAGGCACCTCAAAGCACTGGAGAGGTACCACCAACGCTGTCTCCGCAAGATCCTGCAAATCCATTGGCAGGATAGGTGCACCAACGTCAGTGTTCTCGCTCAGGCCAACATCCCCAGCATCGAAGCTTTGACCACGCTCGATCAGCTCCGATGGACGGGCCACATCGTCCGCATGCCCGATACGAGACTCCCAAAACAAGCGCTCTACTCGGAGCTCCGACACGGCAAGAGAGCCCCAGGTGGGCAGAGGAAACGCTTCAAGGACACCTTCAAAGCCTCCTTGAAAAAGTGCAACATCCCCTCCGACACCTGGGAATCCCTGGCCCAAGACGCACAAAGTGGAGGAGAAGCATCCGGGAAGGTGCCGAACTCCTCAAGTCTCTTCGCCGGGAGCAAGCGGAAGCAGCGCACGTCAACCCAAGCACCCCACCCACCCGCCCCTTCAACCACCATCTGCCCCACCTGTGACAGAGTCTGTAGGTCCCGCATTGGACTCATCAGTCACCTGAGAACTCATTTTTAATGTGGAAGCAAGTCATCCTCGGTTCCGAGGGACTGCCTAAGAAGAAGGAACTCCTGCAGCCCTAAAACCCTCTGAGATCTCTGCGTTCCTCCAGTTCTGGCCACTTGCACATCCCCACTTTAATCGCTCCACCATTGGCGGCTGTGCTTTCAGCTGCCTTGGCCCTAAGCTCTGGAATTCCCTTCCTAAACTGACGCCTCTGAGTCAGAAGGTTGTAGGTTCAAGTCCCACTCCAGGGACTTGAGCACAAAAATCTAGGCTGACACTCCAGTGCAGTACTGAGGGAGCGCTGCACTGTTGGAGGTGCCGTCTTTCGGGTGAGACGTTAAACCAAGGCCCCATCTGCTCTCTTAAGCTGGACGTAAAAGATCCCATGGCACTATTTTGAAGAAGAGCAGGGGAGTCATGGCCAATATTTATCCCTCAATCAGCATAACAAAATCAGATTATCTGGTCATTATCACATTGCTGTTTGTGGGAGCTTGCTGTGCGCAAATTGGCTGCTGCATTTCCTACATTACAACAGTGACAACACTTTAAAAAAAACTTCATTGGCTGTAAAGCGCTTTGAGACGTCCGGTGGTCATGAAAGGCGCTATATAAATGCAAGTCTTTCAAGTCTTTCTTTTAAACCTCGCCGCCTCTCTACCTCTCTCCTTAAATCATACCTCTTTGACCAAGCTTTTGGTCACCTGTCCTAATATCTCCTTATGTGGCTCAGTTATTTGATAATGCTCCTGTGAAGCGCCTTGGGACATTTTAATACGTTACAGGTGCTATATAAATGCAAGTTGTTGTTATACACACTGTTATAGTATGCAGTAATCTCTAATGTAGTAGTCTTGTATTCGGCTGTTGCATTATCTATACAGTAATATCTAACATAGTCTTATACACTGTTACATTATCTATAAAGTAATCTATTACATTTCATTGCTCATATACACTAATACAGTGTAATCTGTAACATTGTACTCTCTTATGTACAATGTTACAGTATCCATACAATATTTGCAACACTTTCTGTTTTTTTCTGAGTTTCAATATTCGTAGTCTCTTTTGCCCAAATTCAAAATGCAGACCTTGCGTAACAGGATTGCTGAATTAAATTAGAGTTTGCCGAGTCCAAAATGAGACAGGGCGAGGATGCTTGAGGTCTCATGTTGGTGAACATTTATTGGATATCTCTGTCATGTTATTAACTAATGATTACATATCATGGAAAGTTGGACTATTTTAAATCCAAAAGCAAAATACTGCGGATGCTGGAAATCTGAAATAAAAACAGTAAATGCTGGAAATACTCAGCAGGTCAGGCAGCATCTGTGGAGAGAGAAACAGAGTTAACGTTTCAGGTCGATGACCCTGTTTCTCTCTCCACAGATGCTGCCTGACCTGCTGAGTATTTCCAGCATTTTCTATTTTACATCCAGTCTGCTTTTTAGAGATTTCTGGACACCATTCAAAAATCAATGGGCTGCAACCCACAATTCAAGATTCCATCTGTATCAAATAATAACGAGAAGTCGCACAACACCAGGTTATAGTCCAACAGTTTTATTTGAAATCACAAGCTTTCGGAGCTTACACCCCTTCCTCAGGTGAAGTAAAGAGATACAGAGTCGACAAAGTATATATAGATAGAGAACAATGCATGTGTAACTTACAATGGCAGACGACTACATTTAAATCATCCTGACTGTTTATCTGCCGAGGTATGACAAAAGGCAATCAGGTCAGCCAGGAAGGTACCACATCAAAGACATAGCAAGATACAACTGAGACAATGAGGTGGAGCCACAGGGGGTCCAATGTGTCAAAAGCCGCAGTCGGTATGGGAAACGATAAACTTTAAAATTTTTACTTTTTTACTGGGAATCACATCTGTGAACAAGCCAACGACGACTCGAGTCTGGATCACGTCATGTATCGTGACATAAACCCAAGATCCCGGTTGAGGCCGTCCTCATGAGTGCGGAACTTGGCTATCAGTTTCTGCTCGATGATTTTGCGTTGTCGTGTGTTTCTAAGGCCACCTTGGAACCATGGTTGCAACCACAGGGAAGTCCATCGTCAACTTGTCCGACCACACCCTTCAACCAGACGAAATCGAAGTTCTCACCCTAGGGCTCAAGTTCTGCCCCACCACCAAAATGGACCCCATCGGTCTCGCGGCGGACACGGAGGAATTCATCAGGAGAATGAGGCTCCAGGAATACTTCCACAAATCCCAAGATGTCAGCAACAAACCCAATGAGACAATCAATGATCCAGAACAGCAGACAGAGGGTCTTGCAGTGCAGCAACCGAAGAAAAAAGAGTCAAATTGGACCCCTCCGGAGGGTCGCTGCCCCAAGCTTGACATGTATGCTCAAGCTGTCAGGAGATGCATCAACGCCAGATTCATCAGCCGCACTCACAAGACAGTCCAGAATGTCACCTGAGCACAACGCAACGCCATCCACGCTCTCAAGACCAACCGCAACATCGTCATCAAACCAGCGGACAAAGGAGGAGCCATCGTCATACAGAACAGAATGGACTATTGCAAAGAAGCATACCGACAACTGGACAACCTGGAACACTACAGACAGTTACCCGCAGATCCGACCAAAGAACACACCCGCCAACTCAATAGACTGATCAAGACCTTCGATCCAGACCTTCAAAGCATCCTACGCGCTCTCATCCCACGTACTCCCCGTGTGGGAGACTTCTACTGCCTCCCAAAGATACACAAAGCCAACACACCCGGACGTCCTATCGTATCAGGCAATGGAACCCTGTGTGAGAACCTCTCTGGATACGTCGAGGGCATCCTGAAACCCATCGTACAGGGAACCCCCAGCTTCTGCCGTGACACCACAGACTTCTTACAGAAACTCAGCACCCACGGACCAGTTGAACCAGGAACACTCCTCGCCACGATGGACGTATCGGCACTCTACACCAGTATCCCCCACGATGACGGCATCGCTGCGACAGCCTCAGTACTCAACACCAACAACAGCCAATCTCCAGACGCCATCCTACAACTCATCCGCTTCATCCTTGACCACAATGTCTTCACCTTCGACAACCATTTTTTTACCCAAACACACGGAACAGCCATGGGGACCAAATTCGCACCCCAATACGCCAACATCTTCATGCACAAGTTCGAGCAAGACTTCTTCGCTGCACAGGACCTCCAGCCAACGCTGTACACCAGATACATCGACGACATTTTCTTCCTTTGGACCCATGGTGAAGGATCACTGAAAAGACTACACGATAACATAAACAAGTTCCATCCCACCATCAAACTCACCATGGACTACTCCTCAGAATCGGTTTCATTCCTGGACACACGAATCTCCATCAAAGACGGACACCTCAGCACTTCACTCTACCGCAAGCCCACGGACAACCTCACGATGCTCCACTTCTCCAGCTTCCACCCTAACCACGTTAAAGAAGCCATCCCCTATGGACAAGCCCTGCGAATACACAGGATCTGCTCAGACGAGGAGGAACGCGATGGACACCTACGGACGCTGAAAAACGCCCTCGTAAGAACGGGATATGACGCTCGACTCATCGATCGACAGTTCCGACGGGCCACAGCGAAAAATCGCATAGACCTCCTCAGAAGGCAAACACGGGACACAACCAACAGGGTACCCTACGTCGTCCAGTACTTCCCCGGAGCGGAGAAACTACGCCATGTTCTTCGCAGCCTCCAACGTGTCATCGATGACGACAAACACCTCGCTAAGGCCATCCCCACGCCTCCACTACTTGCCTTCAAAAAGCCGCCTAACCTCAGAAGTACCATCGTTCGCAGCAAATTACCCAGCTTTCAGGATAACAGCGACCACGACACCACACAACCCTGCCACGGTAACCTCTGCAAGATATGCCAGATCATCAACACAGATACCATCATCACACGTGAGGACACTACCCACCAGGTACATGGTACATACTCATGTGACTCGGCCAACGTTGTCTACCTCATACGTTGCAGGAAAGAATGCACCGCGGCATGGTACATCGGCGAGACCATGCAGACACTGAGACAACGTATGAACGGACACCGCGCAACAATCACCAGGCAGGAGTGTTCCCTCCCAGTCGGGGAATACTTCAGCAGTCAAGGACATTCAGCCTTGGATCTGCGGGTAAGCGTTCTCCAAGGCGGCCTTAGAAACACACGACAACGCAAAATCATCGAGCAGAAACTGATAGCCAAGTTCCGCACTCATGAGGACGGCCTCAACCGGGATCTTGGGTTTATGTCACGATACATGACGTGATCCAGACTCGAGTCGTCGTTGGCTTGTTCACAGATGTGATTCCCAGTAAAAAAGTAAAAATTTTAAAGTTTATCGTTTCCCATACCGACTGCGGCTTTTGACACATTGGACCCCCTGTGGCTCCACCTCATTGTCTCAGTTGTATCTTGCTATGTCTTTGATGTGGTACCTTCCTGGCTGACCTGATTGCCTTTTGTCACACCTCGGCAGATAAACAGTCAGGATGATTTGAATGTAGTCGTCTGCCATTGTAAGTTACACATGCATTGTTCTCTATCTATATATACTTTGTCGACTCTGTATTTCTTTACTTCACCTGAGGAAGGGGTGTAAGCTCCGAAAGCTTGTGATTTCAAATAAAACTGTTGGACTATAACCTGGTGTTGTGCGACTTCTCATTTTTGTCCACCCCAGTCCAACACCGGCATCTCCGCATCATGTCAAATAATAACATGTTGCAATGGTGAAAATCATTGGTATAGAATTGCTATCAGCTGTTACTACCAGTGATGCCAAATTAAAGCATATAACAGGCGATGTTAGTAACAACGTCCCTCCACTCAATGTCGAGTGGCGCTGTCCTCCCAGTTCCACACCCACACTCCCATCTTGCGCATTCATTCCAACTCATCGCGTTGCCCCTCCGATTGGCTAGTGTTGGTTGCCGCTGTCGCTCTATCGTATCGGTCGACGCTGGCTCTCTCTTATTGGTCGACACTGTCTCTCTTTATTATTGGTCATGCTGTCGCTCTCGCTTATTGGACGCCGCTATCTTGTCGTTTCCTATTGGTTGCTTTGGCACACCTCTCACTTCTCATTGGTCTACTCACTGGGCGGCGTTCTGCTATTGGCTGTTGCCACGTTACGGCGCGGCGGCAGTGCCACGTCGCCCGAGTTTTGAGAAAAGAGACTGCGGGGAGAGGCCGCCTTTCCCTCACCGTGAGCCGGCGGCGTCTCGCAGTTGAGTCCGGGGCGATTTTCTCTTTGGGGGGTAGGGTGAGCTGGAGGCGGCCAGGCTGGGCCATGTGCAGAGAGTGAGCCCCAGACCCGGGGTGTTACTGAGAGAGGCGCCCGGGGGGCTCCGACTGACCGGTAAGTGACTGCCCGGCTTCGGCCGGCCCGATCCCCGACCGGTGCTCCGGGTTATATTGGGCCAGGAGAGGCCGCGCTGCCCGCCGCCATCCCCAGACTGGCCTGTGGGTCAGAGGCCGGGCGGGTTCTCTTTACTTGAGTAGCGCCAAATGCAGTCGACACTGCGAGGTTCCAGACCTTTATTTCTACCTTCAGCAAAGCGAACAGTTTACAAGCGGGGTAGATTTACAGATGGAGAGCAATAAATGTAAGTGCGCATTCTCACATTGTACCAGCTTTAAAGCACACACACTGCCTCCTCTTACACCGACCGTCCTGCTACATGTCGCAGACTTGAACCTGCCTCTGTTGGCTTGATGGGCTTCCTCCTGCCATCTGACTGAACATGGCTCTTCCCATTCAGCACTTTTCTACCAGGCCTAAAGCCCGTTTCTCCTGCACGAAGCCTTCCCTTATCTGTCTGGCTTCACTTTAATCCGTCTGCTTTCTGTGTGACATTTGCAAAGAAGCAGCTGTATTTTAGTAACTTTTTTTTGTCTTTCAAACTTTCACAGCCTTCTGGCAGATCTTTCCGGGTCTAGCCACAATGCCTTATTCACTACACTGTTGCTAACAAGCTCTCGCACATAAGTGATTACTATTCTGTGTGCTAACCTAATTTTTAATGCCCCATCAACCTCTCGGCCTCTTTACTCTATATTCCAACATGCCCCACTTTGTTTAGTCTCGCCTATTTGTATGCAACAACAACAACAACTTGCATTTTTGAAGCACCTTTAACGTAGTAAAACGTCCCAAGGCACTTCACAGGAGCAATAGCAAACAAAATTTGACACCGAGCCATGTAAGGAGACATTAGGATAGTAAGAGGCAGATTTTAAGGAGGGTTCCTAAAGGAGGAGAGAGAGAGAGTTACAGAGACGGAGAGGTTAGGGAGGGAATTCCAGAGCTTGGGACCAAGGCATGTGAAGGCACAGCCACCAATGGTGGAGCGATGAAAATCGGGGATGCTCAAGAGGCCTGAATTGGAGGAGTGCGGAGATCTTGGTGTTTTGTAGGGCTGGAGGAGGTTACAGAGTTATGGGATTGGGTGGGGGGGAGGTGAGGCTAAGGAGGGATTTGAAAACAAGGATGGGAATTTTAAAATTGAGGTGTTGCTGGACCGGGAGCCGATGTAGGTCAGTGAGCTGGGGTGATGGGTGAACGGGACTTGGTGCGAGTTAGGATACAGGCAGCAAAGTTTTGGATGAGCTCAAGTTTATGGGAGGCTGGCTGGGAGAGCGTTGAAATAGTCAAGTCTAGAGGTAACAAAGGCATGGATGAGAGTTTTAGAAGCATATGAGCTGAGGCAGGGACAGGGAAGGGCAATGCTATGGAGGTGGAAGTAGAACGGATATGTGGTCGGAAGCTCATCTCGGGGTCAAATAGGACACCAAGGTTGTGAACGATCTAGTTGAGCCTCAGACAGTGGCCAGGGAGGGGGATGGAATCAATGGCTAGCGAGCTTGTAGTTGGAGGACATTTCTGCTCATCCAGTACTGGATGTCGGACAAGCAGCAAGACACATCGGAGACAGTGGCGGGGTCGAGAGAAGTGGTGGTGAGGTAAAGCTGGGTGTCGCAGCGTACATGTGGAAACTGACTGTTTTCCAGTGGTGTTGCTGAGGGGCAGCATGTAGATGAGAAATAGGAGGGGGCCAATGTCACAGTCACATAGAATGTCATTTGTGACTTTGAGAAGGGCCGTGGCAGCGCAAGAAACTTGATTGGAAGAGTTCAAACATGGAGTTGCAGGAAGGATGGGCACAGATTTGGGAGGTGACAACATTTTCAAGAATTTTGGAGAGGGAAGTGAGGTTGGAGATGGGGCGGTAGTTTGCAAGGACAGAGGGGTCAAGTGTGGGTTTTTAGAGGTGGGGGGGTGATGACGGAAGATTTGAAGGGGACTGGGGAAGTAACGGAGGAGAGGGAACAGTTAACAATATCAGCTAACATGGGGGCCAGGAAGGGAAGTTGGGTGGCCGGCAGTTTAGTGGGAATAGGGTCGAGGGTGTGTTTAGTCCTCCCTTGACTCAGTCCCACCCCTGTTGGTATACTGGTGGTCACACTCCTGTTGTTGCTGGTGTTTTGCAGCAGTTTAAGGCCCTGTTCTCATCCTAATTTTCACCTCTGGATTACTGAGTGAGAGGTCCGACTGCTACTTTGGTTTTGTTTTACAGGCGACGATGAAAGCGTTGATTTTGGTCGGCGGCTATGGCACACGGTTACGACCACTGACGCTCAGCGTTCCGAAACCGCTGGTGGACTTTTGCAACAAGCCCATTCTTCTGCACCAAGTGGAGGCTTTAGTAAAGGTACAGCCAGCACCTCCCAGACAGGATAGAGACCGGAATGTGAGAGAATGGAGCACAAATATACCAAGACACGAACCAGGAACAATAATTGGCTGTGTATAGGGGCAAAGTTGGGGCTGTACATGTTCCCAAATTACTCTCCAATCATTTCCTCTTATTTCTTTATTACGTGAGCTTGTAAACCTTCAACATTGTACAACTATTATACCTAATAATGAGTCTATTATTATTGGTGCCAACATATTTTGGGGAATATTACGAATACGCCAATATGCTTTAATGTGGTAGTTTCCCCTTTCAACTGTATTGGCACCAATACTAAAGAGACTAGTGACAGTGCTCATTAACGTTGAGTTGACAATTAATTCAACAGCTCAAGGTGTTCCCTACATAATAGTAACAGATCTGCAGTCAGCACTACTTCACCCTTGTGTTCTACAATATCCAACAAACAATCCAAGCTGGGAAGGGCAGTATCTCTAATTATACTTTTTTTATAAAGATCCCATAAGTTTCGCTCACTCACCATTGCACTTCAGCTGAAATCCTGGGGAATAACAGTACGAGGGGTGTTGCGATAACGGATGCATGTGCTTATTGGGAGCATTTTTTAAGAATTCATTGGCAAGGCCAGCATTTATTCCCCATCCCTAATTGCCATTGAGAAGGTGGTGGTGAGCCTCCTTCTTGAACCGCTGCAGTCCCTGTGGTGAAGGTACTCCCACAGTGCTGTTAGAGAGGGAGTTCAAGGATTTTTAACCCAGCGACGATGAAGGAATGACAATATGTTTCCAAGTCAGGATGGTGTGTAACTTGGAGGTACTGGTGTTCCCATGTGCCTGCTACCCTTGTCCTTCGAGGTGGTAGAGGTTGCGGGTTTGGGAGCTTCTGTCGAAGAAGCCTTGGCGCATTGCTGCAGTGCATCTTGTAGATGGTACACACTGCAGGCATGGTGTGCCGGTGGTGGAGGGAGTGAATGTTTACCAACAATAACAATTTGTATTTATATAGCACCTTTAACGTAGTAAAATATCCCAAGGTGCTTCACAGGAGTATTGTAAGACAAAAAATTGACACAGAGCCACATAACGAGAAATTAGGGCAGATGACCAAAAGCTTGGTCAAAGAGGTAGGTTTTAAGGAGCATCTTAAAGGAGGAAAGAGAGGTAGCGAGGCGGAGAGGTTTAGGCGGGAAATTCTAGAGCTTAGGGCCTAGGCAACAGAAGGCACGGCCACCGATGGTTCAGCGATTATAATCAGGGATGCTCAAGAGGGCAGAATTAGAGGAGCGCAGATAACTCGGCGGGAAGGTTGTGGGGCTGGGGGAGATTACAGAGATAGGGAGGGGCGAGGCCATGGAGGGATTTAAAAACAAGGATGAGAATTTTGAAATCGAAGCGTTGCTTAACCGGGAGCCAATGTAGATCAGCAAGCACAGGGGTGATGGGTGAACGGGACTTGGTGCGAGTTAGGACACGGGCAGCTGAGTTTTGGATGATCTCAAGTTTACGTAGGGTAGAATGTGGGAGGCCAGCCAGGAGTGCGTTGGAATAGTCAAGTCTAGAGGTAACAAAGGCATGAGTGAGGGTTTCAGCAGCGGATGAG
The DNA here is from genome assembly GCA_030390025.1 of Squalus acanthias. Classification (NCBI taxonomy): domain Eukaryota; kingdom Metazoa; phylum Chordata; class Chondrichthyes; order Squaliformes; family Squalidae; genus Squalus; species Squalus acanthias. The sequence goes on along the minus strand of CM059444.1, from coordinate 3,195,201 downwards.
CTGAGGCTAGGGTGGAGACGGGCAATGATCCGGAGGTGGAATTAGGCGGTCTTAGTTATGCTGCGGATATGTGGTCGGAAGCTCATTTCGGGGTCAAATATGACACCAAGGTTGCAAATAGTCTGGTTCAGCCTCAGACAGATGCTAGGGAGAGGGATGGAGTCGATGGCTAGGGAACGGAGTTTGTGGCGGGGACTGAAGACAATGGCTTTGGTCTTTCCAATATTTAGTTGGAGAAAATTTCTGCTCATCCAGAACTGGATGTCTGACGAGCAGTCTGACAATTTAGAGATCATGGAGGGGTCGAGAGAAGAGGTAGTGAGGTAGAGCTGGGTGTCATCAACGTACATGTGGAAACTGACGCTGTGTTTTCGGATGATGTCGCTGAGGGGCAGGATGTAGATGAGAAATAGAAGGGGGCCAAGGATAGATCCTTGGGGGGACACCAGAGGTAACGATGCGGGAGCGGGAAGAGAAGCCGTTGCAGGTGATTCTCTGGCTACGATTAGATAGATAAGAATGGAACCAGGCGAGTGCAGTCCCACCCAGCTGGACGATGGTGGAGAGGCGTTGGAGGAGGATGATGTGGTCAACCGTGTCAAAGGCTGCAGACAGGTCGAGAAGGATGAGGAGGGATAGTTTACCTTTGTCACAGTCACAGAGGATGTCATTTGTGACTTTGAGAGCTGTTTCGGTACTGTGGCGGGGCGGAAACCGGATTGAAGGGATTTAAACATGGACAACATTTGGGAGGCGACAACACGCTCAAGGACTTTGGAGAAGAAAGGGAGATTGGAGATGGGGCGGTAGTTTGCAAGGACAGAGGGGTCAAGTGTTGGTTTCTTGAGGAGAGGGGTGACGACGGCAGGTTTGAACGAGAGGGGGACAGTACCTGAGGAAAGAGAACCGTTAACAATGTCAGCTAACATGGGAGCCAGAAAAGGAAGTTGGGTTGTCAGCAGTTTGGTGGGAATAGGGTTGAGGGAGCAGGAGGTGGGTCTCATGGGCAAGATGAGCGCAGAGAGGTCATATGGAGTGATCGGAGAAAAACTGGAGAAAGATGTGAGTTCAGGGCTAGGGCAATGGTCTCAGTCTTAGAGACTAAGAAGTCCATGAGCTCCTCGCACTTGTTGGAGGTGAGTGTGGAGGAGACAGGGGAGAGGGGTTTAAGAAGATGGTTAGCAGCAGAGAATAGAAGCTGGGGGTTATCTTTGCATTCCAGAGTCATCCTGGAATAGTGAGCAATTTTGGCAGATGAGAGCAGGACCCGATAATGCTTTATGTGGTCCAGCCGGATCTGGCGGTCATTGGCTAATCCAGTTGTCTGCCATATCCTTTCAACTCTGCCTCCCTTGGACTTGAGGGAGCGAAGATGAGGGCCGTACTGGGGGGAACGGCCAGAGTGAGAGAGAGTAATGGTTTTAATAGGGAATGGGACATCAAAGGTGGTGATGATGGTGTGGTTGAGCAGATCGGTAGCTGCAGAAATGTTGTGGTGAATGCAGGGCCAAAGGCTGTACAGATGGGATTTCGTAAGTGCAGTTGTAAGAGAGTTGGGGGAGAATTGTTTCTGGGGCGGACACAGAAGGAGATGGGGGGTGAAGGGGGACGTGGGTGGAGAGTGATACGAGGAAGTGGTCAGAGATGGCCTTATCTGCGATTGACATGATGGGAGTAGTGAGGCCACGAGAGATGGCAAGGTCGAGGGGGTGGCTGTGAATATGGGTTGGGGAGTTCACATGGAGGGAGAGATTAAGGGAGGATAGGAGGGTAGTGAACTCAGAGGAGCGAGAGCATGATGAATTGAGATGGAGGTTGAAATCACCAAGGATGAGAAGTCGCTCGGTGCAGAGGCTGAGGGAGGAAAGCAGTGAAGATATCTCGGTGATAAAATGTTTATTGTACTTGGGTGGGTGGTGGAGAACGAAAATTTAAAATGAGGGGTGGAACAAGGTGAGATGCTCAAAGGAAGGGAAATTGCCGGAGGAGTAGGGGGGACTGAGCAAGGTGTGATTTGGTGAGGAGAGCCACACCGCCACCACGGCGGTCTGAGCGGGGCAAGTGGTGGAAGGTATAGCCAGGCGGGGAGGCTTCATTTAAGGGTAAGGTGTCATCACTCCTCATCCAAGTTTCCGTCAGGGCCATGATGTCGATGCAATTATCCACGATAAGTTCATGGATGGCAAGGGCGTTGTTCGCAAGTGAACGAACATTCTGCAGGGAGATGCGGAGAGGGCCGGTGATGGCTGACCCACTGTCAGCGTCCACAGGGTCAGCGCTGGGAGGGGTGAGTTGGACGGGGAGGAGATTGGCAAGATTAGCCCCCAACGGGCGCGCTGGACGGGAAGGTCGGTGAGAGAGTAAGATGGGACAGTTGGGGTTGCTGCCCGTGAGGAGGCAGCGATGAGTGCCTCGGTGGGCCTTTCGGAGGATGCCAAGAGAGGCACAGAGGGAAGCTGTAGGCTTATCTAAAATGGAGTCAAGCCTGGGACAGCGGCAGGAGAGTAGGAAGGTGGAAGAGTAATGAAGGGTTGGGGTAGGGATTTGGGAGGGCAGAGTATCCGAGAGAGGAGAGGTGAAAGGCGGTATGACGACAGGAGAGAGCGGTCAGGGAGGATAGAGAGAAAAGAAAAAGAGTCAGAGAAAAAAGTGTAAGAAGTGAACGGCTCGGGTCCGGAGCGGCAGCCAAAATGTGCACACGAATGGACACCGGGAAAAACCCAAGTTACGTAGGCCTGGTTATGCAGCAATTATAGGGATGCATATTTCCTGGTAGTAGCAGGGAATGGGTTGATGACAATAGTGCGGAGTCCAGAGTTAAAGTCAGAGGTCCTGTGGAGGGAAAAAGTTGACACAGGTAGGATGGAGTCGGCGTGGAGCATCGACGAACTGTCCAAGTTCAGAGACAGGTGTAGCAGGCGAGTGAAGTCCAGAAGCTATTTCAAGGGTAGAGAATTGGATGATGGAGGTTATTGCCGTGGTAATGAGAATCGGTTGCGGTACAGAAAGATGATGGCAAAGTTGAGACAAAGTTGGAGGTCACCGTAGATCAGAAGCGGCGGAGAAGAAGTAAAACCACTAACTAGCGACCAACAAAGCAGAGAAACCAGTCGAACAAGTCACCCAGCTCAGCAGAGATACAGCCACAGTGGGCAAGATAATTTTTTAGCAGCAAATTTTTGACACAGCAAATGAATCCTACAGTGTAGTCCAGTGTAGTGGTGTAATCCAGTGTAGTCCAATGCAGAAACGTAGTCTAGATGTCCAGAGAAGTCCAGGAATTCGGAAACCAAATTTGAGAAGCAGAGAACAGGGGTGGAGGATGGGTAATGGCGGTTTAAAACAGTTGACAGTTAAGGTGGTGGATGGGGCGCAAATCAAACGGGCTTCTTTGTCTTGGATGGTGTCGAGTTTCTTGTGATGTTGGAGCTGCACTCATCCAGGCAAGTGGAGAGTATTCCATTACACTCCTGACTTGTGCCTTGTAGATGGTGGAAAGGCTTTGGGGAGTCAGGAGGTGAAACACTTGCCGCAGAATACCCAGCCTCTGACCTGCTCTTGTAGCCACAGTATTTATGTGGCTGGTCCAGTTAAGTTTCTGGTCAGTGGTGACACCCAGGATGTTGATGGTGTGGGATTCGACGATGGTAATGCCGTTGAATGTCGAGAGAGGTGGTTAGACTTTCTCTTGTTGGAGATGGTCATTGCCAGGCATTTGTGTGACGCGAATGTTACTTGCCACTTATCAGCCCAAGCCTGAATGTCATCTAGATCTTGCTGCGTGTGTGCACAGACTGCTTCATCATCTGAGGAGTTCTGAATGGAACTGAACACAGTAAACATCCCCAATTCTGACCTTATGATGGAGGGAAGGTCATTGATGAAGCAGCTGAAGATGGTTGGGCCTAGGACACTGCCCTGAGGAACTCCTGCAGCGATGTCCTGGGCCTGAGATGATTGGCCTCCAACCACCACAACCATCTTCCTTTGTGCTAGGTATGACTCCAGCCAGTGGAGAGTTTTCCCCCTAATTCCCTTTGACTTCAGTTTTACTAGGGCTCCTTGATGCCACACTTGGTCGAATGCTGCCTTGATATCCAGGGCAGTCACTCTCGCCTCACCTCTGGAATTCAGCTCTTTTGTCCATGTTTGGGAGTGTGGTGTTAATCAGCCTAAAAGTGTAGTGTGTGGGCAGAAGGTTCTTGCGCCCCTTCTTTCCCGAGTGTAACCACGTTGTCTCTGTTTTGAGCAGGCCGGTGTATCGCACGTGATCCTTGCTGTCAGCTACATGTCGGAGATGCTGGAGAAGGAGATGAAGGAACAGGAGCAGCGGGTAAGGAGGGAAAGGCTACGACAGCGGACAGGAATGTCTCCGCACACTATCTGTTGCCGTGATCGTGACCGACACGGTGAAAGCTGGAGCTAAATTCTGAATTTTCCACTTTAATCATGTGACACAGCCTGATCTAATGCAGGAGCAGTTCTCTAACTTGGTTTCAAAATGAGGATGGTGGAGTTTCCTTCCTGTGTACGATTGGTTCTTTATAGCTGAGCTAGAGGGAAGGGAGGTGGGAAATATTTGGGTGCAGGAAAGAGTGTGACAGAAATCAATGTTGAACTGTAACCCCATTGAAATGTATAGAGTCACTCCACCTGAAAGTGAACGAGGGAGCTTTATTTCCAATGAAATATGTTAGAAAGCAGTCCAGAATTTAATTTGCAAAGTAAGTCACGTTATTGTCAGTGTAGTTCGCTGATGGCTCTCTGGGAAATCGCACTTTCGGGTGTTCAGCCATACCAGCTGTCGAGGCCCAAGTTTCGGACCCTTGGCCCATCTCGATTTAGCCCATCTCCGTTGGGAACTGCATTTGGCCTCCGCACACCCGGGGCCAGAGAAATCCAGCAACTCCCGCTGGATAGCAAGGGCCGATCGGGCTCTGCTGTGAGGCCCTCCCCTGACGAATAGCCTGCTGGTCCTCGCTGTTGAGGGACATGCATGAAGAGCAGCTGCTTGGGAGATGTGCCGGGGGCAAATGGTGACTGGAATTACCGAGCTGTAGGAGTCAATGGGTGAACGTGCAGCTGCTGAGTCACAAGACTGACATGGTCTCAGATTCAATCTCTCTCCCAGATTTAATCCCTGGGATGGGGGATCACTATACACTGACCTCTGCTAGATTTAAAAAAAATAAAGAACTTGTATTTATATAGCGCCTTCAGGACCTCATGACGTCCCGAAGCACTTTATAGTCAATGAAGTAATTTTGAAGTGTAATCACTGTTGTAATGTAGGAAACACGGCAGCCAATTTGAGCACAGCAAGCTCCCACAAACAGCAATGTGATAATGACCAGATAATCTGTTTGTGATGTTGGTTGAGGGATAAATATTGGCCAGGACACCAGGGGGAACTCACCTGCTCTTTCTCAAAATAGTGCCATCGTGTCTTTTACATCCACCCGAGAGGGCAGGTGAGGCCTTGGTTTAACATCACATCCGAAAGGTGGCACCTCCGATATTGCAGCACTCCCTCAGTACTGTCTCTGGAGTGGGGTTTGAACCCTTCTGACTCCAGTGAGAGTGCTACCACTGAGCCACAGCTGCCATGCAGAGGTGTAGGTGTTGGGTGAGCACCTACACCGGCTGGATGGTTGAATGTCCAGCCGGCCCCCTCCATCTAGGCCCGAGCGGGACTAATGGCCACTTGGGTGCCGAGCCCCCAAGAAACTATCGCAGAACGATTTAGAGTCTTGAGGGGGAAAGGAAATGTAATGTACTTGTGTGTTCTTCACTAACCCGCTATCTTGTTACTCCCTTCAGCTGGGTATTCGGATCTCACTCTCTCATGAAAAGGAGCCCTTAGGAACAGGTAAGAGACCTCTCCACATCTGTCTACATCTGGCAGTGAAAGCATCTAAAGGTCCATACTGACCTTTCACACCTTGGCCCTGATGGAGAGACATTCCATTGCAATCGGATGTTAATCATTTCTCACTAGCTTTGATCGACATTGTTTGTCTCTGTTGGTATCCTGGCTTCTCCCTTCTGCACGCCAAGCGTGACAGGAAAGGGATCGTTCCTAAATTTCATGAACACATGTCCTATTCTGATCCAGGATCTCTTTCAGAATGGAGTAACTATTGCATCTGTTGAAGGCTGTTTATACCGCAGCAATACCGGCTTGTGGTTGGTGACCATAGGAACAGGAGGAGGCCATTCAGCCCCTCGAGCCTGCTCCGCTATTCAATTAGATCATGGCTGATCTGTATCTTAACTCCATCTACCCTGCCTTTGCTCCATATCCCTTGATACCCTTACCCAACGAAAATCCATCAATCTCCTTCTTGAAAGCTCCAACTGAAAACCTGCATCATTAAACCATCGAGTGGCAGGATGCAGGTTTGAGGCTGTGGTTCCCCGCGGAGCAAGTGTCCAACCTTGGCCTACCCGGGAGGGGGGAGTTTGGGTGCCAGTTGAAGCAGGGTGGGAGAATTGGAGGCTGAATCGTTGCCTGTCTGCTCTCCTGGTTGGTAAGTGATCGGGTGACGAGGGAATCAGTAGCACAAGGCAGAGAGGGACCTTCCCCACGGGGTGTGCTGATGCGGGACAGTGTCGTTCTGATTGGCCCTCGTGTAGGAGCGTACCGCTGGATTCGGCCTTTCTCACTCTTGTGTTGTTGTGTTTGCAGCTGGACCCCTCGCTCTGGCCCGTGAGCTGTTCACCAGCAGCTCGGAGCCTTTCTTTGTCCTAAACAGCGATGTTATCTGTGAGTTCCCCTTTGAAGAGATGGTCAGATTTCACAAGCATCACGGGAAGGAGGGTACCATAGTGGTAAGTACTGCACCCGTTAACACTACCTTTGGCCACTCGTACAGTGCCCATCAGTGAACCTACCCACTCGTATATTGGGCTGGTATCACATGCCATGTTGGAGCTATAGCAGTAAACTATTGCCTCGAGTTAAGCCAAGGGTGTTTGTAATGTAAGGCTGAGGGCCGCCTTCCTCATCCAGCAGGTGAGTGGGGCACTGGGAGCTGCCTGCCTGCTGTCCCAGCAGGTGAGTGGGGCACTGGGAGCTGCCTGCCTGCTGTCCCAGCAGGTGAGTGGGGCACTGGGAGCTGCCTGCCTGCTGTCCCAGCAGGTGAGTGGGGCACTGGGAGCTGCCTGCCTGCTGTCCCAGCAGGTGAGTGGGGCACTGGGAGCTGCCTGCCTGCTGTCCCAGCAGGTGAGTGGGGCACTGGGAGCTGCCTGCCTGCTGTCCCAGCAGGTGAGTGGGGCACTGGGAGCTGCCTGCCTGCTGTCCCAGCAGGTGAGTGGGGCACTGGGAGCTGCCTGCCTGCTGTCCCAGCAGCTGAGCAATGTCAGGAGATGGAAAGCAGTATTTTTTTTTAAAGGCTTTCTCTCCCCTAGTGCCTTACACTGACCCTTTCACTCGCCCTGTGTTAACCGATCCTCTTTAATGTGCCCATCTGTTTGACAGGTTACGAGAGTGGAGGAACCGTCCAAATATGGGGTGGTCATATATGAAGCAGAGATTGGGCGGATACACCGATTCGTGGAGAAGCCTCAGGTGTTTGTGTCAAACAAGATCAATGCAGGGATGTACATCTTCAGCCCCACAGTTCTGACCAGGATCCAGGTATGGTTTCCTAAGCTGCTGTATTATGTCTCCAGTCTAATGACTGTCCTCTGCCAAGTGAGGAGGAAGATTTCAGGCCCATTGTCAAAGAGCAGTAGAGCCCACAGTGCCTTTTATTCAAAGTCACTGCTTGAACATTATTTCTGTGTATGTTGAAGACAGTACTTGGTGTAAGCCACGTCCCTACTACCGCACAACAGGAGAACCTTTTGTACATATCGAAGTGAGGGCTGTTAGTGCTGAGTTAACCATGTTAATTTGGATATAGTCACAGTGGAAGGTGGATTAAAGCTGCCTCTTACACGGTCCTGTCAAACACTCCCAGGGCAGGTACAGCACAGGTTAGATACAGAGTAAAGCTCCCTCTACACTGTCCCCATCAAACACTCCCAGGGCAGGTACAGCACGGGATAGATACAGAGTAAAACTCCCTCTACACTGTCCCATCAAACACTCCCAGGGCTGGTACAGCATGGGTTAGATACAGAGTAAAGCTCCCTCTACACTGTCCCATCAAACACTCCCAGGGCAGGTACAGCACGGGATAGATACAGAGTAAAGCTCCCTCTACACTGTCCCATCAAACACTCCCAGGGCAGGTACAGCACGGGTTAGATACAGAGTAAAGCTCCCTCTACACTGTCCCAACCGTGAGGTTCATGAGCATCTACCAGCCCATTTCTGGCAGGTTAATGGGTGAAGGAGCAGTCTTTTGTGGCAGTGTTCTCTGCCTCACCGATTAGGAGCTGGATTCCATTTTATGTCAGATTGGTATCGGGCAGACACGAGACTTTCATCTTTCAGTGTGGGCTGGATTTAATCCCAAAAGTGTGTGCCAAATAGAATCGTGGCAAGTTTAGATTATTTTTATAACTTACAATTTATTAATGTATCTGTTAACTTACAAAGCAGTAGGATTGTTAGTGATTAAAATCGGTGACATGACTTCTGAAAGATTGTTTGCAGCAGATATTTTTCTCGCAGTCCAAAACCAGATTGATCAGGCAAGAAGCTACGACCATAAAACAAAACTGGTGTCTGTTCTGATCCCCCTGATGCGCGGTCAAATAACATTGTGACTGGCCAACTGGAGATCAGGAAGATGCTCTGTTCCTCGGGCCCCCGTGATGCCCCAGCTGATTAAGGCAGGAGTACCTTGGCCTGAGAGATCAGCATTGTCTCATGTCGATCCCCGGTCTACATGAGAAAGCTGATCTCGCCCATGGCGGCTACAGTTGGCCTCCGTGCCCTGGGCTGGCAAGGGGAAAATCGGCCCCAGGTTCCTGCTCCTGTCTGCGCTGGAAAGGCCCTGTGCGTGAATCTGACTTGGGTGTGATGCTCTCCGCAGCCAAATAGCCCACTGTTTGGGGCCAAACCTGAAGCGTGGCATAGGTGACCGAAGGACCAGAGGGCTGCTGGTGTCCCAGTACTGTACCTGAGTAGTAGTTGCCCTTTCCTGGGAGAAGAGTAGTAAATTAGCAATGTCCCACCCCCAGGGGTTCATATTATCCACTGCCAGGTTGCAGATGTCTTGTATAATCTGTGGTGGCCTGCAGAAGAGGGGAAAAGTGTGGGTGGGTGCAGCATGTACGGTGAGAGGGAGTGAGGGTGCAGCGAGCCAGATCGGCTCTGTAGCTGGCCGTTTAATAGGATCTGGAATACATAAGCCCACTGGTACCATGTGAGCGAGGTCGCGGGGTTCAGTTACTGTTGCTGACTCGACGTGTCCTTCGTCTCCCTGCAGCTCAGGCCAACGTCGATAGAGAAGGAGATTTTCCCTGTCATGGCACACGAGGGACAGCTGTACGCCATGGAGCTGCAAGGTGAGGAACGCACTCAGTCCAGGCCTGGCCTGTGGCGCTGAGTCTCCATATAAACAATGCAAAGTCTCTGAGCTTCAAAACGGGTCACACTGGTTTGAAATAATAATCCAACAACCTTTCTCCCCCCACCACCAAGGACGCCAGTTCTCTCCCACCCATCTCTCTTGTAGCAGAGTGGCAATTTCGATGAATGTTGGCAAGCGGTTCGACCATGTAGGGAATTGCGCCCACACCGCAGTCCATGGGCAGGCACTTTCTAATAGGCAGGCACTAGACAGCAGTCGGGGGCAGGAAGCCCGGCTGATTTTACTCCTACCCTATTCCAGGGTTCGCACTGCTAGCTCAGCACAGACCATGGCTGAGTCCGAGAGCCGTCTGCTGTAACTTGTGTTAATTCAGACCCACCGTCCTAAACCAGCGTCCTTGCGTTCAAATTTCTGCTACTTTCTCCCAGAAGGATTTTAACGATGACTGCTCAGCTAGTGCCCTCTGGAGGGATCATCTCATTAATTGATGTGTACTCTGTGGAACTTGCCCATCTGGCGTTCTCTGGTTTATTAAAGTATGCATTGTTTGTGCATTGCCCAAGAGGCAGTTTTGGGTTGGGGTCCATTGATTTCCACGGAATGATAATGGGATGGGTTGTGCAGCGAGTGGGCGATCTGCTGCGCAGGTTACTGCCCAGGCAACCAAGTTGATAATTGCCCCCCAGAGTCTCCTCCATGAATTGCCCTCACTGGTTTGTTCACAGTCTTTACACCGGAGATGTCACTTCCACAATGCTTGCTCTCATCTTGAGCAGCACCAACACAAAGTTTCTGGCTTTGGATTTGGGACGGGGTGTGTGTCTGTGTGGGAAACAAGTTGAAATACAGAGAAACTATTTCCTCTGGTGGGGGAGTCCAGAACAAGGGGGGCATAACCTTAAAATTAGAGCCAGGCCGTTTAGGAGTGAAATCAGGAAGCACTTGTTTACACAAAGGGTAGTGGAAATCTGGAACTCTTTTCACCACCCCCAACCCCCCAGCCCCCAAAAGGCTGTAGATGCTGGGGGAGTTGGAGCTTTCAAGACTTGAGATCGCTAGATTTCTGTTGGGTAAGGTTATCGAGGGATATGGGGCAATGGCGGGTAAATAGAGTTCAGGTACAGATCAGCCATGATCTAGTTGAATGCAAGGTAGTTATGCTAAACCTTTATAAATCACTGGTTAGGCCTCAGCTGGAGTATTGTGGCCAATTCTGGACACCACACTTTAGGAAGGATGTCATGGCCTTGGAGAGGGTGCAGAGGAGATTTACTGGAATGGTGCCAGGGATGAGCGACTTCAGTTATGTGGAGAGACTGGAGAAGCTGGGGTTGTTCTCCTTGGAGCAGAGAAGGTTAAGGGCTGATTTGATAGAGGTGTTCAAAATCATGACTGGTTTTGATAGTGAATAAGCAGAAGCTGTTTCCACGGGCAGGAGGGTTGGAGGACATAGATTTAAGGTAATTGACAAAAGAGGGAAGAGGAGAATTTTTTTTTAATGCTGCGAGTTGTTGTGATCTGGAATGCACGACCTGAAAGGATGGTGGAAGCAGATTCAATAATAACTGTCAGAAGGGAATTCGAGATATACTTGAAAATGAAAATTTGCAGGGCTAAGGGGAAAATGCAGGGGAGTGGGAGTAATTGGAGAGCTCTTTCAAAGAGCCAGCACAGACACTATGGGCCAAATGGCCTCCTTCTGTTCCTGTGTTCCTAATGTAAGTTCTACAAGTGACAGGCGATGATTGCTGGAGCCTGAGGCAGTGTGGAGAATTCCTGCTGATCCCAGTTGTAGTGTGCTTGTGTGTCAGGGACAGGAATCGGCCGAGGGTCCAGGAGAAATCAGAAATTGCGGATTGTCCCAGATATCTGGCCTTGGTGAATGTTGCAGTTGTTTGCTTTGTGTGTAGGGTTCTGGATGGACATCGGGCAGCCCAAAGACTTCCTGACTGGGATGTGCATGTACCTGCAGTCCCTCCGACACAAAGCACCGGACAGGCTGCACCAAGGGCCTGGTATCGTTGGAAACGTGCTGGTGGTAAGTCGCTCGTATACAGCCTTGGCGCCGGGGATGCCGGCGTGCAGCCTCCGCGCCGGGGACCTTCTCCCTGCACCACGCAAGCTGGTGAGATCCCTGGGGTTTTACACCATTGTCTCACTCCGCTGTGCTCGCCAGCTTGCTTCATTCGGCTGGGCGCTGCTATTCTGGAAACCAGTGACTGCTGCTCACTTCCATCCAATGAGTGCGTCCCTCGGCCCGATTATTTCAAAGGGACTGCCAGTCATCTCAGCGTTTTGCAACAGCACACGTTTGCTGAGCTTTGGGTCCGGTCGGTTGCTGCTCCTGGGCAGAATGTTGGGCCTTGTGGGCTGTCCCACTGCGCAAACCCTCGCAATCAGTCAGTGTATTTCACCATCTTCACCGATTCCCCGGTCTGCGTATAGAGCCGGCCCCCTCCGCCGACCGAGCCCGGTGATTGGCCGGCCCCCTCCGCCGACCGAGCCCGGTGATTGGCCGGCCCCCTCCGCCGACCGAGCCCGGTGATTGGCCGGCCCCCTCCGCCGACCGAGCCCGGTGATTGGCCGGCCCCCTCCGCCGACCGAGCCCGGTGATTGGCCGGCCCCCTCCGCCGACCGAGCCCGGTGATTGGCCGGCCCCCTCCGCCGACCGAGCCCGGTGATTGGCCGGCCCCCTCCGCCGACCGAGCCCGGTGATTGGCCGGCCCCCTCCGCCGACCGAGCCCGGTGATTGGCCGGCCCCCTCCGCCGACCGAGCCCGGTGATTGGCCGGCCCCCTCCGCCGACCGAGCCCGGTGATTGGCCGGCCCCCTCCGCCGACCGAGCCCGGTGATTGGCCGGCCCCCTCCGCCGACCGAGCCCGGTGATTGGCCGGCCCCCTCCGCCGACCGAGCCCGGTGATTGGCCGGCCCCCTCCGCCGACCGAGCCCGGTGATTGGCCGGCCCCCTCCGCCGACCGAGCCCGGTGATTGGCCGGCCCCCTCCGCCGACCGAGCCCGGTGATTGGCCGGCCCCCTCCGCCGACCGAGCCCGGTGATTGGCCGCCCCGCTCCCCCCCCGACCAATAGAGTTTGACGACCCCCTGAGTAGACGTGGGCACCTGATCTGTGTCAGTGGGTTCAGTGGAACTGGGGGAGGGAGAGGGGAAACCCCTGCCTTTAAATGCCAGCCTAGCGAATTGGGCAGGTTTGCGTTGAGCTTACTGCTGACTTGAGTGACATGCCTGCACTGGGAGCCAGTGGCACCGGAGCAATGTAACAGAAGTTGTCCCTCCAGGCTTTTCATTCACCATTCGGAACAAGAGCTGTCACTTGAGAGCGCAGCCCCCAGACTGCTTGACCCCCCCCAAAGTCATGTACCTGTCATGATGACCTGTTAAAGGTTTCCTTTGCACCACAGCGTACTGCTAGTGTGAATCATTGTGCTGGGTTTTGGATGATTCTACGTGTAATCGAGAAGGAAACCCAATGCCATTTATATTCTGAATATGACTTGAGATCACAGTCTGATTCATCTTGGCCAAGTGGATGTTCCTGTGGAACTGTGAATAAATCCCTCCAATCACGTTTCAGCCCGGGTCTCGTGTGCTGAGCATCTTTGAGATGCTGGTCCCCAAGTATGTTCACACTCGCAGGCTGGATCTTCTGGTAGTGGCAAATTGCCCCTTTTCCCCCAGCAGGTGGCAGTGGCTGGCCAGTCTGACCAGTGGACCGTGCTGGAGGTGCAGCCTGGAAGCAGTGCCCGTCTTGGCCAAGGCCACTGGTTTAAAGTGATCGAACAAGTCCGATTCTGTTTCACCCATGTGGAATTCTGGGATTTTTAACCTGTGTTTTGGGGTCCAAAATCTGGGCTTTTTTTTTTTTTACAGTACTTTTTAAAAATAAACATTGCAGAAGTATTGTGGGATGTTGGAGTATTCCAATGGTTCGGATTTTGTTGTGTTTGTGATGCACAAAAGGATCAGCAAGAGCAGACTGCCCGGTACATCGATGCTGGACCCATCCACGAGGTGGTGTGGTCTTGTACATTGCTCTCCCCATTTGTTAGTGCTAGCTCCTGAAGGAGGTGAAATAATTTGAGCCTGATTTGCGGAAACATTCTGGGACATTTCATCCCAACTCCATAAGGCAATGAAGCCCACTCCAGGAGATCATGGTTACCCATTACCCATGGTCTGGATCAAAACAAACTTAACAACCCCTCACCCCAAATGCCGTCACGTTCTCTCACTCAGCAACTTGTCAAGTCTCTTCCCAAAATGGCTACAAACACTTAAAATCCCTAATGTTGTAATAAAACAACACGGTCTTTTGTTTAAAGTGCTCAGAAACCACCGGACTGCAAAGGCTACAAACATAACACAATCCTAAACACGAATACAAAGACAGTGTGCTGCAATCATTACAATACACACACATTACAGAATACAATCATTGCACAATCCTAAACATGAATACAAATGTTCAGTGCACTGACATTACAAATATTTTGGAATGTCCTTTTCAGGATATGCTGCTATAAGTGGGATTCCTCACTGGCAGCTTTAAGGAGTTGCTGATTCAACCATGTTTCCCATGGGGATACTCACTCACCTCACTCACTCTGCATTGTGTGCCCACTAAAGGAGCAATTAGTATAAATCAATGGTCCTTGTAACGTGTGGAGTCTTTCACTGGTAACCCTCAGTGCATGGAAAGCAGAATCAGCCCGCTACGTTTATGAAGTTGGGACTCTCTTTCACCCTTGACTGGCAGACAACTTGAACACAGGCCAGGTGGGCAGTGGGAGCACAAGCGTGAGAGACAGTGGGGGAGAACGAGCCTCACTTCTATCGGGAGGCCAGCTTGCTGCCCAAAGCAAACTTCCGTCCAGCTCCCCTCTCTGTGCCACTGCTCTGTTTCCCTGCAGTCGTGGTAAATGGGCTGCCTCCTGATGGCTGGTCACCCTGCTCACTGTGAAGGGGGGTGTGAGAGAGATTGCTGTACCTCCGGGTAACCCAACCCTGGCCAAGTCCAGAGAAACTCCAGTCTCCCTTTGCAAGTAAAACCACACACTCACTGACACTGCAATACAAAACATCAGCAAAAACCACTCCAAAAATGAACATCGTTTAGACTAAAACCCAGTTTTAATTAAAAGTTTCTAGTTTTGCTCACCTGTCGCTGCCCTCATGCTCTCTCCATTCCACTTCTCCATCTCTGCTTTTTATCCTGCAATAACTTATTTATTCATGCTATCCTAACTTATATATTTTCTAACCTTGATACCCACAGTGCATATTGAAAGAGGAAGCAAGTTTTAAAAAATTGATTTTAAATGCTGGCTTTCTAATCAATCAAAAAGTCAGAATTACAAAATGATCCTGGGGATGTGGGCATCGCTAGTTACCCATCCCTAGTTGCCACCAGTAAGTGGATTGCTAGGACATTTCAGAGGGCAGTTGAGCGTCAACCACATCGGTGTGGGACTGGAGTCACGTCTAGGCCACACCGGGTAAGGACAGCACGTTTCCTTCCCTAAAGGGCATTAGTGAACCAGTTGGGTTTTTACGACAATCCGACAACTTCATGGTCATTTACTGAATTAAAAATGACATAGGTGTATTAACCACCAGGTCAATCACTCTCAAAATGGGCAGGGGTGGGGGCGGGGGCGGGGCGGGGGTTGCCCGGGGTAAAGGTGCTTCCCCTTCTAATCCTGAAAGTTGTACTTCAGCTTCAAGCGCTGTGGTGTGTGCACTTCTGAGTAAAGGCGACCACAGTAAAGGCAGTCAGTGTGCGTCAGTACTGTGGGCATGAGGATGGGAGGAAGGACCTTTTGGAAATATTGCGTGCTCGCAGTGAGGGATGTCGGTGCTGGGGAACCATTTCAAACACCCAGCATCGGCACCGAGCGCTCCCCAGGCCAGGTATCACATAGCCAGATGCAGCATAAAGCTCCCTCCACACTGCCCGAGCAATCTGCTTCAGGCCCAACCTCCGAGGGCCCCCTAATAACTCCAGTGTGACATATTTTTCCACGTCCCACACCAGCCCTGCTTAGGCCTGTCTGAGTGATATTACCACTTGGAGCTGATTTACAGGCTCCAGGGCGAAGCACAGTAGGAATAGGTTGGGACTGGCCAAAGTCATTTCACGTAGGACCTTTAAAGCCAGCAGACAGAAGACGTCCATCCCCATCAGTCTAGGCTAGAGGTGGAAGACCAGTGTCTGACCCACTGTGTGATCCAGCCCCGTGTATGGTCCTCTTTGTATTTCAGCCCTCATATTTATCTTGCAATGTTGGATTTGCCACCTGCAGACTGCGCGACTCACTGTCGATTGGTCGTTCTCTCTCCTAGGACCCAAGTGCCCAGATTGGAGAGAAATGCTCCATTGGTCCGAATGTGACGATCGGCCCAGGGGTGGTGATCGAGGATGGAGTGCGGATAAAGCGCTGCACGGTCCTGAAGGGCTCACGGATACGCTCCCATTCCTGGCTGGAGTCCTGCATCATTGGCTGGAGCTCTGATGTGGGGCAGTGGGTGAGTGAAGGAGGGTGGTGGAGGAGTGAGTGCGGTGGGGTGATTCGGGAGGGAGGGTGTTTGGGGAGTGGAGTGGAGATCTTTCTCTGTCTCTTCCGTTCCCTGACTGTACTCTGTTTTCTGGGCATAAATGTATCTCACGGACAGTATCTCCTGTCTGACTCTTCAGACCAGCGTTTAACACTGTCCCCACAACACACGGCACTCTGCTCCCAGGCCTCGGCTTGTGCTGCTCAGTAATGGGCAGCTGGCAGATTAGGAACAGTGAGCTGGGTTGGCAGAGCCTGCAGTAGGTCAATTGTTGGTTCCTGGACTCGACATCGGGGGAGAAATGGCCCATTTTCTGGGTGAAAAACAGGGGAGGGCAAAAAGATCCAACATCACAGGGCTGTGTCCCTCGTCCCAAGGACACCTTGGATACATCTCATGCCAGAGGCCCTGTCTTATATTAATGAGGGTCCTGATGCCTGTTTCAGAACCCCTTTCAGGAAGTGGGCAGTGCTAAGTGGTCCGTCCAGGCTAACGTCGATGGATTTTTGGACGCTAAGGAATCAAGGGATTTGGGGATAGTGCGGGAAGGTGGAGTTGAGGCTGAAGATCAGCCATGATCTTATTGAATGGCGAGGCAGGCTCAAGGGGCCCGATAGCTTACTGCTGCTCCTATTTCTTACGTTTTTACAGGGCTTGCTCCTGCCTAACCAGCAGCTGCCAACAATCAATAATCTATATTGGGCACAGTGTTGAACAGGCGGCAGCAAACCAGGAGGTTGGGTGGCGGCAGCCGTGAGTGGGTGTGACTGTTTGGGAAGTTGGAGCAGGGGTAGTGGCAGATCGAGGTGGGAGTGACTGATCGGGAGGTAGTGGCAGATCGAGGTGGGTGGGACTGATCGGGAGGTTGGAGTAGGAGGTAGTGGCAGATCGAGGTGGGTGGGACTGATCGGGAGGTTGGAGTAGGAGGTAGTGGCAGATCGAGGTGGGTGGAACTGATCGGGGTTGGAGTAGGAGGTAGTGGCAGATCGAGGTGGGTGTGACTGATCGGGAGGTTGGAGTAGGAGGTAGTGGCAGATCGAGGTGGGTGTGACTGATCGGGAGGTTGGAGTAGGGATAGTGGCAGATCGAGGTGGGTGTGACTGATCGGGAGGTTGGAGTAGGAGGTAGTGGCAGATCGAGGTGGGTGGGACTGATCGGGAGGTTGGAGTAGGGGTAGTGGCAGATCGAGGTGGGTGTGACTGATCGGGAGGTTGGAGTCGGAGGTAGTGGCAGATCGAGGTGGGTGGGACTGATCGGGAGGTTGGAGTAGGAGGTAGTGGCAGATCGAGGTGGGTGGAACTGATCGGGGTTGGAGTAGGAGGTAGTGGCAGATCGAGGTGGGTGGGACGGGAGGTGCTGGTGGTTTATTACATGAACGTAAAGGTTTGTGCGTTGAGGTTTTATTCACTTGGCTGCAGCGTAGCTGATTGGTGAGCTCATGTCCTGCTTCACTGGGCTGCCTTCATTTTGTCCTTGTACACTGATACCTGTGCCTCGATCCTGCTCTCTTGCCTCAGTAAAGGTGTCGCTTTGCTCTAATACAAGTAGTGAGGTACGGGATTGCCACTGGTGGTATCTGGGCTGATTAGTCTGTTTGTTTCCAGGTGCGGATGGAGAATGTTGCAGTCCTGGGAGAGGATGTGATTGTGAAAGATGAGCTGTACCTGAACGGGGCCAATGTCCTACCTCACAAGTCCATCGCTGACTCTGTGCCTGAACCCAAGATCATCATGTAGGTCACAGCAGCCGCTTGAGACGGACACAAGCCCCCGAGTCCGAGCTAAAGGGCTGAACTGTGCCAATCGCCAGTGGATAGAACGGAGCTGCTAATCAAGTAATGAATGAGGGTTTGGGTATTTGATAATTCCCCTCCTGAACCTGAATTCGCACTGTGACAAATCACTACTGAGATACTCTTGTTGTCGTCCTCCTCCCCATCCGTGTGTGTGAGGGGAGTTCAGCTTGGAATGGCTGCAGTTCGATTCCCACAAGTACTCGCTGTTTTTAATTATTGGTGGTGGCTGTGTGAGGGGAGGTAGGTCTTCTGATGCAAGATTGGATCCAGTGCCTTGGCAAATCTTATCCTAGTTCGAGGATGGCTTTTAAAAGATTACTTGGGGAAACTCTCAGCACTTTGAGGTCGATGTACTTGGTATTTTCTGGGTGTGAATCGATCTCGCCCACAGTATCAGGCCCCTCGTTAACATAAAATAGGCGCTGTGGTCAGTGTCTGGTTGAGTTATCCCTGGGAGACCCTCTCCTTCGCTCTGTGTTCCAGGTGATCAAATGTCATGTTCTTCAAAAAAAAATGACCATTTAAAATTTTTTTTTTCTGCCTTGAAGTCTGCGGCCTGCACAGATTATGGAATCATGAGAGCAGAGATGGCAGCACGTGTCACACCCACCCAGTTACCAGCTTGCCCTCGCTGCACCGACACTGGGCTCAATCCCTCATCTAAAATTCAGCATTTTAACTGCAGCTCTACAAGGCTATGTGGGGGGGCTGGTTTCTGAGATTAAACGTAAGGTTCCAGCTAGACTGGGTGCTGAGACTGATGCTCCTCTGCTCCATGCGCTACAGTATTGTCCTTTCCAGTGCATGGGCCACGAGCATGTTTTAAAATATAAGCAGATACCCATTCAATGGCAAATTAATGACCAATGGTAATGGTGGGAGCTGCAGATCAATTCCTTCTGGGTTTCTGACTTGTGATTTTTTTTTTATTAACTTGCATACTGGTTTTCTATAAACTCTTAACTTTTATTTGGCTTTGGAGAATTGCCTGTAGGTGGAAGGTATCATTTAGTTCAAGGTTACTTTCTTGGAGCAGGTGTGACATTGGCTGTTGAAAGTGCCTGTAAAGTGTAAGTGAGTGAAGCCTCCTGTTGTATTTTAACCTGATAAATCCTGAGAGAATTTAATGCAATGCAAATATAGCCTAACAGAATCATACAGGTTTCAGCACATTTGCTGTAGTCGTTGTGTCTCTATCTGTGCTAAACACAACCAGACCAATCTAACCCAATGGTGTTCATTTTATTTACAAAGAATTTTTCTCTCCCAGGTGATCAGTGATTCAGCTTTCACACTGCAGTGGATTGTAGACCTGCCCCAGTTCTTTTGTAAAACTGGTTATTAATACCTTTGACTAGAGATAGGAAGAATACCCCACTCATTACTGTAACTGCAAATGCTGTTTCGATTATGCTTGTTTGAAGTTCTGGTGTGTGAATGGAGGGTAATTGGGAGCTATATGAATGTTCAAGGGGTGCTGCAGCTGGTAGAATGTTGGCAGCATCTTGATGGCTGAAGTAATGACATCATGTCACTGATTCTTGGCTGCACTGAATCATTAAAAAAAAAATCTATTTTACGGGTTTTGAATGAAAAGTAAAAGAATGACAAGTCCGATTATTGCATTTGTCGCATTTTATGCTCGGTTATTCTGAAAATTACGCAGAGTATCTAAACTTAAAGTGTAACTAAGGTAACCAAGGTTATTCCTTCAGTGTGTCAGAAACCATTGACTAGAGCTCGGCTTAGTGCTAGCTTCTGAGTCTAAAAGGTGTGAGTTCGAGCACATAATCTAGGCCGACCTCCAGTACTACAGAAACACAAAATACCACGTCAGTGAATGGACAGGCTGCATTAGCTGTACCAGGATGTCCCTAGCGCTTGACTGCTCCAATGAAGTCTGATTTTGATGTGCCGCTGTTGGGAATTTGAGGATGATGTTGGCGATCGGTACACCAGGTCTGGCCTGGAGCGTGCGATACAAACAGTGAAACAGCCACAAGACTGATGGATAAATCATTTTAATGCTCAGGTCTGCAGGTAAACTCACACAAGAACTGTCCATCAAATTCAACACAAGCAGCAGCTTCACACACTCTCCACATCCCCAACAAAAGGGAATCCCAGTAAAAGTATTAAAAGCAGGATTCATCAGGCTCTCACACTGCATGCACCTTCAATGAGGTGGAAGGAAGGGCTCTCCAGTGCTGGCCCTCCCTCACCTGTAACATACCTAACATCAATATAATGGGATCCTAGTGCTCTACCCACTTAATAATCACATTTGAAACAACTGTTAGTGGAATTCTCTTTTTGTAAAAATAAACCTGAAGCTACCCCATTAAGGGATTCCCAAACAGGATCAGCAGTTCTCAGAATATGTTGACATTATGCTTTATACTGGGACCACACAGCTAGTCACAATATTCATTCTTTTCTTTCACTAAATGTAAAACCTCAAATATTTTATCATGTGCTTTGTGAGTTGATAATGTGCGGTATTCGGTCTGACTACATCAACACCTACAGGTAACCCTCAGCTCTGCTGCATTTTTCAACTTAATGCCTTCACCTGTACACAGCGGTTACAACTGGTGCTGGAGTCGGAGGATGATGACTGGCACTGCCCTCTTAACATTTCACACACTAAGTGTCACTAAGTTCTAACTTTAAATCAAACCCAGCAGCACTGGGCTGGGCCACACCATTCGACACACCATCACTGATGGAACATACGCACGTCTGCCGCACAGTGAGGTGGTTTTTGGCAAAATGTATGTTGTGGGCTGACCGAGTGCTGGTGAGTTTGTGTGTGTTTGTCTCCACAGTTCCTGGTGTGAACAGGGTCTGGTACTTGTTGGGTTTGATTAATGAAGAGGGAGAGATCATTAAGATTGAGAGAGGCCAGGCGTCAAGCAGTGTCTAGCCATCCTGGAAACTCTCACGTACATATTGTGTATGTACCTCCAATCTCAGTCGCAGAGCCTAGTAATGAGAGTTTGGCATCAGTTGAAGCTGCATAAATCCCATGGGGCAGTTACACAGTTCCTTCCTGCTGCTGTCCGAGAGCTCAGTGCTGACGTGTCTCACTCAATTGTGCACATTTTTGCCCCATGATTTTTTTTTTAACTTTTAGAACTTGCTGCTTTAAGCTGGCCAAGTCTGACCCACTAACTACTGATTCACCAACTGGGGGCCTGGACAAGGCGGAGCCTCCAGGATCTTCCAACATCTTTGTGCAAGATGCACTCGTCCTCAGTCAGATTGAGGACAGACCCAGAATCCTTAGGACAGAGATGTCATGGCAACTTCAAGAGGCATCAGAATAACTGACGAGACTGACCTCCTCACTGCTGTTTAACTGTGACGAGACTGACCTCCTCACTGCTGTTTAACTGTGACGAGACTGACGACCTCACTGCTGTTTAACTGTGACGAGACTGACGACCTCACTGCTGTTTAACTGTGACGAGACTGACGACCTCACTGCTGTTTAATTGTGACGAGACTGACGACCTCACTGCTGTTTAATTGTGACGAGACTGACGACCTCACTGCTGTTTAATTGTGACGAGACTGACCTCTTCACTGCTGTTAACAATTCTCTGTAGTAGGGTTTGTATTGTTCTGCTGTCGTAAACAGTTGTCAAAAATGTGACCAACACAGCCATCCCCTGAGTAAACCAGTTTTTGAAAGTAATGTAGGAACATGTGGACACATGGGACCCAGTGTCAGTCCTAATTCAAGATTTTGATGGGTTAGGTAAACATCTCAGAATTCAAACTGAAGGGATGAGAAAAATACCAAAGGCTGCAAGTCCAAGGGACACGAGGTCAGATAGTGGGGCACGAGGTCAGATAGTGGGGCACGAGGTCAGATAGTGGGGCACGGGAACTGGATCTGAGACATGGGGAAGTCGGGCACTCCAGTGATGTCACGGGGACACAGGCGAAGCGTGGTGACATCATGGGAAAGGTTTGCCGACACTGATCCCGACCGTTCACTGATATCACCGTGAGGCAACTCAGTGATGCCACTAAACTGCAGTGTCACTGGCCTGGGCCAGGTAGGTGCTGGATATCAAGCACACTGAATTTAAAGGGCCAAACTCCAGCCCATTTCAATGGGACCCAGGCTCCAGTAAGGCAATCGGTCAGGCAGGAAGTGCAGAAAGACACTGTTTCCATGTAAGATTCTCCAGAGATACTGCTCGGGACACTTGGCAGAAGCTCTCGGGTTTGAAGGAAATGCTCCTGTGGTTTTCTGACTGGGGCTGGGTTATAAAATCTAATCCAGGACAAGGTAGGGCACTGAACAATCCAGCTGACCAACAAATATCTGAGTCCTGTCGGTGATGAAAAGCTCCCGACAAAAACCTTAATGCTTGGTGAAAGGAATCGAGGCAGCTCTTAAAGGGAGTCACCTGTACCTGGGAGCCTGAAACAATCTGCTGTAGACACAGATTACGGGACAATTAACTGGTTGTTACAAACCCTTGCCTGACTCTTGTTGACACCAAACAATCCAGTGGGAGAGACACAAATATTTGTTTCCCATTTCTTTCAAATGATTTTAAACGTCACTTGACGCCAGTTTTTGTCTCACGAGCTGGTACAGGGTAGGCATTAGGACCCGGGTGCCAGTCAAGACACAAGACTAGTGTGTCAGTGTTTGATAGGTCAGAGTGAAACCCAATCTGTCAATTGCCGCTCAGAACACGTTAGCCTCGGTCACTAGCGATCAATATTTGAAATTAAATAGCACAGTCTAACAAGCGTATCACCGCTCGGCGAAGCACCAAGGATGATTCCCTTTTGTAAACATCGGATATCGATCATTCCAATCCCTGCAGGATGCACAGTCCCTAATGTCCTGAAGCAGCACCTCTTCTCCTTTACCCTCAGTGTTGGAAAGCAGGTAAAAAGCAGGGTCAGCAGATCAGTGGCGACTAGGAGGAGGATGGTTTTGTGTAATCATCGACTGCTGTGATTGTGGCCTTGCAGAAGAAACAATCCTTGTTGTTCATCAGATGCTGGTTGATGCAGGCCCTGAAAGGACAACAGCAACAGTTAAAACTAATCTCAGCTGCTTCCTGTGTCTCCATTCCTTCTCACCGTGCACTGTAACACCCAAGCAAACCTTCAGAAGAGCTGGCCCATCACTGCTTCCCAAATACCATGAAATATTCCGCACAGTGCATTAACATCTCTCTCCTCTGTGCCACCTCAGTCTATGCTACACGACTGAAGGACAAGATAATTTCACTTACTGAGTTTATTCGGCACTCAAAAGTGAGGGGAACAAAACATATTAGGTGCAGGGGTGGGAAGGGTGTGGCGGATGCAGAGTAAATCCCCTTTTTATAGCTGGCCCTTTAACAACATGAACTCAAAATGTACCATTTTCAGCCAAAGAGAAGCAGGCAGGAGTGGGTGGGGTTCGGGGTGTGTTAGAGAGAGGGCCTGGAACCTTGCCCACTGCCTAGCAAGGTTTCTGAGGGATCAGTACATGGGGCTGGCTGGCTGGTAATGGTCTGGGAACAGAAACTCCCAAGTTTGCAGAGGATACCAAACTGGGAAGGACTGCAAACAGGGAACAGACTGATCTAATGCAGAAGGACCTGGATAAATTGGAGAGTTGGGCTGATGAGTTGCAGACGTCATTTAATGTGGATGAATGCAAAATCACGAGAGTGGGAAAGGATCATGACAACATGCCTTTACATAGCGCCTTTAATGTAGTAAACTATCCCAAAGGCGCTTCACAGGAGCAAAATCGGACAAAAAATTGGCACCGAGCCACATAAGGAGTTATTGGGGCAGATGACCAAAAGCTTGATCAAAGAGGTAGGTTTTGAGGAGCGTCTTAAAGGAGGAGAGAGAAGTAAGAGGAGGCGGAGAGGGTTAGGGAGGGAAATCCGGAGCTTAGGGCTTAGATGGCTGAAGGCAGGGCCTCCAATGGTGGGGTGAAGGAAATCGGGGATGGACAAAAAGCCAGAATTGGAGGAACGCAGAGTTGTGGGGCTGCAGGAGGTTACAGACATGGGAGGGTCAAGGCAATATAAGCGAAATGGATTATTGTAATGAACAGGACACAGGAGGGGGATGTGGGGTACTGCTGGATGCATCACTGAAGGAATTAGCACATGGTGACAGCAGTGAAGAAAGCAAAGAGGATCTTTGACTGTACAGCCAGAGGAATAGGGCACAGATCTCAGCAAGTGATTGTGAGCACAGGTCTGGCCCCAGCTCTGGGTAGTACCGGGTCCAGTTCTGGTCCTTGTATTACCAGAAAGAATTCCAGGCATTGGAGAGGGGGCAGCGAAGGGCAACTCAACTGAGATCTGTGATCAGGCACCCGAGATATGAGGAGTGGCTGCAGCAGCTGGGAATGTTTGCACTGGAGAGAAGACTCGGGGTGCCCTAACTGAAATGTCAGAGGTGTTAAATTGAATGCAAAATATTGGAATCTTTATTCAAAGATGTAATAGAAAAACATCCAGAAACCAAAAATATAATAAAGAGTAGTCAGCACTGATTTCAAAAGGGAAGGTCATGGTTGATCAACCTTATTGAATCCTTTGAAGTAGTAACAGGACATTCCCCAGAATGATACTGAGGCTAAAAGGGTTAAATTATGACGACCGGTTGCATAGACTAGGCTTGTGTTGCACTGAGTATAGAAGATTAAGGGCTGATCTAATTGATGTGTTTTAAGATGGTTGAAGGATTTGTAGGGTAGATAGAAACTATTTCCTCTGGCGGGGGGAGTCCAGAAAAATTAGAGCCGGGCCGTTCAGGGGTGATGTCAGGAAACACTTCACACAAAAGGTAGTGGAAATCTGGAACTCCCTCCCCCAAAAAGCTGTTGAGGCTGGGGGCCAATTGAAAATTTCAAAACTGAAATTGACAGATTTGTTAGTTAGGTAAGGGTTACTGAACCAAGGCAGGCAGATGGAGTTAAGATAGAGATCAGCCATGATCTAATTGAATGGTGGAACAGGCTCGAGGAGCTGAATAGCCTTATCCTGTTCCTATGTTCTTAGAAACAGACAAGGGTAATGCAGTGGATGTAATATACATGGACTTTCAAAAGGTCTTTGATAAGGTACCGCATAGTAGACTCATGACTAAGGTCCGAGCAAGTGGACTTAGGGGACAAGTAGCAGAATGGATTGCAAGCTGGCTACAAAACAGAAAACAGAGTAGGGGTAAAGGTAGTTACTCAGATTGGCAAATGGTGGGAAGTGGTGTTCCACAGCGATCGATGCTGGGACCACTGTTCTTCACCATTTACATAGAATCATAACAGCACAGTAGGAGGCCATTCGGCCCATCGGGTGCTCTGCAAGAGCACTTCAGCTAGTCCTGCTCCCCCGCCCTTTCCCTGTAGCCCTGCAATTTATTTTCCTTCAGGTACTTATCCAATTCCCTTTTGAAAGCCACAATTGAATCTGCCTCCACCACCCTTTCAGGCAGTGAATTCCAGATCCTAACCACTCGCTGCGTAAAAAAGTTTTTTTTCATGTCGCCTTTGGTTCTTCTGCCAATCACCTTAAATATGTGTCCTCTGGTTCTCGACCCTTCCGCCAGTGGGAACAATTTCTCTCTGTCCAGACCCCTCATGATCTTGAACACCTCTATCAAATCTCCTCTCAATCTTCTCTGCTCCAAGGAGAGCAACCCCAGCTTCTCCAGTCTATCCACGTAACTGAGTCCCTCATCCCTGGAACCATTCTTGTAAATCTTTTCTGCACCCTCTCTAAGGCGTTCACATCCTGCCCAGAATTGGACACAATACTCCAGTTGTGGCTGAACCAGTGCTTTATAAAGGTTCATCATAACTTCCTTGCTTTTGTACTCTATATAAATGATTTGGACTTGGGAAACGGAAGTATAATTTCAAAATTTGTGGATGACGCCAAATTGGGGGGTAT
This sequence comes from Squalus acanthias, assembly GCA_030390025.1. NCBI lineage: Eukaryota > Metazoa > Chordata > Chondrichthyes > Squaliformes > Squalidae > Squalus > Squalus acanthias. The sequence goes on along the minus strand of CM059444.1, from coordinate 3,169,410 downwards.
AGTTAATACTGAGGAAGACTGCGACAAAATACCAGTCGACATTAATAAACTTCCAGAAAGGTAATTGGAAAATGAATTTCAATATAGATTAAGTGTGAGGTATTACATTTTGGTAAGAAAAATAAGGAGGTCACATTTTACTTAGAAAATATGAGGTCTAAATGGGGTAGAGGAGCAAAGGGATCTCATGGTACAGATACATAAATCATTAAAAGTAGCAATGCAGGTTAACAGAGCCATAAAATGTGCAAACAAAGCATTGGGGTTCATTTCTAAAGGAATATAATTCAAAAGCAGAGAAGTTATGTTAAACTTATATAGAAACTTGGCTAGACTACTCTTAAGAGTACTGTGCACAGTTCTGGTCTCCATATTATAAAAGGATATAGAAGCACTGGAGAAAGTGCAAATAAACATTAACAAGGATGATACCAGAACTGAGAGGTTGTACCTATCAGGAAAGGATGAACAGGCTGGGGCTCTTTCCTGTAGAAAAGAAAAGACTGAGAGGTGATCTAATTATGAAGGGGTTCGATAAGTTTCCATTTGTGGGACAGTCCAAGATTAAGGGCCATAAATATAAGATAGTCGCTAATAAATCCAATCGGGAATTCAGGAGAAACTTCTTTACCCAGAGAGTGGTGAGAATGTGGAACTCGCTACCACAGGGAGTAGTTGAGGTAAATAGCAAAGATGCATTTAAGCATTTAAGGGGAAGATAGATAAACACATGAGGGAGAAATAAATAAAAGGATATGTCGATAGTGTGAAATGAAACTGGACCAGCCACATAAATACTGTGGCAACAAGAGCAGGTCAGAGGCTGGGTATTCTGTGGCGAGTGACTCAACTCCTAACTCCCCAAAGCCTTTCCACCATCTACAAGGCACAAGTCAGGAGTGTGATGGAATACTCTCCACTTGCCTGGATGAGTGCAGCTCCAACAACACTCGAGAAGCTCGACACCATCCAAGACAAAGCAGCTTGCTTGATTAGCACCCCATCCACCACCTTAAACATTCACTCCCTCCACCATCGGTGTACCGTGGCTGCAGTGTGTACCATCTACAAGATGCACTGCAGCAACTCGCCATGGCTTCTTCGGCAGCACCTCCCAAACCCACGACCTCTTCCACCTAGAAGAACAAGGGCAGAAGGTGCATGGAAACACCACCACCTCCAAGTTCCCCTCCAAGTCACACACCATCCTGACTTGGGAATATATCGCCGTTCCTTCATCGTCGCTGGGTCAAAATCCTGGAACTCCCTCCCTTACAGCACTGTGGGAGCACCTTCACCACACGGACTGCAGCGGTTCAAGAAGGCGGCTCACCACCACCTTCTCAAGGGCAACTAGGGATGGGCAATAAATGCCGGCCTTTGCCAGCGATGCCCTGATCCCATGAACAAATAAAAAAAAATGAAGAACTGGGAGGAGGCACGTGTGGAGCATAAACACCAGCATGGACTTGTTGAGCCGAAGGGACTGTTTCTGTGCTGTAAAATTCTTTGTAAAGAACATAGTCAAGATAAACGTCAGTATCTGAACATTGTCACAGTTTGTACAAGAGGACTTAGCCTCAGGTTTAGCTCAGGCTGGGCTTACTTGCAGGATTTGTGTGAACACGGCCTGAAGAGAGCAGAGATTGGGTGCGCATAACAGATAGGGCACAGGTCTTCCTCACTGGTGGGCTGCAACAAAACAAAAAGAGATTACAATCGTCAGACAGCCAGCAGGCATGGTCAATGCTCCCATCCCAGCCTTTTGTATTCACGCTAACGCTTCATTCAAAATACAGCGGTCCTCAACAAATCCTTTCAGGACTCTCGCGTTTCCCTCGGAGAAATCTGTCAGGATTAGTAAACCTCAATCTTATTCTTGTGTATAACATTGGGTGCTAACAACAGACTGTAATTCAAAGTAACTGGATGTGAAACGCTTTGGGAAATCTCGAGTGCGTGATTAACTGTACAGATGCAAGTTCTCTCTTTAAGATCATGTTTCTGGAGAACGAACCTCTGCCCATCACCAATGTTCCCTCTAAATTTTATTTTTGCGTGGTACTTTTAAATTTGCCTCACGGCAGCGCACGCACGGTACCTTCCCGATTGCCACGCGGTACCTTAGAGGGAACATTGCCCATCACTTTCCCACTCTTTCATCCTGTGTGAGGAGTTGGGCTCTGCTGTTTCTATAGAAACCCAGGGAGGAAGGACATGGACCAGGTCCCTGCATTACCCCAAGAGCCGGCCTTAACCTGACAGCAGAACCAAGGACCCACAGCTGCGTTTATTTGCACCACAAGTAAATTGGACCACATTTCTGATTGGTCCCCTTGGAGGACAAGACACACCCAACAGTTTGTCTGGAATGTGTAATTTGATCCTGCCTGCTGGAGAGCAATTCAAGGTCTCTGCAATGTGTAATTTGATCCAGTCATTGTCAGGCAGGCTCCAGAGCTCACAGTACTAACACTACTGGTTTCAGAGAACAGAGAGGGCTCACACTCCCGAATTAGGAGCGCTCACACTGCCGAGTTCAGATCGGAAGGAGTGAGGCCATGGAGGGATTTCAATACAAGGATGAGAATTTTAAAATCAAGGTGTTGGTGGACCAGGAGCCAATGTAGGTCAACAAGCACGGGGTGAGGGGTGAATGGGACTTGCTGCGTGTTAGGATACAGGCAGCAGAGTTTTGGATGAGCTCAAGTTCATTGAGGGTGGAAGATGAGAGGCTGGCCAGGAGAACATTGGAATAGTTGAGTCCGGCAAATAAACATAAATGTAATGTCATGCATGTTGGTAGGACCAACACAGAATACGCTCTCATTTTTAAAAATTCATTTATTTATTCTCAGGAGGCAAGCAAGGCCAGCATTTATTGCCCATCCCTAGTTGCCCTTGAGAGGGTGGTAGTGAGCTGCCTTCTCGAACCGCTGCGGTTTTGGGGGCGGGGGAAGGAGAGGAAGAACGTGGTGCAGGTATAAAGGAGGTGGGGGTGGAAGAATGTGATCCAGGTCTAATGGGGGTGGGGGGGGGGGGCGGGGAAGAGAATGTATTGCATCTTCCCATCTGGATCACGTTCTTGCTATCATTTAAGGCTAGGCGCATGCGTGGCTCCGGTGGGGGGCGGGGCAGGACGGGAGGGGTTGGCACGGCTCCGCCCCCATACAGGTGCGCATGTGCGGAACAACTGAAACTTCTTTGTGTCAGCAATCACTCCCTTATTCAGCAGGTTTAGAGTTAGAGTTACTCACTTTGTAAATGTACAGAGTTCCTGTTTATTCAGCAGGGTAAGGGTCACTCTCTGTGTAACTACAGAGTTCCTGTTTATTCAGCAGGGTAAGGGTCACTCACTGTAACTGTACAGAGTTCCTGTTTATTCAGCAGGGTAAGGGTTACTCACTGTGTAAGTGTACAGAGTTCCTGTTTATTCAGCAGGGTAAGGGTCACTCACTGTAACTTTAGAGTTCCTGTTTATTTGTCAGGGTAAGTTATTTTTAAATCATTAGTGCCTATTAATTCATCCTTTAATGATTCTATTTCAAATTATTCATACTTCTCTGATGTCATCTGTAAAACAATAGCAGAACTACTATTGATTTTGATATTTCTGACTGCACCAAATGAAACATTTATTTGAAAGTAGTTTTTACTTTTCAAGGTCTCAGTAACATGGGCCGTGGGCCATGAGCTCCTCCGTTGAATGCCAAACAGTGGGTAATGGATGTGTGCTGCAGCTGGGGGACACTGGGGAGAGAATGGTGTGAAACTTAGATTTATTTGTCTGCTTTTTGGCCAGATTTTATTTTTCATTATACTAAAGCACCTTGCATCTTATAGGAAAATAAATTCAAACAAAAAGATTCCTCCTTTACAGTTCAACTAACGTGCTAACCAGCCCATTCCACACAGTCCATCGTATGTACTGACCAGCCCATTCCACACAGTGCATCGTATGTACTGACCTGCCCATTCCACACAGTGCATCGTATGTACTGACCAGCCCATTCCACACAGTGCATCGTATGTACTGACCAGCCCATTCCACACAGTCCATTGTATTCACTGACCAGCCCATTCCACACAGTGCATCGTATGTACTGACCAGCCCATTCCACACAGTCCATTGTATTCACTGACCAGCCCGTTCCACACAGTCCATCGTATGTACTGACCAGCCCATTCCACACAGTGCATCGCATGTACTGACCAGCCCATTCCACACAGTCCATTGTATTCACTGACCAGCCCGTTCCACACAGTCCATCGTATGTACTGACCAGCCCATTCCACACAGTGCATCGTATGTACTGACCAGCCCATTCCACACAGTGCATCGTATGTACTGACCAGCCCATTCCACACAGTCCACCGTATGTACTGACCAGCCCATTCCACACAGTGCATCGTATGTACTGACCAGCCCATTCCACACAGTCCATCGTATTCACTGACCAGCCCGTTCCACACAGTCCATCGTATGTACTGACCAGCCCATTCCACACAGTCCATCGTATTCACTGACCAGCCCATGGGACACAGTGCATCGTATGTACTGACCAGCCCATGGGACACAGTCCATCGTATTCACTGACCAGTGCATCGTATTCACTGACCAGCCCATGGGACACAGTGCATCGTATTCACTGACCAGCCCATGGGACACAGTGCATCGTATTCACTGACCAGCCCATGGGACACAGTGCATCGTATTCACTGACCAGCCCATGGGACACAGTCCATCGTATTCACTGACCAGCCCATGGGACACAGTCCATCGTATTCACTGACCAGCCCGTTCCACACAGTCCATCATATGTACTGACCAGCCCATGGGACACAGTGCATCGTATGTACTGACCAGCCCATGGGACACAGTGCATCGTATGTACTGACCAGCCCATGGGACACAGTGCATCGTATTCACTGACCAGCCCATGGGACACAGTGCATCGTATGTACTGACCAGCCCATGGGACACAGTGCATCGTATGTGCTGACCAGCCCATGGGACACAGTGCATCGTATTCACTGACCAGCCCATGGGACACAGTGCATCGTATTCACTGACCAGCCCATGGGACACAGTGCATCGTATTCACTGACCAGCCCATGGGACACAGTGCATCGTATGTACTGACCAGTCCATGGGACACAGTGCATCGTATTCACTGACCAGCCCATTGTACAGAGACTAGCCTGTTTCGCAGTCCGTTGTACGGACTGACTGACCTACTCAACCCAGTCCACTCGCCTGTTCTACGCCACTCAGCCCGTTCCCTGCATGCTACCCTGGAATGTTTTCTGCTGAGCCAACTGCGACGTGCTCTCCAGCCCTCTGTTCCCATCCACACCTGGGCCGTTTACTAGATATGATGGGTATTCCATTTAGATAAATGAAACACAATGACTGCCTCCACATACATCAGTACGTCCAGCAGAAGCAAAAATTTAACATGAAGCTGCAACAAATTCTACAATGGATTCTTTATATAAAAGGCTCGACAGAGGTTGTACTCTAACTGCCCTCATTTGTCTCCTCTAAATTGAATAAAACTAATTTCTGGGAATGCTACAATCACCAGAAATATTTTGCTTCAAGCCCTTTGTTCTGCTCGATAATGTAGGAAATGAACTGCGACAGAGTCCCCTCGGGTTGGGGCTCTGTGGCCAGAAATTAACCATCGATTGCTCACGGACAAAGATATCAAACAGAACATTAAAACAATCTGCACATATTCACCCCTAATTATTTGTATTTTATTTACACTCTATCAATTATCAAATTGTTTTTTCTTGTTTTAAAATCTGACTTGTGACCCTCTTACACCTAGGGGAAGTCTCCTGTTTAAGATGAAAAAATTACATTTCTCCGTACAACCTGTGTAGTTTTTACATTATGTAATTATCCTACTGGTTACGTGTAACAACAGAAGTGGAAAATAATAGTCTGTTAGAAGTGAGAAATACAGCGACTTAAACATGTAACCGATGAGGAACATGAAACTATGGGGGAGAAATGAGGAGGAACTACTTCACTCAGAGGGTGGTAGGTCCATGGAATATGCTGCCACAAAAAGCTGTAGAAGCTACAACATTAATTAAATTTAAAACAGAAATAGACAGTTTCCTAGAAGTAAAGGGCATTAAGGGTTACGGGGAGCGGGCAGGAATTTGGACATGAGTCTAGGTTCGGATCGGTCATGGCCCTGTGGGTAGTGGAGCGGGCCCAGGGACTGTGTAGCCTGATTCTGCTCCTATTTCGTGTGTGCAATTCTGTTAGATGCAGGAGATGGTTCTGTGATAGATAGTAGATTGGCGGTTAGGATCAGATCAGCCATGATCTTATTGAATGGCGGAGCAGGCTCGAGGGGCCGATTGGCCTACTCCTGCTCCTATTTCTTATGTTCTTATGTTCTTAAATTCAGTCTCGCCCCGTTTGAGGCGCTAACGTTTGAAAGCTGGGTAACTTAGCGCCAGGCACTAATGATTCCCAGCTTTTTCAAAATTCGGTGTTTGCACTCCAGGAAGGAAGCGGAGCACGAAATCAAGCGCTCGACTTCCTTCCTGGAGTGTTAAAGGACGCAGGCGGGGCGGTAGTGGTGCAGCGCGGCACAATGTCCCGTGCAGTGCTGCCGCGATCCGAGACTCCTTCCCTCCCGTAAAGGGAAGGGCCGTCGCTGCAGGCTCTGCATTGGGACCAGTTAGCTGGTCCCTGACGGCAGCCGCTATCTGGCCCGATCAGCCCCATGCACTCCAGAAGAGTGCCGGGCTGATCGATCGTGGCCCAGGAGCAATCGAAAAAAATCACTTGAAGCGTTGTTAAAACTTTTCTCCTACCCGCGCCAACCTCCCCTTTTATTTGCGCCTCCGAAGTGCCCAGCCTCCCGAACAATGCCTCCTGCAGTTGTTGGTGTTGTCGCCCGGCGATACTGCAGTGGGCGGAACTGAAGTTCGCGTCCGGGGCGATGCGCACAGCAATGACGTCACGATCTCCGGGTGCAGGAGATCGTGGCGCAAAGTGTTACCGCCGCCGCAAACCTCTCCACCAAGTTAGCGGGAGTTGTTCATCTCGCTGTGCCCGGTCGGTATGTTATTAGCGCCCCGTTATCGCCCCCCGGAGGTGCTAACCAACCGAATTTCTCCCCCTATGACTCGCAACAGAAATACCAGACGCAAGAAAAGTTCTTAGTGAAGGAGAGTTCCTTCCTGCGTGTCTGAGGCAAGTATATGTGTTTTAAAGACACTACTACATATACAATAAACAGAATACAATTGGCTGGTATGATGGGTCACTATTTAGCAGGCAATCGTATGATGGAGCAGTGTTTAGCTGAGAATGGTGCGATGGGGCAGTGTTTAGCCGGGAATGGTGCGATGGGGCAGTGTTTAGCCGGGAATGGTGCGATGGGGCAGTGTTTAGCCGGGAATGGTGCGATGGGGCAGTGTTTAGCTGGGAATGGTGCGATGGGGCAGTGTTTAGCCGGGAATGGTGCGATGGGGCAGTGTTTAGCTGGGAATGGTGCGATGGGGCAGTGTTTAGCTGAGAATGGTGCGATGGGGCAGTGTTTAGCCGAGAATGGTGCGATGGGGCAGTGTTTAGCCGAGAATGGTGCGATGGGGCAGTGTTTAGCCGAGAATGGTGCGATGGGGCAGTGTTTAGCTGGGAATGGTGCGATGGAGCAGTGTTTAGCTGGGAATGGTGCGATGGGGCAGTGTTTAGCTGAGAATGGTGCGATGGGGCAGTGTTTAGCTGGGAATGGTGCGATGGGGCAGTGTTTAGCTGAGAATGGTGCGATGGGGCAGTGTTTAGCTGAGAATGGTGCGATGGGGCAGTGTTTAGCTGGGAATGGTGCGATGGGGCAGTGTTTAGCTGAGAATGGTGCGATGGGGCAGTGTTTAGCGGAGAATGGTGCGATGGGGCAGTGTTTAGCTGGGAATGGTGCGATGGGGCAGTGTTTAGCTGAGAATGGTGCGATGGGGCAGTGTTTAGCTGAGAATGGTGCGATAGGGCAGTGTTTAGCGAGAATGGTGCGATGGGGCAGTGTTTAGCTGGAATGGTGCGATGGGGCAGTGTTTAGCCTGCAATCATATATGGTGCTGGAGGGTTGGGGGAGTGGAGAGAATCTGAGACAAAGAACAATCATCATCGCTGAAGCTTCCTGACTGACTTTCCTCAGCTGATGCTACACGGCGAGGGAGATCTGTAACTGTATCTGTGAGTAACTCCAGAAACAGATTTACCCAGACTGATCATCAAACACACTTAAAAAAAAAATTGGCCAGTCTCTCCTGGTTTGACGACTTCTCCTCTCCTGAAGGCATTGAGCTGCTTGGCTGAGTTTCACAAGCCGGGCCCTGCTCCAGTCGTTCATCCAACTGGCAATTCTTCATTTGTGAACAGTGCTGACAGGCTATTTGACCATGGAGAGCCAAGCTCGATCCCATCCTCATCTGATGTTCACCCGTGCAGTTTCCAACAGCAAATAGCAACCAGGACTGAACTTCTCCTGGTTTGCCCTAGCTTAGCGGCACTGAGGCAGGCGTAGCACCCTCAACAGCCCGACTGAGATGAGCCAACTCAGTACAGACTGGGGATGGAACCTGGAGTCCTGCTCAGTTTCACGCTGCCTTTAAACACAGAGCCATGGGGGAAGCTATGTTATTGGAATGTAACCAGACCTCAGCTCATTACACAGTGGGGACACTTTAGAAACTAGAACAGCAGGATGCTGATTACTGGTCAGGGAGAACGGATTAGATGGGATTTTGGCATTTGCCCAGTGAAGGTGAAAATGGAGTTAGGGTCAATAGGGGTCATTTTCTGAGCATGCGCCAGCTAACTTGGTTCAAAGGGCATAAAATTACGCCCGCCATTTTCCTGGCTGCGGGCAAGGTTCCTCGACCCTCGTGCTTACATGTACTGCTCTTCCGGATAGGCAATGGTGCGTGGAAGAAGGAGAGGGTATCTAAAAAAGAAGAGAATGCAGGGAAATAGTGTGAGCTGCTGGGAGACTGGCAGAACTCCTTTCTACCCATCAGATGTCACAGTGCTCTTCCCTGAAGAACATGAAGTCCTGAGAGTGGAGGAGCTGAGTGAACTGGAAGAATTAATGCATAAAGTCCAATGGGAATTGCTGCCAAAATGCAGGTGGAAGTTAAGGCTGGAGTCCTGAAGTGGTAAAACTGACCAAGGAGATTCGGCCACTGATTGTTGGCAGTACGATACACTGGTAAAGGAAAATAGGGGCGCTCTGTATTACACCTGACTGGAGAGGGGGTGCAGCTGGTGAAGAACTAGTCTCCTAGGGGAGCTCTGTATTACACCTGACTGGACTAGTCTCCGTTCCAATAAAGTGATGAGCAGGTACGTGTAAATGGAGAGACTGTAAGCAATGCTGGCCTCATTGGCTGATGCAGGCAGATTGGACTGAGAGGACCGAGGAACCTGCATCCAATCAGCAGGGGCAGCTGATCAATTAATGGAGGTTTGTATTTGGTTTTACTGGCACTTTAAAGCCATCATCCTTCCTGCTTACTGTCCACGACATCAATCTGGTTAGATACTGCTTGTGACAAATGACTATGTTAACAATCATTTACCAGTTGACCTATGACTGGAAAGGATGCAGCTCTACAGTTTCACTGATGGATAACACACCAATACATCGGGACTTTGTATCTAAAATTACTTTGTTGACATATTTTGTTGCCTTTCCCTATTGTTCTGTTACAACTGCTTAGCGCACCAGCAACGCAAGGGCAGCAAATACTACCACCACAGAGAGGGGCATTCAAGACAGACAGACAATCTGCCTGGGGCACTCCAGCCAGCAGCTGAGCACTGGGTTGATCCACTCTCTCAGTCTGCTTCCCTCCTTCTCCAAGCCACTTCACCAGCTGGTCAACAAATTGCATTTATACAGCACCTTGAACATAGTAAAACCTCCCAAGGTGCTTCACAGGAGTGTGCTTAGACAAAATTTAACACTGAACCAAAGAAGGAGACATTAGGATAGAAGTAGGTTTTAATCAGCGTCTTAGAGGAGGAGAAAGAGGTAGAGCGGTGGAGAGGAATTCCAGAGATGAAGAGGCTGAAGGCACGGCCGCCAAGGGCGAAGGAAGTGGGCGATGCTCAAGAGGCCAGAATTGGAGGAGTGCAGAGATCTCGGAGGGCTGCAGGGATGGAGGAGGTTACAGAGAGTTAGGGAAGGGCGAGGCCATGGAGGGATTCGAACACGAGGATGAGAATTTTAAAATTGAGGTGTTGGTGGACCGGGAGCAATGTAGGTCAGTGAGCACAGGGATGATGGGTGAATGGGACTGTGTGCGAGTTAGGACACGGGCAGCAGAGTTTTGGATGAGATCAAGCTTACGGAGGGTGCAAGGTGGGAGGCCAGCCAGGAGAACATTGGAATAGTCGAGTCTAGAGGTAACAAAGGCATGGATGAGGGTTTTAGCAGCTGATGGGCTGAAGCAGGAGCGGAGACAGGCGATGTTATGGCGTAGGACCAGCTGAGACTGAGAGCCCAATGCACGGATCAAATGCATCCGACCATTCCAAGCCGCTAAACCATTGGTCCAAGGCCAGCTCCATAAACTCATAGCCGAACTACTTGGGTGGGTCCGAAGGAAGCTGAACCAAATTCTGTCATGTTTCTAACTGAAGTAATTGGGCATCTTGATCAGCTTCAGGAGATCCACAGGTGCATCATAAACCTCCTCGACTACCAGGGAACTAATGGCCGATATTGGTGAAAAGAAAATCTGGACCACAACTAAAAGGGACTGACTCCAGGGAGAATCCGAGAGCAGAATGAGCCAAAGGGAGGCCAGGACGGTACACTTATCAATTAGAGCTGCTGACATCCCTGGCACTTACATTGGCTTGACTTCTGCTTAAAATACTCCCTACATCATCTGTGAGATAAGGAAAAGAATGGGTCCCTGCCCTGTGTGCTCTGAGCACAATGTCACATAGGACACCGTGGCTCTACACAGCTTGGAGATCAACGGCAGGATAGATTTCACTTGACATGGCTCCCATCCTCCAGTGGGAAGCAAACACCATTACAAGGCTCTGCAGCTGGATTATTTATAACCTTGGGCTCAGTAACAGTCTTCTCCCCTCCCCCAGGGAGGATATCTCCACTCTCTCAGTCACAAACGCTGTCTAAATGGAGCAGGTCGTAAGATAAGGACAACAGAAAGAACTAAATAGGGCTTTAAACTAAATAAGTGGGGGGGGGAGGGGGGAGGGTCCCGGTGGAGAGAAATCTAGAATGCTAAAGAAAAAAGACAAGGAAGCAGTGCAGGAAAGTGATTGGGGTAAGGATAACCAGAATGTATCAGGAAGGGACAGAGCGTACAAATAAAAGAGTGCACTAACAAATAGGGTCCGGGTAAGAAAAAATGGTCATAAGACAAATAGGGCCACAGTACAAAAAAATGTTAAGATGTCTAAAAATGTTAAAAAGACAAATCTAAAGGCACTGTATCTGAATGCACGAAGCATTCGTAATAAGGTAGACGAATTAACAGCGCAAATAGATGTAAACGGATACGATATAATTGTGATTACGGAGACATGGCTGTAGTGTGACCAAGGCTGGGAGCTGAGTATCCAAGGATATTCGATATTTAGGAAGGACAGGCAAAAAGGAAAAGGAGGTGGGGTGGCGTTGTTAGTAAAGGATGAAATCAGAGCAATAGTGAGAAAGGATATTGGCTCAGAAAATAAAGATGTAGAATCAGTCTGGGTGGAGCTAAGAAGCACCAAGAGGCAGAAAACATTGTGGGAGTTGTCTATAGGCCTCCAAACAGTAGTGGTAATGTAGGGGATGGCATCAAACAGGAAATTAGAGATGCATGTAACAAGGGTACTACAGTAATCATGGGTGACTTTAATCTACATATAGACTGGCCAAACCAAATTAGCAATAATACTGTGGAGGATGAATTCCTGGAGTGTGTACGAGATGGTTTTTTAGACCAGTACGTTGAGGAGCCAACTAGGGAACAGGCTATCCTAGATTGGGTATTGTGCAATGAGAAGGGGTTGATTAATAATCTTGTTGTGCGGGGACCTTTAGGGAAGAGTGACCATAACATGATAGAATTCTTCATTAAGATGGAAAGTGAAGAAGTCCAATCTGAAACTAGGGTCCTAAATCTAAACAAAGGAAACTACAAAGGTATGAGGAGTGAGTTGGCTATGATAGATTGGGGAGCTTCATTAAAAGGCATGACGGTGGATAGGCAATGGCTAACATTTAAGGAACGAATGCATGAATTGCAACATTTATACATTCCTTTCTGGCGCAAAAACACAAAAGGAAAAGCGGCCCAACCATGGCTAACAAAAGAAGTTAAGGATAGTATTAGATCCGAAGAGGAGTCATATAAAGTTGCCAGAAAAAGTAGCAAGCCTGAGGATTGGGAGCAGTTTAGAGTTCAGCAAAAAAGGACCAAGAGATTGATTAAGAGGGGAAAAATAGAGTATGAGAGTAAACTTGCAACGAACATAAAAGCGGATTGTAAAAGCTTCTACAAGTATGTAAAAAGAAAAAGATTAGTGAAGACAAATGTAGGTCCCTTACAGTCAGAATTGGGAGAATTTATAATGGGGAACAAGGAAATGGCAGAGCAATTAAACAAATACTTTGGTTCTGTCTTCACGGAAGAGGACACAAATAACTTCCCAGAAATGCTGGGGAACCAAGGGTCTAGTGAGAAGGAGGAATGAAAGGAAATTAGTATTAGTAAAAAAATAGTGCTGGAGAAATTAATGGGACTGAAAGCCGATAAATCCCCAGGGCCTGCATCCCAGAGTACTAAAAGAGGTAGCCATGGAAATAGTGGATGCATTGGTTGTCATCTTCCAAAATTCTATAGATTATGGAACAGTTCCTGCAGATTGGAGGGTGGCAAATGTAACCCCACTATTTAAAAAAGGAGGGAGAGAGAAAACAGGGAACTACAGACCGGTTAGCCTAACATCAGTAGTAGGGAAAATGCTAGAGTCTATTATAAAGAATGTGATAACAGGACACTTAGAAAATATCAACGGGATTAGACAAAGTCAACATGGATTTATGAAAGGGAAATCATGTTTGACAAACCTACTGGAGTTTTTTGAGGATGTAACTGGTAGAATAGATAAGGGAGAACCAGTGGATGTGGTGTATTTGGATTTTTTTGAAGGCCTTTGATAAAGTCCCACATAAGAGTTTAGTGTGCAAAATTAAAGCACATGGGATTGGGGGTAATATACTGACATGGATTGAAAATTGGTTAACAGACAGGAAACAGAGAGTAGAATAAATGGGTCTTTTTCGGGGTGGCAGGCGGTGACTAGTGGGGTACCGCAGGGATCAGTGCTTGGGCCCCAGCTATTCACAATATATATCAATGATTTGGATGAGGGAACCAAATGTAATATCCCAAGTTTGCTGACGACACAAAACTAGGTGGGATTGTGAGTTGTGAGGAGGATGCAAAGATGCTTCAAGGTGATTTAGACAAGTTGAGTGAGTGGACAAATACATGGCAGATGCAGTATAACGTGGATAAATGTGAAGTTATCCACTTCGGTAGGAAAAACAGAAAGGCAGAGTATTATTTAAATAGTGATAGATTGGGAAATGTTGATGTACAAAGGAACCTGGGTGTCCTTGTACACCAGTCACTGAAAGCAAACATGCAGGTGCAGCAAGCAGTTAGGAAGGCAAATGTTATGTTGGCCTTCAGTGCAAGAGGATTTGAGTACAGGAGCAAGGATGTCTTACTACAGTTATACAGGGCCTTGGTGAGACCACACCTGGAGTAGTGTGTGCAGTTTTGGTCTCCTTATCTAAGAAAGGATATACTTGCCATAGAGGGAGTGCAGCGAAGGTTCACCAGACTGATTCCTGGGATGGCAGGACTGTCGTATGAGGAGAGATTGGGTCGACTAGGCCTGTATTCACGAGAGTTTAGAAGAATGAGAGAGGTCTCGTGGAAACGTATAAAATTCTGACAGGGCTAGACGGACTGGATGCAGGGAGGATGTTTCCTCTGGCTGGGGGGTCTAGAACGAGGGGTCACAGTCTCAGGATACGGGGTAGGACATTTAGGTATGAGATGAGGAGAAATTTCTTCACTCAGAGGGTGGTGAACCTGTGGAATTTTCTGCCACAGACAGCTGTGGAGGCCAAGTCACTGAATATATTTAAGAAGGAGATTGATAGATTTCTAGACACAAAAGGCATCAAGGGGTATGGGGAGAGAGCGGGAATATGGTATTGAGATAGAGGATCAGCCATGGTCATATTGAATGGCGGAGCAGGCTCGAAGGGCCGAATGGCCTACTCCTGCTCCTATTTTTCTATGTTTCTATGTAACTCTTCTTTACACAGTCCTCATCCACAGTGCGCCAGTAACAAGCCATGTGTAAAGAGCACTGAGACATAACAACAGTCAAGGACAAGAAAAGGCCATCAGCCCATCAAAGTTCCTAACTCCACTGGCATTTTGAACGCACCTTTATCTGCTAGATTATTCCAAACATTAATCACCCTCATCCAAAACTCGGCTGCCCGTGTCCCAACTAGCACCAAGTCCCGTTCATTCATCATCCTTGTGCTCGCTGACCTACACTGGCTCCTGGTCCGGTAATGCCATCGATTTAAAATTCTCATCCTCGTCCCTCCCTATCTCTGTAACCTCCTCCAGCCCAAGATCTCTGCGCTCCTCCAATTATGGTCTCGTGCGCATCCCCGATTTTCATCGCTCCACCATTGGTGGCCATGCCTTCAGCTGCCAAAGCCCTAAGCTCTGGAATTCCCTCCCTAAACCCCTCTGCCTCTCTACATCTCTCTCCTCCTTTAAGTTGTTCCTTAAAACCTAACTCTTTGACCAAGCTTTTGGTCATCTGTCCCAATATCTCTATGTGGCTCGGTGTCAAATTTTGTTTGATAACGCGTTACTTGTGAAGCACCTTGGGACATTTCACTACGTTAAAGGTGCTATATAAATTCAAGTTGTTGTTGAGTAAAGAAGTTTTTGAATTTACATCTTACGTCCTCTGCTTGCACTCAACTTGATTAACTTTAAAGTCCTAGGGGAAAAAATTGGGTTGCTTTGCGCCTTCCGTTAGCGCCTCAAGGGGCGCTAACGAGAGGTGCAAAGCACCTAACGCCCGGGCATGGCACCGCTAATGCCTCCTGCAAAATTCAGCGGGAGGTTAGCAGCGGTGGTAGCAGGTAGCGCCCCGCGGCGCTGCGCCTCCGGCATTGACGTCATCGCCATGCGCAGCGCCCCGGCCACAAACTTTGCTCGCGCCCCGAGCTACCGCCGGACACGATGTCCGACAGGGTGCCGTGTTTGCGGCCGAGGCGGCGCAAATTAAAGGGCAGGTGCCAGGCGGCCAATTTTTTGCGCCGCCTGCCAGCACCTGCCCCCTTTTGCCTCCTCCTACGGGGTGCTGGCTGCGATCGGTCAGGCCGGCACTCTTCGAGTGCCGGGCTCTTTTGCCGGCACCCCGCTCCCGGTCCAGCAGGGCCCCGGTGCGCGCTGCGCTAGGCCCCTCCCCTTTAATCAGGGGAGGGAGGCCTGCAGTACCGTGGCTCTACGTGCCAGTGTGCGTGGTGCTGTTGCACGTAGCACTGTGATATTGAATAGTAGCGCCCCAAGAAGGAGAGGGAGTGCTTCCAATAGCGCCCCGCCTCCCATTTGGGGCGCTATCATTCAATTTCTGGCGCGGGGGCGCTAACTTTTTCGGGGCGCTAAAAGTAGCGCCACGGCGAAGTTAGCACCCAAAGGGGGCGTTACCCAATTTTTCCCTCCTATTCTTGGTTTGCCTCGTTCATTCATCGACCTCTTGTGGCCTCTCCACAGCAGCTTTCTCTGTTTTAGTGGTGTTGGTTGAGGGATAAATATTGGTCAGGACACCGGAGAGAACTCTCCTGCTCTTCATCAAATAGTGCCGTGGGATCTGTTACAACCACCTGATAGGGCAGGTTTAACGTCTCATCTGAAAGACGGCACCTCCGACAGGGCAGCACTCCCTCAGTACTGCACTGGAGTGTCAGCCTGGAATGTGCGCTAAAGTTTCTGGAGTGGGACTTAAACCAATGACCTTCGGAATCAGAGGTGAGAGTGCTACCACTGACCACGTTGACACAATGGGACTGATTTCACAAAATGCACACGACCAATGAGAAGCCTCGCCTACCCGCCATGTGTAGAATAAATTACAACACGATAACAGGCCATTCAGCCCAACCAGACCGTGTTAGTGTTTATCCTCCACATGAGCAGTAATCCTAATCCCGCGTGCGCGCATAGTACCCATATCCCTTTAACCACCTATCTAAAATAATCAACATCACTAAAACAGACTATCTGGTCATTATCACAATCCTGTGCCAATCTTCTCTGTCGGTAGCAGTATTTATACACTGGGCCAGTGTTCCCCGCCCATAGCAGTGTTCATACACAGGGCCAGTGTTCCCCGCCCATAGCAGTGTTCATACACTGGGCCAGTGTTCCCTGTCAGTAGCAGTGTTCGTACACTGGGCCAGTGTTCCCTGCCGGTAGCAGTGTTCGTACAGAGGGCCAGTGTTCCCCTCAGTAGCAGTGTTCGTACACTGGGCCAGTGTTCCCAGTCAGTAGCAGTGTTCGTACACTGGGCCAGTGTTCCCCGTCAGTAGCAGTGTTCGTACACTGGGCCATTGTTCCCTGTCAGTAGCAGTGTTCGTACACTGCGCCAGTGTTCCCTGTCAGTAGCAGTGTTCGTACACTGGGCCAGTGTTCCCTGTCAGTAGCAGTGTTTGTACACTGCGCCAGTGTTCCCCTCCGGTAGCAGTGTTCGTATAGAGGGCCAGTGTTCCCTGTCAGTAGCAGTGTTCGTACACTGGGCCAGTGTTCCCGGTTAGTAGCAGTGTTCACACACTGGGCCAGTGTTCCCCTCCGGTAGCAGTGTTCGTACAGAGGGCCAGTGTTCCCTGTCAGTAGCAGTGTGCATACACTGGGCCAGTGTTCCCTGTCAGTAGCAGTGTTCGTACACTGGGCCAGCGTTCCCTGCCGGTAGCAGTGTTCGAACACTGGGCCAGTGTTCCCTGTCAGTAGCAGTGTTCGTACACTGGGCCAGTGTTCCCCGCCCGTAGCAGTGTTCATACACTGGGCCAGTGTTCCCCGTCAGTAGCAGTGTTCATACACTGGGCCAGTGTTCGCCGCCGGTAGCAGTGTTCGAACACTGGGCCAGTGTTCCCTGTCAGTAGCAGTGTTCATACACTGGGCCAGTGTTCCCTGTCAGTAGCAGTGTACATACACTGGGCCAGTGTTCCCTGTCAGTAGCAGTGTTCATACACTGGGCCAGTGTTCCCTGTCAGTAGCAGTGTTCATACACTGGGCCAGTGTTCCCTGTCAGTAGCAGTGTTCGTACACTGGGCCAGTGTTCCCTGTCAGTAGCAGTGTTCATACACTAGGCCAGTGTTCCCTGTCAGTAGCAGTGTTCATACACTGGGCCAGTGTACCCTGTCAGTAGCAGTGTTCGTACACTGGGCCAGTGTTCCCCGCCCGTAGCAGTGTTCGTACACAGGGCCAGTGTTCCCTATCAGTAGCGGTGTGCATACACTGGGCCAGTGTTCGCCGCCGGTAGCAGTGTTCGTACACTGGGCCAGTGTTCCCTGTCAGTAGCAGTGTTCGTACACTGGGCCAGTGTTCGCCACCGGTAGCAGTGTTCGTACACTGGGCCACTGTTCCCCATCAGTAGCGGTGTTCGTACAGAGGGCCAGTGTTCCCTGTCAGTAGCGGTGTTCGTACAGAGGGCCAGTGTTTGCCGCCGGTAGCAGTGTTCGTACACTGGGCCACTGTTCCCCATCAGTAGCGGTGTTCGTACAGAGGGCCAGTGTTCCCTGTTAGTAGCAGTGTTCGAACACTGGGCCAGTGTTCGCCGCCGGTAGCAGTGTTCATACACTGGGCCACTGTTCCCTATCAGTAGCAGTGTTCGTACACTGGGCCAATGTTCCCCGTCAGTAGCGGTGTTCGTACAGAGGGCCAGTGTTCCCTGTCAGTAGCGGTGTTCGTACACTGGGCCAGTGTTCCCTGTCAGTAGCAGTGTTCGTACACTGGGCCAGTGTTCCCTGTCAGTAGCGGTGTTCGTACACTGGGCCAGTGTTCCCTGTCAGTAGCGGTGTTCGTACACTGGGCCAGTGTTCGCCGCCGGTAGCAGTGTTTGTACACAGGGCCAGTGTTCCCTGTCAGTAGCAGTGTTCGTACACTGGGCCAGTGTTCCCTGTTAGTAGCGGTGTTCGTACACTGGGCCAGTGTTCCCAGTCAGTAGCGGTGTTCGTACACTGGGCCAGTGTTCCCTGTCAGTAGCGGTGTTCGTACACTGGGCCAGTGTTCCCCGTCAGTAGCGGTGTTCGTACACTGGGCCAGTGTTCCCTGTCAGTAGCAGTGTTCGTACACTGGGCCAGTGTTCCCTGTCAGTAGCGGTGTTCGTACACTGGGCCAGTGTTCCCTGTCAGTAGCGGTGTTCGTACACTGGGCCAGTGTTCCCTGCCGGTAGCAGTGTTCGTACAGAGGGCCAGTGTTCCCCGTCAGTAGCAGTGTTCGTACACTGGGCTTCAGTGCTGCAGGTGAGGTCGGACCAGTACATCAGAAAGCCCTAGAATAACATCTGTATCTTGTAGTCCACCACCCTTGCTCTGCATGTCAATATTTAATTGGCTTTTCTAACTGGCTGTCATCACACTATGTAAACACTGACAGTAACAAGTCTACTCCTTCCCAGTCTCCCTATTCTGATCCTGTTCCGTTCATTGTGTGCGTACATCGCTATCAGCTGTTGCCTGGCTCCTCCAGCCCAGTGATAGTTAAACTGTAGTACCCCCTCTCAGCCTCAGACCTGGATTGTCAATCTCCCTGTAACTCTCCTAATGGGCTGTCTCTGATCGTAAACCCGCAGTGGGAGCCTGGACTGAAATCAGGAAAGTGTTTCAATTTAAATATTACAAAGCAACAGCTGCTACAGGGCAACCACTGAGTGCATGGCCTTTGGAGGAACGTTAATTCCAGCCTCAAACAGGGAGATCATTTTCCAGTCTTACACATTAGTATATACAGTATTCTATATTCCACGTGTTCTTCCTTGTGCTGACATTTCAGTGTTGCATTATCAGATGTGCCGTATTTGGATGAGATGTTAAACCGAGGCTCGTCTGCTCTCTCAGGTGGACATTAAAGATCCCACGGCACTATTCGAAGAAGAGCAGGGGAGTTCTCCCTGGTGTCCTGGACAACATTTCCCCACCCCCCTCAACCAACACCAGCGAAAGCAGATTACCTGGTCATCTGCTATTTGTCAGATCTTGCTACGTGCAAATTGGCTGCTGCATTTACCTACGTAATGATAGTGGCTATTTTTCAAAAGTAATTCATTGTGAAGTGCTTTGCGATGTCCTGATGTGATAAAGTGTTATATAGATCAAGGTTCTTTCTTCTGTAGTATTTTAAAATGATGGCAGCCTAAAATGAAGTCCCATCACCACCTTTAAACACTGCAGTGGCTGCCACAGATAGTGTGACTGGGTCAAAGCCTTTAGACCCAACCAGTTATAGCTTCTTTGAAGGATAAAGAACAGTTGATATGCTGGTTCTATTTTAGCCATACAGGAGGTGTGTTTTCTAACTGCGGTCAGGTTGGCTTGCTGTAGGGTGTGTGTGTGTGTGTGTGTGTGTGTATGTGTGTGTGTGTGTATATATATATATATATACACATCTATATGAGAGAGGGAGAGATCGTTTCTGTGTGCGTGTTTCTGTATGTGCGAGTGTCCTGGTGTCTGACACAGTCAGGGTATCACAGGGTGTCCTGGTGTCTGACACAGTCAGAGTATCACAGGGTGTCCTGGTGACTGAAACAGTCAGAGTATCACAGGGTGTCCTGGTGTCCGACACAGTCAGAGTATCACAGGGTGTCCTGGTGTCTGACACAGTCAGAGTATCGCAGGGTGTCCTGGTGTCTGACACAGTCAGGGTATCACAGGGTGTCCTGGTGTCTGACACAGTCAGAGTATCACAGGGTGTCCTGGTGACTGAAACAGTCAGAGTATCACAGGGTGTCCTGGTGTCTGACACAGTCAGGGTATCGCAGGGTGTCCTGGTGTCTGACACAGTCAGAGTATCGCAGGGTGTCCTGGTGTCTGACACAGTCAGGGTATCGCAGGGTGTCCTGGTGTCTGACACAGTCAGAGTATCGCAGGGTGTCCTGGTGTCTGACACAGTCAGGGTATCGCAGGGTGTCCTGGTGTCTGATACAGTCAGAGTATCACAGGGTGTCCTGGTGTCTGACACAGTCAGAGTATCGCAGGGTGTCCTGGTGTCTGACACAGTCAGGGTATCGCAGGGTGTCCTGGTGTCTGACACAGTCAGAGTATCGCAGAGTGTCCTGGTGTCTGACACAGTCAGAGTATCACAGGGTGTCCACATCCCGTGAATGAATTAAGAAAGAAATCTCCTTGTGCTGGTCATTCAGCAGGTGCTGCCAGCCATGACTTTGTATTGACTGCTGATAGCAGGAGGTGGTTATGCAATCAGGAATCTGATGTGTTATGCACTGGAGGCATTAACCTGAGCCCAAACAATATTCACACCACTGATGGGAATTACGTGATCAGGCAGCGAGGGCACAGACTGCAGTAGAGCTAAAAGATGCTGACTCAATACCATTCAATAGTGTGTGAAGCAGAGAGTGCCTGTGCTGTCAATTATTCATCATGATGCCATTCTCTCAGCACAGGGATTGTGCAGTTTCTGTGCTTGTTAGTTGGATCTGCACTAATACTTTCAGTCAATCCATGGGAAGGTGACTTGCCTCTGCTTTGATCAAAGATGGTTAGCTTTTTAAAAACAAATCAGATATCTATCTGAAGGGCCAGGGCTCAGAGTGCTTAACACTACCATGGCTGAAATGAGCTGGAGAGAGGATAAGGCAAATCAAAGAGGAATGGTTAGGTGATGCCAGAGATTAAAACAAACTAGCAGCCAACACTGCATCAAACACCAGGACACTCTGTGATACTCTGACTGTGTCAGACACCAGGACACCCTGTGATACCCTGACTGTGTCAGACACCAGGACACCCTGCGATACCCTGACTGTGTCAGACACCAGGACACCCTGCGATACCCTGACTGTGTCAGACACCAGGACACCCTGCGATACTCTGACTGTGTCAGACACCAGGACACCCTGCGATACCCTGACTGTGTCAGACACCAGGACACCCTGCGATACTCTGACTGTGTCAGACACCAGGACACCCTGTGATACCCTGACTGTGTCAGACACCAGGACACCCTGCGATACCCTGACTGTGTCAGACACCAGGACACCCTGTGATACTCTGACTGTGTCAGACACCAGGACACCCTGTGATACCCTGACTGTGTCAGACACCAGGACACCCTGTGATACTCTGACTGTGTCAGACACCAGGACACCCTGTGATACTGTGTCAGACACCAGGACACCCTGTGATACTCTGACTGTGTCAAACACCAGGACACTCTGTGATACTCTGACTGTGTCAAACACCAGGTAACCCTACGATTCTCACTGTGTCAGACACCAGGACACCCGACATCAGATACCAGGACACCCTGTGATTTCTGTCCATCAGATACTAGGACTCTGTGTGTTAAACTCTAGGACAGTCTATGATAACCTGTATTCAACATGCTGACCATGATGCTGTTTCAGATCCTTTAAGTTTTGTATTGTATGTCAGATACTCTATATTTCAGTTTCTGAATTTCTAACACATTCCAAAATCTGCAATCTGGTACACAGGAAGCGCTGGGGCTATGTTCCAAGCCTTTGCTTGCAGTAAAAGCAGGTTTATCGAGAAGCTTCACACTACTGGTGCCATGAAAATGAGATGGTAATTGAACAGGTAATAGCGCAGCCTCGGCATGCGGTACTCACCAGTGCAGTGGCAGCAGCCTGTTTGGACTCACGGGTCAGATGGGAGAGCAGACTTTCAACCTTCCCCAGCTCCTCCAGGCTGATATAATCTGGGTCTGTAAAGGAAGAAACACAGGTACATTTAATCACAAGCATATCCGGAAACAAATCACATATAAAGAAATCTTAACATGAGATAGTCCGAAAACAGCTGGGAGCTGTTTTAAAATTTAAAGATTCAGCATTAAACTTCCAAACTTCTTATTTTCATGTGCTTTGCATGGCAGCTCACCAAAGGTTGTGGTAATGGTCAGAGTGAGGTCTGGTACAGTGTGGGTAATGGCCAGGGTGAGGTCTGGTACAGTGTGGGTAATGGTCAGTGCGGTCTGGTACAGTGTGGGTAATGGCCAGAGTGAGGTCTGCTACAGTCTGGGTAATGGTCAGTGAGGTCTGGTACAGTCTGGGTAATGGTCAGTGAGGTCTGGTACAGTATGGGTAATGCCCAGAGTGAGGTCTGGTACAGTCTGGGTAATGGCCAGAGTGAGGTCTGCTACAGTCTGGGTAATGGTCAGTGTGGTCTGGTACAGTCTGGGTAATGGTCAGAGTGAGGACTGGTACAGTGTGGGTAATGGTCAGTGTGGTCTGGTACAGTCTGGGTAATGGTCAGTGAGGTCTGGTACAGTATGGGTAATGGTCAGAGTGAGGTCTGGTACAGTCTGGGTAATGGTCAGTGTGGTCTGGTACAGTCTGGGTAATGGTCAGAGTGGGGTCTGGTACAGTCTGGGTAATGGTCAGAGTAGGGTCTGGTACAGTCTGGGTAATGGTCAGAGTGAGGTCTGGTACAGTCTGGGTAATGGTCAGTGAGGTCTGGAACAGTCTGGGTAATGCTCGGTGAGGTCTGATACAGTGTGGGTAATGGTCAGTGAGGTCTAGTGCAGTCTGGGTAATGGTCAGAGTGAGGTCTGGTACAGTGTGGGTAATGGTCAGAGTGAGGTCTGGTACAGTCTGGGTAATGGTCAGAGTGAGGTCTGGTACAGTGTGGGTAATGGTCAGTGAGGTCTGGTACAGTGTGGGTAATGGTCAGAGTGAGGTCTGGTACATTCTGGGTAATGGTCAGTGAGGTCTGGTACAGTCTGGGTAATGGTCAGAGTGAGGTCTGGTACATTCTGGGTAATGGTCAGTGAGGTCTGGAACAGTCTGGGTAATGGTCAGAGTGAGGTCTGGTACAGTCTGGGTAATGGTCAGAGTGAGGTCTGGTACAGTCTGGATAATGGTCAGAGTGAGGTCTGGTACAGTCTGGGCAATGGTCAGAGTGAGGTTTGGTACAGTCTGAGTAATGGTCAGAGTGAGGTCTGGTACAGTCTGGGTAATGGTCAGAGTGGGGTCTGGTACAGTCTGGGTAATGGTCAGAGTGAGGTCTGGTACAGTCTGGGTAATGGTCAGAGTGAGGTCTGGTACAGTGTGGGTAATGGTCAGTGTGAGGTCTGGTACAGTCTGGGTAATGGTCAGTGAGGTCTGGTACAGTCTGGGTAATGGTCAGAGTGAGGTCTGGTACAGTCTGGGTAATGGTCAGTGAGGTCTGGCACAGTCTGGGTAATGGTCAGAGTGAGGTCTGGTACAGTCTGGGTAATGGTCAGAGTGAGGTCTGGTACAGTCTGGGTAATGGTCAGAGTGAGGTCTGGTACAGTGTGGGTAATGGTCAGAGTGAGGTCTGGTACAGTCTGGGTAATGGTCAGAGTGAGGTCTGGTACAGTCTGGGTAATGGTCAGTGAGGTCTGGTACAGTCTGGGTAATGGTCAGTGAGGTCTGGAACAGTCTGGGTAATGGTCAGAGTGAGGTCTGGTACAGACTGGGTAATGGTCAGAGTGAGGTCTGGTACAGTGTGGGTAATGGTCAGTGAGGTCTGGTACAGTCCGGGTAATGGTCAGAGTGGGGCCTGGTACTGTCTGGGAAATGGTCAGTGAGGTCTGGAAGAGTCTGGGTAATGGTCAGTGAGGTCTGATACAGTGTGGGTAATGGTCCGTGAGGTCTGGTACAGTGTGGGTAATGGTCAGTGAGGTCAGATACAGTCTGGGTAATGGTCAGTGAGGCTGGTACAGTCTGGGTAATGTTCAGAGTGTGGTCTGGTACAGTCTGGGTAATGGTCAGTGAGGTCTGGTACAGTCTGGGTAATGGTCAGAGTGAGGTCTGGTACAGACTGGGTAATGGTCAGAGTGAGGTCTGGTACAGTCTGGGTAATGGTCAGAGTGAGGTCTGGTACAGTCTGGGTAATGGTCAGAGTGAGGGCTGGTACAGTCTGGGTAATGGTCAGTGAGGTCTGGTACAGTCTGGGTAATGGTCAGTGAGGTCTGGAACAGTCTGGGTAATGGTCAGTGAGGTCTGGTACAGTCCGGGTAATGGTCAGAGTGGGGCCTGGTACAGTCTGGGTAATGGTCAGTGAGGTCTGGTACAGTCCGGGTAATGGTCAGAGTGGGGCCTGGTACAGTCTCGGAAATGGTCAGTGTGGTCTGGAACAGTCTGGGTAATGGTCAGTGAGGTCTGATACAGTGTGGGTAATGGTCAGTGAGGTCTGGTACAGTGTGGGTAATGGTCAGAGTGAGGTCTGGTACAGTCTGGGTAATGGTCAGTGAGGTCTGGTACAGTGTGGGTAATGGTCAGAGTGAGGTCAGATACAGTCTGGGTAATGGTCAGTGAGGCTGGTACAGTCTGGGTAATGTTCAGAGTGTGGTCTGGTACAGTCTGGGTAATGGTCAGTGAGGTCTGGTACAGTCCGGGTAATGGTCAGAGTGGGGCCTGGTACAGTCTGGGAAATGGTCAGTGAGGTCTGGAACAGTCTGGGTAATGGTCAGTGAGGTCTGGTACAGTGTGGGTAATGGTCAGAGTGAGGTCTGGTACAGTGAAGGTAATGGTCAGTGAGGTCTGGTACAGTGTGGGTAATGGTCAGAGTGAGGTCAGATACAGCCTGGGTAATGGTCAGTGAGGCTGGTACAGTCTCGGTAATGTTCAGAGTGTGGTCTGGTACAGTCTGGGTAATGGTCAGTGAGGTCTGGAACAGTCTGGGTAATGGTCAGAGTGAGGTCTGGTACAGTCTGGGTAATGGTCAGAGTTTGGTCTGGAACAGTGTGGGTAATGGTCAGTGTGGTCTGGTACAGTCTGGGTAATGGTCAGTGAGGTCTGGTACAGTCTGGGTAATGGTCAGAGTGAAGTCTAGTGCAGTCTGGGTAATGGTCAGAGTGAGGTCTGGAACAGTGTGGGTAATGGTCAGTGTGGTCTGGTACAGTCTGGGTAATGGTCAGTTAGGTCAGGTACAGTCTGGGTAATGGTCAGAGTTTGGTCTGGAACAGTGTGGGTAATGGTCAGTGTGGTCTGGTACAGTCTGGGTAATGGTCAGTGAGGTCTGTTACAGTGTGGGTAATGGTCAGTGAGGTCTGGTACAGTGTGGGTAATGGTCAGAGTGAGGTCTGGTACATTCTGGGTAATGGTCAGTGAGGTCTGGTACAGTCTGGGTAATGGTCAGAGTGAGGTCTGGTACATTCTGGGTAATGGTCAGTGAGGTCTGCTACAGTCTGGGTAATGGTCAGTGAGGTCTGGTACAGTCTGAGTAATGGTCAGTGAGGTCTGGTACAGTCTGGGTAATGGTCAGAGTGAGGTCTGGTACAGTCTGGATAATGGTCAAAGTGAGGTCTAGTACACTCTGGGTAATGGTCAGAGTGAGGTCTGGTACAGTCTGGGTAATGGTCAGTGAGGTCTGGTACAGTCTGGGTAATGGTCAGTGAGGTCTAGTACAGTCTGGGTAATGGTCAGTGAGGTCTGGTACAGTCTGGGTAATGGTCAGTGAGGTCTGGTACAGTCTGGGTAATGGTCAGAGTGAGGTCTGGTACAGTCTGGGTAATGGTCAGAGTGAGGTCTGGTACATTATGGGTAATGGTCAGTGAGGTCTGGTACAGTGTGGGTAATGGTCAGAGTGAGGTCAGATACAGTCTGGGTAATGGTCAGTGAGGTCTGGAACAGTCTGGGTAATGGTCAGAGTGAGGTCTAGTGCAGTCTGGGTAATGGTCAGAGTGCGGTCTAGTGCAGTCTGGGTAATGGTCAGAGTGAGGTTTGGTACAGTCTGGGTAATGGTCAGTGAAATCTGGTACAGTGTGGATAATGGTCAGAGTGAGGTCTGGTACATTCTGGGTAATGGTCAGTGAGGTCTGGTACAGTCTGGGTAATGGTCAGAGTGAGGTCTGGTACAGTCTGGGTAATGGTCAAGGAGGTCTGGTACAGTGTGGATAATGGTCAGTGAGGTCTGGTACAGTCCGGGTAATGCTCAGAGTGGGGCCTGGTACAGTCTGGGTAATGGTCAGAGTGAGGTCTGGTACAGTCTGGGTAAAGGTCAGTGAGGTCTGGTACAGTCTGAGTAATGGTCAGAGTGAGGTCTGGTACAGTGTGGGTAATGGTCAGTGAGGTCTGGAACAGTCTGGTTAATGGTCAGAGTGTGGTCTGGTACAGTGGGTAATGGTCAGAGTGAGATCTGGTACAGTGGGTAATGATCAGAGTGAGGTCTGGTACAGTCTGGGTAATGGTCAGAGTGAGGTCTGATACAGTGTGGGTAATGGTCAGTGAGGTCTGGTACAGTCTGAGTAATGGTCAGAGTGAGGTCTGGTACAGTGTGGGTAATGGTCAGAGTGAGGTCTGGTACAGTCTGGGTAATGGTCAGTGAGGTCTGGTACAGTCTGGGTAATGGTCAGAGTGGGGTCTGGTACAGTCTGGGTAATGGTCAGAGTGAGATCTGGTACAGTCTGTGTAATGGTCAGAGTGAGGTCTGGTACAGTGTGGGTAATGGTCAGTGAGGTCTGGTACAGTCTGGGTGATGGTCAGTGAGGTCTGGTACAGTGGGTAATGTTCAGTGAGGTCTGGAACAGTCTGGGTAATGGTCAGAGTGTGGTCTGGTACAGTGGGTAATGGTCAGTGAGGTCTGGTACAGTTTGGGTAATGGTCAGAGTGAGGTCTGGTACAGTCTGGGTAATGCCCAGAGTGAGGTCTGGTACAGTCTGGGTAATGGCCAGAGTGAGGTCTGGTACATTCTGGGTAATGGTCAGTGAGGTCTGGTACAGTCTGGGTAATGGTCAGAGTGAGGTCTGGTACATTCTGGGTAATGGTCAGTGAGGTCTGGAACAGTCTGGGTAATGGTCAGAGTGTGGTCTGGTACAGTGGGAAATGGTCAGTGAGGTCTGGTACAGTGTGGGTAATGGTCAGTGCGGTCTGGTACAGTATGGGTAATGGCCAGAGTGAGGTCTGCTACAGTCTGGGTAATGGTCAGTGAGGTCTGGTACAGTCTGGGTAATGGTCAGAGTGAGGTCTGGTACAGTCTGGGTAATGCCCAGAGTGAGGTCTGGTACAGTCTGGGTAATGGCCAGAGTGAGGTCTGCTACAGTCTGGGTAATGGTCAGTGTGGTCTGGTACAGTCTGGGTAATGGTCAGAGTGAGGACTGGTACAGTGTGGGTAATGGTCAGTGTGGTCTGGTACAGTCTGGGTAATGGTCAGTGAGGTCTGGTACAGTGTGGGTAATGGTCAGAGTGAGGTCTGGTACAGTCTGGGTAATGGTCAGTGTGGTCTGGTACAGTCTGGGTAATCGGTCAGAGTGGGTCTGGTACAGTCTGGGTAATGGTCAGAGTGAGGTCTGGTACAGTCTGGGTAATGGTCAGAGTGAGGTCTGGTACAGTCTGGGTAATGGTCAGTGAGGTCTGGTACAGTCTGGGTAATGGTCAGAGTGAGGTCTGGTACAGTCTGGGTAATGGTCAGTGAGGTCTGGTACAGTGTGGGTAATGGTCAGAGTGAGGTCTGGTACAGTCTGGGTAATGGTCAGTGAGGTCTGGTACAGTCTGGGTAATGGTCAGAGTGAGGTCTGGTACAGTCTGGGTAATGGTCAGTGAGGTCTGGAACAGTCTGGGTAATGGTCAGAGTGTGGTCTGGTACAGTGGGTAATGGTCAGTGAGGTCTGGTACAGTCTGGGTAATGGTCAGAGTGAGGTCTGGTACAGTCTGGATAATGGTCAAAGTGAGGTCTAGTACAGTCTGGGTAATGGTCAGAGTGAGGTCTGGTACAGTCTGGGTAATGGTCAGAGTGAGGTCTGGTACAGTCTGGGAAATGGTCAGAGTGAGGTCTGGTACAGTCTGGGTAATGGTCAGAGTGAGGTCTGGTACAGTCTGGGTAATGGTCAGAGTGGGGTCTGGTACAGTCTGGGTAATGGTCAGAGTGAGGTCTGGTACAGTCTGGGTAATGGTCAGAGTGAGGTCTGGTACAGTCTGGGTAATGGTCAGTGAGGTCTGGTACAGTCTGGGTAATGGTCAGTGAGGTCTGGTACAGTCTGGGTAATGGTCAGAGTGAGGTCTGGTACAGTCTGGGTAATGGTCAGAGTGAGGTCTGGTACAGTCTGGGTAATGGTCAGAGTGAGGTCTGGTACAGTGTGGGTAATGGTCAGAGTGAGGTCTGGTACAGTCTGGGTAATGATCAGTGAGGTCTGGTACAGTCTGGGTAATGGTCAGTGAGGTCTGGAACAGTCTGGGTAATGGTCAGTGAGGTCTGGTACAGTCCGGGTAATGGTCAGAGTGGGGCCTGGTACAGTCTGGGTAATGGTCAGTGAGGTCTGGTACAGTCCGGGTAATGGTCAGAGTGGGGCCTGGTACAGTCTCGGAAATGGTCAGTGAGGTCTGGAACAGTCTGGGTAATGGTCAGTGAGGTCTGATACAGTGTGGGTAATGGTCAGTGAGGTCTGGTACAGTGTGGGTAATGGTCAGAGTGAGGTCAGTTACAGTCTGGGTAATGGTCAGTGAGGCTGGTTCAGTCTGGGTAATGTTCAGAGTGTGGTCTGGTACAGTCTGGGAAATGGTCAGTGAGGTCTGGAAGAGTCTGGGTAATGGTCAGTGAGGTCTGATACAGTCTGGGTAATGGTCAGTGAGGTCTGGTACAGTGTGGGTAATGGTCAGAGTGAGGTCTGGTACAGTGTGGGTAATGGTCAGAGTGAGGTCTGGTACAGTCTGGGTAATGGTCAGTGAGGTCTGGAACAGTCTGGGTAATGGTCAGAGTGAGGTCTGGTACAGTCTGGATAATGGTCAGTTAGGTCAGGTACAGTCTGGGTAATGTTCAGAGTGTGGTCTGGTACAGTCTGGGTAATGGTCAGTGAGGTCTGGTACAGTCCGGGTAATGGTCAGAGTGGGGCCTGGTACAGTCTGGGAAATGGTCAGTGAGGTCTGGAACAGTCTGGGTAATGGTCAGTGAGGTCTGATACAGTGTGGGTAATGGTCAGTGAGGTCTGGTACAGTGTGGGTAATGGTCAGTGAGGTCTGATACAGTGTGGGTAATGGTCAGTGAGGTCTGGTACAGTCTGGGTAATGGTCAGAGTGAGGTCTGGTACAGTGTGGGTAATGGTCAGTGAGGTCTGGTACAGTGTGGGTAATGGTCAGAGTGAGGTCAGATACAGTCTGGGTAATGGTCAGTGAGGCTGGTACAGTCTGGGTAATGTTCGGAGTGAGGTCTAGTGCAGTCTGGGTAATGGTCAGAGTGAGGTCTGGTACAGTCTGGGTAATGGTCAGAGTGAGGTCTGGTACAGTCTGGATAATGGTCTGAGTGAGGTCTGGTACAGTCTGGGTAATGGTCAGTGAGGTCTGGTACAGTGTGGGTAATGGCCAGACTCAGGTCTGCTCCAGTGTGGGTAAAGGGCAGAGTGAGGTCTGGTACAGTCTGGGTAATGTTCGGAGTGAGGTCTAGTGCAGTCTGGGTAATGGTCAGAGTGAGGTCTGGTACAGTCTGGGTAATGGTCAGAGTGAGGTCTGGTACAGTCTGGATAATGGTCTGAGTGAGGTCTGGTACAGTCTGGGTAATGGTCAGTGAGGTCTGGTACAGTGTGGGTAATGGCCAGACTCAGGTCTGCTCCAGTGTGGGTAAAGGGCAGAGTGAGGTCTGGTACAGTCTGGGTAATGGTCAGTGTGGTCTGGTACAGTCTGGGTAATGGTCAGAGTGGGGTCTGGTACAGTCTGGGTAATGGTCAGAGTGGAGTCTGGTACAGTGTGGGTAATGGTCAGTGAGGTCTGGAACAGTCTGGGTAATGGTCAGAGTGTGGTCTGGTACAGTGGGAAATGGTCAGTGAGGTCTGGTACAGTGTGGGTAATGGTCAGAGTGAGGTCTGGTACATTCTGGGTAATGGTCAGTGAGGTCTGGAACAGTCTGGGTAATGGTCAGAGTGAGGTCTGGTACATTCTGGGTAATGGTCAGTGAGGTCTGGAACAGTCTGGGTAATGGTCAGAGTGTGGTCTGGTACAGTGGGAAATGGTCAGTGAGGTCTGGTACAGTGTGGGTAATGGTCAGAGTGAGGTCTGGTACAGTCTGGGTAATGGTCAAAGTGAGGTCTAGTACAGTCTGGGTAATGGTCAGAGTGAGGTCTGGAACAGTCTGGGTAATGGTCAGAGTGAGGTCTGGTACAGTCTGGGAAATGGTCAGAGTGAGGTCTGGTACAGTCTGAGTAATGGTCAGAGTGAGGTCTGGTACAGTCTGGGTAATGGTCAGAGTGAGGTCTGGTACAGTCTGGGTAATGGTCAGAGTGAGGTCTGGTACAGTCTGGGTAATGGTCAGAGTGAGGTCTGGTACAGTCTGGGTAATGGTCAGAGTGAGGTCTGGTACAGTGTGGGTAATGGTCAGAGTGAGGTCTGGTACAGTCTGGGTAATGGTCAGTGAGGTCTGGTACAGTCTGGGTAATGGTCAGAGTGAGGTCTGGTACAGTCTGGGTAATGGTCAGTGAGGTCTGGTACAGTCTGGGTAATGGTCAGAGTGAGGTCTGGTACAGTCTGGGTAATGGTCAGAGTGAGGTCTGGTACAGTCTGGGTAATGGTCAGAGTGAGGTCTGGTACAGTGTGGGTAATGGTCAGAGTGAGGTCTGGTACAGTCTGGGTAATGGTCAGTGAGGTCTGGTACAGTCTGGGTAATGGTCAGAGTGAGGTCTGGTACAGTCTGGGTAATGGTCAGTGAGGTCTGGTACAGTCTGGGTAATGGTCAGAGTGAGGTCTGGTACAGTCTGGGTAATGGTCAGTGAGGTCTGGTACAGTCTGGGTAATGGTCAGTGAGGTCTGGTACAGTCTGGGTAATGGTCAGAGTGGGTCTGGTACAGTCTGGGTAATGGTCAGAGTGAGGTCTGGTACAGTCTGGGTAATGGTCAGTGAGGTCTGGTACAGTCTGAGTAATGGTCAGAGTGAGGTCTGGTACAGTGTGGGTAATGGTCAGTGAGGTCTGGAACAGTCTGGGTAATGGTCAGAGTGTGGTCTGGTACAGTGGGTAATGGTCAGAGTGAGGTCTGGTACAGTGGGTAATGATCAGAGTGAGGTCTGGTACAGTCTGGGTAATGGTCAGAGTGAGGTCTGATACAGTGTGGGTAATGGTCAGTGAGGTCTGGTACAGTCTGAGTAATGGTCAGAGTGAGGTCTGGTACAGTGTGGGTAATGGTCAGAGTGAGGTCTGGTACAGTCTGGGTAATGGTCAGTGAGGTCTGGTACAGTCTGGGTAATGGTCAGAGTGGGTCTGGTACAGTCTGGGTAATGGTCAGAGTGAGATCTGGTACAGTCTGTGTAATGGTCAGAGTGAGGTCTGGTACAGTGTGGGTAATGGTCAGTGAGGTCTGGTACAGTCTGGGTAATGGTCAGTGAGGTCTGGTACAGTGGGTAATGTTCAGTGAGGTCTGGAACAGTCTGGGTAATGGTCAGAGTGTGGTCTGGTACAGTGGGTAATGGTCAGTGAGGTCTGGTACAGTCTGGGTAATGGTCAGAGTGGGGTCTGGTACAGTCTGGGTAATGGTCAGAGTGAGGTCTGGTACAGTCTGGGTAATGGTCAGTGAGGTCTGGAACAGTCTGGGTAATGCTCAGTGAGGTCTGATACAGTGTGGGTAATGGTCAGTGAGGTCTAGTGCAGACTGGGTAATGGTCAGAGTGAGGTCTGGTACAGTGTGGGTAATGGTCAGAGTGAGGTCTGGTACAGTCTGGGTAATGGTCAGAGTGAGGTCTGGTACAGTCTGGGTAATGGTCAGTGAGGTCTGGTACAGTGTGGGTAATGGTCAGAGTGAGGTCTGGTACAGTCTGGGTAATGGTCAGTGAGGTCTGGTACAGTCTGGGTAATGGTCAGAGTGAGGTCTGGTACATTCTGGGTAATGGTCAGTGAGGTCTGGTACAGTCTGGGTAATGGTCAGAGTGAGGTCTGGTACAGTGGGAAATGGTCAGTGAGGTCTGGTACAGTGTGGGTAATGGTCAGTGAGGTCTGGTACAGTCTGGGTAATGGTCAGAGTGTGGTCTGGTACAGTCTGGGTAATGGTCAGTGAGGTCTGGAACAGTCTGGGTAATGCTCAGTGAGGTCTGGTACAGTGTGGGTAATGGTCAGTGAGGTCTAGTGCAGTCTGGGTAATGGTCAGAGTGAGGTCTGGTACAGTGTGGGTAATGGTCAGAGTGAGGTCTGGTACAGTCTGGGTAATGGTCAGAGTGAGGTCTGGTACAGTCTGGGTAATGGTCAGTGAGGTCTGGTACAGTGTGGGTAATGGTCAGAGTGAGGTCTGGTACAGTCTGGGTAATGGTCAGTGAGGTCTGGTACAGTCTGGGTAATGGTCAGAGTGAGGTCTGGTACAGTCTGGGTAATGGTCAGTGAGGTCTGGAACAGTCTGGGTAATGGTCAGAGTGTGGTCTGGTACAGTGGGTAATGGTCAGTGAGGTCTGGTACAGTCTGGGTAATGGTCAGAGTGAGGTCTGGTACAGTCTGGGTAATGGTCAAGTGAGGTCTAGGTACAGTCTGGGTAATGGTCAGAGTGAGGTCTGGTACAGTCTGGGTAATGGTCAGAGTGAGGTCTGGTACAGTCTGGGTAATGGTCAGAGTGAGGTCTGGTACAGTCTGGGTAATGGTCAGAGTGAGGTCTGGTACAGTCTGGGTAATGGTCAGAGTGGGTCTGGTACAGTCTGGGTAATGGTCAGAGTGAGGTCTGGTACAGTCTGGGTAATGGTCAGAGTGAGGTCTGGTACAGTGTGGGTAATGGTCAGAGTGAGGTCTGGTACAGTCTGGGTAATGGTCAGTGAGGTCTGGTACAGTCTGGGTAATGGTCAGAGTGAGGTCTGGTACAGTCTGGGTAATGGTCAGTGAGGTCTGGAACAGTCTGGGTAATGGTCAGAGTGAGGTCTGGTACAGTCTGGGTAATGGTCAGAGTGAGGTCTGGTACAGTCTGGGTAATGGTCAGAGTGAGGTCTGGTACAGTGTGGGTAATGGTCAGAGTGAGGTCTGGTACAGTCTGGGTAATGGTCAGTGAGGTCTGGTACAGTCTGGGTAATGGTCAGAGTGAGGTCTGGTACATTCTGGGTAATGGTCAGTGAGGTCTGGTACAGTCTGGGTAATGGTCAGAGTGAGGTCTGGTACAGTCTGGGTAATGGTCAGTGAGGTCTGGTACAGTGTGGATAATGGTCAGTGAGGTCTGGTACAGTCCGGGTAATGGTCAGAGTGGGGCCTGGTACAGTCTGGGTAAAGGTCAGTGAGGTCTGGTACAGTCTGAGTAATGGTCAGAGTGAGGTCTGGTACAGTGTGGGTAATGGTCAGTGAGGTCTGGAACAGTCTGGTTAATGGTCAGAGTGTGGTCTGGTACAGTGGGTAATGGTCAGAGTGAGATCTGGTACAGTGGGTAATGATCAGAGTGAGGTCTGGTACAGTCTGGGTAATGGTCAGAGTGAGGTCTGAGACAGTGTGGGTAATGGTCAGTGAGGTCTGGTACAGTCTGAGTAATGGTCAGAGTGAGGTCTGGTACAGTCTGGGTAATGGTCAGTGAGGTCTGGTACAGTCTGGGTAATGGTCAGAGTGGGTCTGGTACAGTCTGGGTAATGGTCAGAGTGAGATCTGGTACAGTCTGTGTAATGGTCAGAGTGAGGTCTGGTACAGTGTGGGTAATGGTCAGTGAGGTCTGGTACAGTCTGGGTAATGGTCAGTGAGGTCTGGTACAGTGGGTAATGTTCAGTGAGGTCTGGAACAGTCTGGGTAATGGTCAGAGTGTGGTCTGGTACAGTGGGTAATGGTCAGTGAGGTCTGGTACAGTCTGGGTAATGGTCAGAGTGGGTCTGGTACTGTCTGGGTAATGGTCAGAGTGAGGTCTGGTACAGTCTGGGTAATGGTCAGTGAGGTCTGGAACAGTCTGGGTAATGCTCAGTGAGGTCTGATACAGTGTGGGTAACGGTCAGTGAGGTCTAGTGCAGACTGGGTAATGGTCAGAGTGAGGTCTGGTACAGTGTGGGTAATGGTCAGTGAGGTCTGGTACAGTGTGGGTAATGGTCAGAGTGAGGTCTGGTACATTCTGGGTAATGGTCAGTGAGGTCTGGTACAGTGTGGGTAATGGTCAGAGTGAGGTCTGGTACATTCTGGGTAATGGTCAGTGAGGTCTGGTACAGTCTGGGTAATGGTCAGAGTGAGGTCTGGTACATTCTGGGTAATGGTCAGTGAGGTCTGGAACAGTCTGGGTAATGGTCAGAGTGTGGTCTGGTACAGTGGGAAATGGTCAGTGAGGTCTGGTACAGTGTGGGTAATGGTCAGTGCGGTCTGGTACAGTATGGGTAATGGCCAGATTGAGGTCTGCTACAGTCTGGGTAATGGTCAGTGTGGTCTGGTACAGTCTGGGTAATGGTCAGAGTGAGGACTGGTACAGTGTGGGTAATGGTAAGTGTGGTCTGGTACAGTCTGGGTAATGGTCAGTGAGGTCTGGTACAGTCTGGGTAAAGGTCAGTGAGGTCTGGTACAGTCTGAGTAATGGTCAGAGTGAGGTCTGGTACAGTGTGGGTAATGGTCAGTGAGGTCTGGAACAGTCTGGTTAATGGTCAGAGTGTGGTCTGGTACAGTGGGTAATGGTCAGAGTGAGATCTGGTACAGTGGGTAATGATCAGAGTGAGGTCTGGTACAGTCTGGGTAATGGTCAGAGTGAGGTCTGATACAGTGTGGGTAATGGTCAGTGAGGTCTGGTACAGTCTGAGTAATGGTCAGAGTGAGGTCTGGTACAGTGTGGGTAATGGTCAGAGTGAGGTCTGGTACAGTCTGGGTAATGGTCAGTGAGGTCTGGTACAGTCTGGGTAATGGTCAGAGTGGGGTCTGGTACAGTCTGGGTAATGGTCAGAGTGAGATCTGGTACAGTCTGTGTAATGGTCAGAGTGAGGTCTGGTACAGTGTGGGTAATGGTCAGTGAGGTCTGGTACAGTCTGGGTAATGGTCAGTGAGGTCTGGTACAGTGGGTAATGGTCAGTGAGGTCTGGTACAGTGGGTAATGGTCAGTGAGAGATCTGGTACAGTGGGTAATGGTCAGAGTGAGGTCTGGTACAGTCTGGGTAATGGTCAGAGTGGGTCTGGTACAGTCTGGGTAATGGTCAGAGTGAGGTCTGGTACAGTCTGGGTAATGGTCAGTGAGGTCTGGAACAGTCTGGGTAATGCTCAGTGAGGTCTGATACAGTGTGGGTAATGGTCAGTGAGGTCTAGTGCAGACTGGGTAATGGTCAGAGTGAGGTCTGGTACAGTGTGGGTAATGGTCAGAGTGAGGTCTGGTACAGTCTGGGTAATGGTCAGTGAGGTCTGGCACAGTCTGGGTAATGGTCAGAGTGAGGTCTGGTACAGTCTGGGTAATGGTCAGAGTGAGGTCTGGTACAGTCTGGGTAATGGTCAGAGTGAGGTCTGGTACAGTGTGGGTAATGGTCAGAGTGAGGTATGGTACAGTCTGGGTAATGGTCAGTGAGGTTTGGTACAGTCTGGGTAATGGTCAGTGAGGTCTGGAACAGTCTGGGTAATGGTCAGTGAGGTCTGGCACAGTCTGGGTAATGGTCAGAGTGAGGTCTGGTACAGTCTGGGTAATGGTCAGAGTGAGGTCTGGTACAGTCTGGGTAATGGTCAGAGTGAGGTCTGGTACAGTGTGGGTAATGGTCAGAGTGAGGTCTGGTACAGTCTGGGTAATGGTCAGTGAGGTCTGGTACAGTCTGGGTAATGGTCAGTGAGGTCTGGAACAGTCTGGGTAATGGTCAGTGAGGTCTGGTACAGTCCGGGTAATGGTCAGAGTGGGTCCTGGTACAGTCTGGGTAATGGTCAGTGAGGTCTGGTACAGTCCGGGTAATGGTCAGAGTGGGGCCTGGTACAGTCTCGGAAATGGTCAGTGAGGTCTGGAACAGTCTGGGTAATGGTCAGTGAGGTCTGATACAGTGTGGGTAATGGTCAGTGAGGTCTGGTACAGTGTGGGTAATGGTCAGAGTGAGGTCAGTTACAGTCTGGGTAATGGTCAGTGAGGCTGGTTCAGTCTGGGTAATGTTCAGAGTGTGGTCTGGTACAGTCTGGGTAATGGTCAGTGAGGCTGGTACAGTCTGGGTAATGTTCAGAGTGAGGTCTGGAACATTCTGGGTAATGGTCAGTGAGGTCTGGTACAGTCTGGGTAACGGTCAGAGTGAGGTCTGGTACAGTCTGGGTAATGGTCAGTGAGGTCTGGTACAGTGTGGATAATGGTCAGTGAGGTCTGGTACATTCCGGGTAATGCTCAGAGTGGGGCCTGGTACAGTCTGGGTAATGGTCAGAGTGAGGTCTGGTACAGTCTGGGTAAAGGTCAGTGAGGTCTGGTACAGTCTGGGTAATGGTCAGTGAGGTCTGGAACAGTCTGGGTAATGCTCAGTGAGGTCTGATACAGTGTGGGTAATGGTCAGTGAGGTCTAGTGCAGTCTGGGTAATGGTCAGAGTGAGGTCTGGTACAGTGTGGGTAATGGTCAGAGTGAGGTCTGGTACAGTCTGGGTAATGGTCAGAGTGAGGTCTGGTACAGTCTGGGTAATGGTCAGTGAGGTCTGGTACAGTGTGGGTAATGGTCAGAGTGAGGTCTGGTACATTCTGGGTAATGGTCAGTGAGGTCTGGTACAGTCTGTGTAATGGTCAGAGTGAGGTCTGGTACATTCTGGGTAATGGTCAGTGAGGTCTGGAACAGTCTGGGTAATGGTCAGAGTGTGGTCTGGTACAGTGGGAAATGGTCAGTGAGGTCTGGTACAGTCTGGGTAATGGTCAGAGTGAGGTCTGGTACAGTCTGGATAATGGTCAAAGTGAGGTCTAGTACAGTCTGGGTAATGGTCAGAGTGAGGTCTGGTACAGTCTGGGTAATGGTCAGAGTGAGGTCTGGTACAGTCTGGGAAATGGTCAGAGTGAGGTCTGGTACAGTCTGAGTAATGGTCAGAGTGAGGTCTGGTACAGTCTGGGTAATGGTCAGAGTGGGGTCTGGTACAGTCTGGGTAATGGTCAGAGTGAGGTCTGGTACAGTCTGGGTAATGGTCAGAGTGAGGTCTGGTACAGTGTGGGTAATGGTCAGAGTGAGGTCTGGTACAGTCTGGGTAATGGTCAGTGAGGTCTGGTACAGTCTGGGTAATGGTCAGAGTGAGGTCTGGTACAGTCTGGGTAATGGTCAGTGAGGTCTGGCACAGTCTGGGTAATGGTCAGAGTGAGGTCTGGTACAGTCTGGGTAATGGTCAGAGTGAGGTCTGGTACAGTCTGGGTAATGGTCAGAGTGAGGTCTGGTACAGTGTGGGTAATGGTCAGAGTGAGGTATGGTACAGTCTGGGTAATGGTCAGTGAGGTCTGGTACAGTCTGGGTAATGGTCAGAGTGAGGTCTGGTACATTCTGGGTAATGGTCAGTGAGGTCTGGTACAGTCTGGGTAACGGTCAGAGTGAGGTCTGGTACAGTCTGGGTAATGGTCAGTGAGGTCTGGTACAGTGTGGATAATGGTCAGTGAGGTCTGGTACATTCCGGGTAATGCTCAGAGTGGGGCCTGGTACAGTCTGGGTAATGGTCAGAGTGAGGTCTGGTACAGTCTGGGTAAAGGTCAGTGAGGTCTGGTACAGTCTGAGTAATGGTCAGAGTGAGGTCTGGTACAGTGTGGGTAATGGTCAGTGAGGTCTGGAACAGTCTGGTTAATGGTCAGAGTGTGGTCTGGTACAGTGGGTAATGGTCAGAGTGAGATCTGGTACAGTGGGTAATGATCAGAGTGAGGTCTGGTACAGTCTGGGTAATGGTCAGAGTGAGGTCTGAGACAGTGTGGGTAATGGTCAGTGAGGTCTGGTACAGTCTGAGTAATGGTCAGAGTGAGGTCTGGTACAGTCTGGGTAATGGTCAGTGAGGTCTGGTACAGTCTGGGTAATGGTCAGAGTGGGGTCTGGTACAGTCTGGGTAATGGTCAGAGTGAGATCTGGTACAGTCTGTGTAATGGTCAGAGTGAGGTCTGGTACAGTGTGGGTAATGGTCAGTGAGGTCTGGTACAGTCTGGGTAATGGTCAGTGAGGTCTGGTACAGTGGGTAATGTTCAGTGAGGTCTGGAACAGTCTGGGTAATGGTCAGAGTGTGGTCTGGTACAGTGGGTAATGGTCAGTGAGGTCTGGTACAGTCTGGGTAATGGTCAGAGTGGGGTCTGGTACTGTCTGGGTAATGGTCAGAGTGAGGTCTGGTACAGTCTGGGTAATGGTCAGTGAGGTCTGGAACAGTCTGGGTAATGCTCAGTGAGGTCTGATACAGTGTGGGTAACGGTCAGTGAGGTCTAGTGCAGACTGGGTAATGGTCAGAGTGAGGTCTGGTACAGTGTGGGTAATGGTCAGTGAGGTCTGGTACAGTGTGGGTAATGGTCAGAGTGAGGTCTGGTACATTCTGGGTAATGGTCAGTGAGGTCTGGTACAGTGTGGGTAATGGTCAGAGTGAGGTCTGGTACATTCTGGGTAATGGTCAGTGAGGTCTGGTACATTCTGGGTAATGGTCAGAGTGAGGTCTGGTACATTCTGGGTAATGGTCAGTGAGGTCTGGAACAGTCTGGGTAATGGTCAGAGTGTGGTCTGGTACAGTGGGAAATGGTCAGTGAGGTCTGGTACAGTGTGGGTAATGGTCAGTGCGGTCTGGTACAGTATGGGTAATGGCCAGATTGAGGTCTGCTACAGTCTGGGTAATGGTCAGTGTGGTCTGGTACAGTCTGGGTAATGGTCAGAGTGAGGACTGGTACAGTGTGGGTAATGGTAAGTGTGGTCTGGTACAGTCTGGGTAATGGTCAGTGAGGTCTGGTACAGTCTGGGTAAAGGTCAGTGAGGTCTGGTACAGTCTGAGTAATGGTCAGAGTGAGGTCTGGTACAGTGTGGGTAATGGTCAGTGAGGTCTGGAACAGTCTGGTTAATGGTCAGAGTGTGGTCTGGTACAGTGGGTAATGGTCAGAGTGAGATCTGGTACAGTGGGTAATGATCAGAGTGAGGTCTGGTACAGTCTGGGTAATGGTCAGAGTGAGGTCTGATACAGTGTGGGTAATGGTCAGTGAGGTCTGGTACAGTCTGAGTAATGGTCAGAGTGAGGTCTGGTACAGTGTGGGTAATGGTCAGAGTGAGGTCTGGTACAGTCTGGGTAATGGTCAGTGAGGTCTGGTACAGTCTGGGTAATGGTCAGAGTGGGGTCTGGTACAGTCTGGGTAATGGTCAGAGTGAGATCTGGTACAGTCTGTGTAATGGTCAGAGTGAGGTCTGGTACAGTGTGGGTAATGGTCAGTGAGGTCTGGTACAGTCTGGGTAATGGTCAGTGAGGTCTGGTACAGTGGGTAATGTTCAGTGAGGTCTGGAACAGTCTGGGTAATGGTCAGAGTGTGGTCTGGTACAGTGGGTAATGGTCAGTGAGGTCTGGTACAGTCTGGGTAATGGTCAGAGTGGGGTCTGGTACAGTCTGGGTAATGGTCAGAGTGAGGTCTGGTACAGTCTGGGTAATGGTCAGTGAGGTCTGGAACAGTCTGGGTAATGCTCAGTGAGGTCTGATACAGTGTGGGTAATGGTCAGTGAGGTCTAGTGCAGACTGGGTAATGGTCAGAGTGAGGTCTGGTACAGTGTGGGTAATGGTCAGAGTGAGGTCTGGTACAGTCTGGGTAATGGTCAGTGAGGTCTGGCACAGTCTGGGTAATGGTCAGAGTGAGGTCTGGTACAGTCTGGGTAATGGTCAGAGTGAGGTCTGGTACAGTCTGGGTAATGGTCAGAGTGAGGTCTGGTACAGTGTGGGTAATGGTCAGAGTGAGGTATGGTACAGTCTGGGTAATGGTCAGTGAGGTTTGGTACAGTCTGGGTAATGGTCAGTGAGGTCTGGAACAGTCTGGGTAATGGTCAGTGAGGTCTGGCACAGTCTGGGTAATGGTCAGAGTGAGGTCTGGTACAGTCTGGGTAATGGTCAGAGTGAGGTCTGGTACAGTCTGGGTAATGGTCAGAGTGAGGTCTGGTACAGTGTGGGTAATGGTCAGAGTGAGGTATGGTACAGTCTGGGTAATGGTCAGTGAGGTCTGGTACAGTCTGGGTAATGGTCAGTGAGGTCTGGAACAGTCTGGGTAATGGTCAGTGAGGTCTGGTACAGTCCGGGTAATGGTCAGAGTGGGTCCTGGTACAGTCTGGGTAATGGTCAGTGAGGTCTGGTACAGTCCGGGTAATGGTCAGAGTGGGGCCTGGTACAGTCTCGGAAATGGTCAGTGAGGTCTGGAACAGTCTGGGTAATGGTCAGTGAGGTCTGATACAGTGTGGGTAATGGTCAGTGAGGTCTGGTACAGTGTGGGTAATGGTCAGAGTGAGGTCAGTTACAGTCTGGGTAATGGTCAGTGAGGCTGGTTCAGTCTGGGTAATGTTCAGAGTGTGGTCTGGTACAGTCTGGGTAATGGTCAGTGAGGCTGGTACAGTCTGGGTAATGTTCAGAGTGAGGTCTGGTACATTCTGGGTAATGGTCAGTGAGGTCTGGTACAGTCTGGGTAACGGTCAGAGTGAGGTCTGGTACAGTCTGGGTAATGGTCAGTGATGTCTGGTACAGTGTGGATAATGGTCAGTGAGGTCTGGTACATTCCGGGTAATGCTCAGAGTGGGGCCTGGTACAGTCTGGGTAATGGTCAGAGTGAGGTCTGGTACAGTCTGGGTAAAGGTCAGTGAGGTCTGGTACAGTCTGAGTAATGGTCAGAGTGAGGTCTGGTACAGTGTGGGTAATGGTCAGTGAGGTCTGGAACAGT
Organism: Squalus acanthias; assembly: GCA_030390025.1. NCBI lineage: Eukaryota > Metazoa > Chordata > Chondrichthyes > Squaliformes > Squalidae > Squalus > Squalus acanthias. Next base: position 3,128,415 of record CM059444.1, on the reverse strand, counting down.
CTGGTTAATGGTCAGAGTGTGGTCTGGTACAGTGGGTAATGGTCAGAGTGAGATCTGGTACAGTGGGTAATGATCAGAGTGAGGTCTGGTACAGTCTGGGTAATGGTCAGAGTGAGGTCAGTTACAGTCTGGGTAATGGTCAGTGAGGCTGGTTCAGTCTGGGTAATGTTCAGAGTGTGGTCTGGTACAGTCTGGGTAATGGTCAGTGAGGCTGGTACAGTCTGGGTAATGTTCAGAGTGAGGTCTGGTACATTCTGGGTAATGGTCAGTGAGGTCTGGTACAGTCTGGGTAACGGTCAGAGTGAGGTCTGGTACAGTCTGGGTAATGGTCAGTGAGGTCTGGTACAGTGTGGATAATGGTCAGTGAGGTCTGGTACATTCCGGGTAATGCTCAGAGTGGGGCCTGGTACAGTCTGGGTAATGGTCAGAGTGAGGTCTGGTACAGTCTGGGTAAAGGTCAGTGAGGTCTGGTACAGTCTGAGTAATGGTCAGAGTGAGGTCTGGTACAGTGTGGGTAATGGTCAGTGAGGTCTGGAACAGTCTGGTTAATGGTCAGAGTGTGGTCTGGTACAGTGGGTAATGGTCAGAGTGAGATCTGGTACAGTGGGTAATGATCAGAGTGAGGTCTGGTACAGTCTGGGTAATGGTCAGAGTGAGGTCTGAGACAGTGTGGGTAATGGTCAGTGAGGTCTGGTACAGTCTGAGTAATGGTCAGAGTGATGTCTGGTACAGTCTGGGTAATGGTCAGTGAGGTCTGGTACAGTCTGGGTAATGGTCAGAGTGGGGTCTGGTACAGTCTGGGTAATGGTCAGTGTGAGATCTGGTACAGTCTGTGTAATGGTCAGAGTGAGGTCTGGTACAGTGTGGGTAATGGTCAGTGAGGTCTGGTACAGTCTGGGTAATGGTCAGTGAGGTCTGGTACAGTGGGTAATGTTCAGTGAGGTCTGGAACAGTCTGGGTAATGGTCAGAGTGTGGTCTGGTACAGTGGGTAATGGTCAGTGAGGTCTGGTACAGTCTGGGTAATGGTCAGAGTGGGGTCTGGTACTGTCTGGGTAATGGTCAGAGTGAGGTCTGGTACAGTCTGGGTAATGGTCAGTGAGGTCTGGAACAGTCTGGGTAATGCTCAGTGAGGTCTGATACAGTGTGGGTAACGGTCAGTGAGGTCTAGTGCAGACTGGGTAATGGTCAGAGTGAGGTCTGGTACAGTGTGGATAATGGTCAGTGAGGTCTGGTACATTCCGGGTAATGCTCAGAGTGGGGCCTGGTACAGTCTGGGTAATGGTCAGAGTGAGGTCTGGTACAGTCTGGGTAAAGGTCAGTGAGGTCTGGTACAGTCTGAGTAATGGTCAGAGTGAGGTCTGGTACAGTGTGGGTAATGGTCAGTGAGGTCTGGAACAGTCTGGTTAATGGTCAGAGTGTGGTCTGGTACAGTGGGTAATGGTCAGAGTGAGATCTGGTACAGTGGGTAATGATCAGAGTGAGGTCTGGTACAGTCTGGGTAATGGTCAGAGTGAGGTCTGAGACAGTGTGGGTAATGGTCAGTGAGGTCTGGTACAGTCTGAGTAATGGTCAGAGTGAGGTCTGGTACAGTCTGGGTAATGGTCAGTGAGGTCTGGTACAGTCTGGGTAATGGTCAGAGTGGGGTCTGGTACAGTCTGGGTAATGGTCAGAGTGAGATCTGGTACAGTCTGTGTAATGGTCAGAGTGAGGTCTGGTACAGTGTGGGTAATGGTCAGTGAGGTCTGGTACAGTCTGGGTAATGGTCAGTGAGGTCTGGTACAGTGGGTAATGTTCAGTGAGGTCTGGAACAGTCTGGGTAATGGTCAGAGTGTGGTCTGGTACAGTGGGTAATGGTCAGTGAGGTCTGGTACAGTCTGGGTAATGGTCAGAGTGGGGTCTGGTACTGTCTGGGTAATGGTCAGAGTGAGGTCTGGTACAGTCTGGGTAATGGTCAGTGAGGTCTGGAACAGTCTGGGTAATGCTCAGTGAGGTCTGATACAGTGTGGGTAACGGTCAGTGAGGTCTAGTGCAGACTGGGTAATGGTCAGAGTGAGGTCTGGTACAGTGTGGGTAATGGTCAGTGAGGTCTGGTACAGTGTGGGTAATGGTCAGAGTGAGGTCTGGTACATTCTGGGTAATGGTCAGTGAGGTCTGGTACAGTGTGGGTAATGGTCAGAGTGAGGTCTGGTACATTCTGGGTAATGGTCAGTGAGGTCTGGTACATTCTGGGTAATGGTCAGAGTGAGGTCTGGTACATTCTGGGTAATGGTCAGTGAGGTCTGGAACAGTCTGGGTAATGGTCAGAGTGTGGTCTGGTACAGTGGGAAATGGTCAGTGAGGTCTGGTACAGTGTGGGTAATGGTCAGTGCGGTCTGGTACAGTATGGGTAATGGCCAGATTGAGGTCTGCTACAGTCTGGGTAATGGTCAGTGTGGTCTGGTACAGTCTGGGTAATGGTCAGAGTGAGGACTGGTACAGTGTGGGTAATGGTAAGTGTGGTCTGGTACAGTCTGGGTAATGGTCAGTGAGGTCTGGTACAGTCTGGGTAAAGGTCAGTGAGGTCTGGTACAGTCTGAGTAATGGTCAGAGTGAGGTCTGGTACAGTGTGGGTAATGGTCAGTGAGGTCTGGAACAGTCTGGTTAATGGTCAGAGTGTGGTCTGGTACAGTGGGTAATGGTCAGAGTGAGATCTGGTACAGTGGGTAATGATCAGAGTGAGGTCTGGTACAGTCTGGGTAATGGTCAGAGTGAGGTCTGATACAGTGTGGGTAATGGTCAGTGAGGTCTGGTACAGTCTGAGTAATGGTCAGAGTGAGGTCTGGTACAGTGTGGGTAATGGTCAGAGTGAGGTCTGGTACAGTCTGGGTAATGGTCAGTGAGGTCTGGTACAGTCTGGGTAATGGTCAGAGTGGGGTCTGGTACAGTCTGGGTAATGGTCAGAGTGAGATCTGGTACAGTCTGTGTAATGGTCAGAGTGAGGTCTGGTACAGTGTGGGTAATGGTCAGTGAGGTCTGGTACAGTCTGGGTAATGGTCAGTGAGGTCTGGTACAGTGGGTAATGTTCAGTGAGGTCTGGAACAGTCTGGGTAATGGTCAGAGTGTGGTCTGGTACAGTGGGTAATGGTCAGTGAGGTCTGGTACAGTCTGGGTAATGGTCAGAGTGGGGTCTGGTACAGTCTGGGTAATGGTCAGAGTGAGGTCTGGTACAGTCTGGGTAATGGTCAGTGAGGTCTGGAACAGTCTGGGTAATGCTCAGTGAGGTCTGATACAGTGTGGGTAATGGTCAGTGAGGTCTAGTGCAGACTGGGTAATGGTCAGAGTGAGGTCTGGTACAGTGTGGGTAATGGTCAGAGTGAGGTCTGGTACAGTCTGGGTAATGGTCAGTGAGGTCTGGCACAGTCTGGGTAATGGTCAGAGTGAGGTCTGGTACAGTCTGGGTAATGGTCAGAGTGAGGTATGGTACAGTCTGGGTAATGGTCAGTGAGGTTTGGTACAGTCTGGGTAATGGTCAGTGAGGTCTGGAACAGTCTGGGTAATGGTCAGTGAGGTCTGGCACAGTCTGGGTAATGGTCAGAGTGAGGTCTGGTACAGTCTGGGTAATGGTCAGAGTGAGGTCTGGTACAGTCTGGGTAATGGTCAGAGTGAGGTCTGGTACAGTGTGGGTAATGGTCAGAGTGAGGTATGGTACAGTCTGGGTAATGGTCAGTGAGGTCTGGTACAGTCTGGGTAATGGTCAGTGAGGTCTGGAACAGTCTGGGTAATGGTCAGTGAGGTCTGGTACAGTCCGGGTAATGGTCAGAGTGGGTCCTGGTACAGTCTGGGTAATGGTCAGTGAGGTCTGGTACAGTCCGGGTAATGGTCAGAGTGGGGCCTGGTACAGTCTCGGAAATGGTCAGTGAGGTCTGGAACAGTCTGGGTAATGGTCAGTGAGGTCTGATACAGTGTGGGTAATGGTCAGTGAGGTCTGGTACAGTGTGGGTAATGGTCAGAGTGAGGTCAGGTACAGTCTGGGTAATGGTCAGTGAGGTCTGGTACAGTCTGGGTAATGGTCAGAGTGTGGTCTGGTACAGTCTGGGTAATGGTCAGTGAGGTCTGGTACAGTCTGGGTAATGGTCAGAGTGAGGTCTGGTACAGTCTGGGTAATGGTCAGTGAGGTCTGGTACAGTCTGGGTAATGGTCAGAGTGAGGTCTGGTACAGTCTGGGTAATGGTCAGTGAGGTCTGGTACAGTGTGGGTAATGGTCAGTGAGGTCTGGTACAGTCCTGGGTAATGGTCAGAGTGGGTCTGGTACAGTCTGGGTAATGGTCAGAGTGAGGTCTGGTACAGTCTGGGTAATGGTCAGTGAGGTCTGGTACAGTCTGGGTAATGGTCAGAGTGAGGTCTGGTACAGTCTGGGTAATGGTCAGTGAGGTCTGGAACAGTCTGGGTAATGGTCAGAGTGAGGTCTGGTACAGTTGGGTAATGGTCAGAGTGAGATCTGGTACAGTGGGTAATGGTCAGAGTGGGGTCTGGTACAGTCTGGGTAATGGTCAGAGTGAGGTCAGTTACAGTCTGGGTAATGGTCAGTGAGGCTGGTTCAGTCTGGGTAATGTTCAGAGTGTGGTCTGGTACAGTCTGGGTAATGGTCAGTGAGGCTGGTACAGTCTGGGTAATGTTCAGAGTGAGGTCTGGTACAGTCTGGGTAATGGTCAGTGAGGTCTGGTACAGTCTGGGTAATGGTCAGAGTGAGGTCTGGTACAGTCTGGGTAATGGTCAGTGAGGTCTGGTACAGTGTGGATAATGGTCAGTGAGGTCTGGTACAGTCGGGTAATGGCTCAGAGTGGGGCCTGGTACAGTCTGGGTAATGGTCAGAGTGAGGTCTGGTACAGTCTGGGTAAAGGTCAGTGAGGTCTGGTACAGTCTGGGTAATGGTCAGAGTGAGGTCTGGTACAGTGTGGGTAATGGTCAGTGAGGTCTGGAACAGTCTGGTTAATGGTCAGAGTGTGGTCTGGTACAGTGGGTAATGGTCAGAGTGAGATCTGGTACAGTGGGTAATGATCAGAGTGAGGTCTGGTACAGTCTGGGTAATGGTCAGAGTGAGGTCTGAGACAGTGTGGGTAATGGTCAGTGAGGTCTGGTACAGTCTGAGTAATGGTCAGAGTGATGTCTGGTACAGTCTGGGTAATGGTCAGTGAGGTCTGGTACAGTCTGGGTAATGGTCAGAGTGGGGTCTGGTACAGTCTGGGTAATGGTCAGTGTGAGATCTGGTACAGTCTGTGTAATGGTCAGAGTGAGGTCTGGTACAGTGTGGGTAATGGTCAGTGAGGTCTGGTACAGTCTGGGTAATGGTCAGTGAGGTCTGGTACAGTGGGTAATGTTCAGTGAGGTCTGGAACAGTCTGGGTAATGGTCAGAGTGTGGTCTGGTACAGTGGGTAATGGTCAGTGAGGTCTGGTACAGTCTGGGTAATGGTCAGAGTGGGGTCTGGTACTGTCTGGGTAATGGTCAGAGTGAGGTCTGGTACAGTCTGGGTAATGGTCAGTGAGGTCTGGAACAGTCTGGGTAATGCTCAGTGAGGTCTGATACAGTGTGGGTAACGGTCAGTGAGGTCTAGTGCAGACTGGGTAATGGTCAGAGTGAGGTCTGGTACAGTGTGGGTAATGGTCAGTGAGGTCTGGTACAGTGTGGGTAATGGTCAGAGTGAGGTCTGGTACATTCTGGGTAATGGTCAGTGAGGTCTGGTACAGTGTGGGTAATGGTCAGAGTGAGGTCTGGTACATTCTGGGTAATGGTCAGTGAGGTCTGGTACATTCTGGGTAATGGTCAGAGTGAGGTCTGGTACATTCTGGGTAATGGTCAGTGAGGTCTGGAACAGTCTGGGTAATGGTCAGAGTGTGGTCTGGTACAGTGGGAAATGGTCAGTGAGGTCTGGTACAGTGTGGGTAATGGTCAGTGCGGTCTGGTACAGTATGGGTAATGGCCAGATTGAGGTCTGCTACAGTCTGGGTAATGGTCAGTGTGGTCTGGTACAGTCTGGGTAATGGTCAGAGTGAGGACTGGTACAGTGTGGGTAATGGTAAGTGTGGTCTGGTACAGTCTGGGTAATGGTCAGTGAGGTCTGGTACAGTCTGGGTAAAGGTCAGTGAGGTCTGGTACAGTCTGAGTAATGGTCAGAGTGAGGTCTGGTACAGTGTGGGTAATGGTCAGTGAGGTCTGGAACAGTCTGGTTAATGGTCAGAGTGTGGTCTGGTACAGTGGGTAATGGTCAGAGTGAGATCTGGTACAGTGGGTAATGATCAGAGTGAGGTCTGGTACAGTCTGGGTAATGGTCAGAGTGAGGTCTGATACAGTGTGGGTAATGGTCAGTGAGGTCTGGTACAGTCTGAGTAATGGTCAGAGTGAGGTCTGGTACAGTGTGGGTAATGGTCAGAGTGAGGTCTGGTACAGTCTGGGTAATGGTCAGTGAGGTCTGGTACAGTCTGGGTAATGGTCAGAGTGGGTCTGGTACAGTCTGGGTAATGGTCAGAGTGAGATCTGGTACAGTCTGTGTAATGGTCAGAGTGAGGTCTGGTACAGTGTGGGTAATGGTCAGTGAGGTCTGGTACAGTCTGGGTAATGGTCAGTGAGGTCTGGTACAGTGGGTAATGGTCAGTGAGGTCTGGAACAGTCTGGGTAATGGTCAGAGTGTGGTCTGGTACAGTGGGTAATGGTCAGTGAGGTCTGGTACAGTCTGGGTAATGGTCAGAGTGGGGTCTGGTACAGTCTGGGTAATGGTCAGAGTGAGGTCTGGTACAGTCTGGGTAATGGTCAGTGAGGTCTGGTACAGTCTGGGTAATGCTCAGTGAGGTCTGATACAGTGTGGGTAATGGTCAGTGAGGTCTAGTGCAGACTGGGTAATGGTCAGAGTGAGGTCTGGTACAGTGTGGGTAATGGTCAGAGTGAGGTATGGTACAGTCTGGGTAATGGTCAGTGAGGTCTGGTACAGTCTGGGTAATGGTCAGTGAGGTCTGGAACAGTCTGGGTAATGGTCAGTGAGGTCTGGCACAGTCTGGGTAATGGTCAGAGTGAGGTCTGGTACAGTCTGGGTAATGGTCAGAGTGAGGTCTGGTACAGTCTGGGTAATGGTCAGAGTGAGGTCTGGTACAGTGTGGGTAATGGTCAGAGTGAGGTATGGTACAGTCTGGGTAATGGTCAGTGAGGTCTGGTACAGTCTGGGTAATGGTCAGTGAGGTCTGGAACAGTCTGGGTAATGGTCAGTGAGGTCTGGTACAGTCCGGGTAATGGTCAGAGTGGGTCCTGGTACAGTCTGGGTAATGGTCAGTGAGGTCTGGTACAGTCCGGGTAATGGTCAGAGTGGGGCCTGGTACAGTCTCGGAAATGGTCAGTGAGGTCTGGAACAGTCTGGGTAATGGTCAGTGAGGTCTGATACAGTGTGGGTAATGGTCAGTGAGGTCTGGTACAGTGTGGGTAATGGTCAGAGTGAGGTCAGTTACAGTCTGGGTAATGGTCAGTGAGGCTGGTTCAGTCTGGGTAATGTTCAGAGTGTGGTCTGGTACAGTCTGGGTAATGGTCAGTGAGGCTGGTACAGTCTGGGTAATGTTCAGAGTGTGGTCTGGTACAGTCTGGGTAATGGTCAGTGAGGTCTGGAACAGTCTGGGTAATGGTCAGAGTGAGGTCTGGTACAGTCTGGATAATGGTCAGTTAGGTCAGGTACAGTCTGGGTAATGTTCAGAGTGTGGTCTGGTACAGTCTGGGTAATGGTCAGTGAGGTCTGGAACAGTCGGGGTAATGGTCAGAGTGAGGTCTGGTACAGTCTGGATAATGGTCAGTTAGGTCAGGTACAGTCTGGGTAATGGTCAGAGTTTGGTCTGGAACAGTGTGGGTAATGGTCAGTGTGGTCTGGAACAGTGTGGGTAATGGTCAGTGTGGTCTGGTACAGTCTGGGTAATGGTCAGTGTGGTCTGGTACAGTGTGGGTAATGGTCAGTGTGGTCTGGTACAGTCTGGGTAATGGTCAGTTAGGTCAGGTACAGTCTGGGTAATGGTCAGAGTGAGGTCTAGTGCAGTCTGGGTAATGGTCAGAGTGAGGTCTAGTGCAGTCTGGGTAATGGTCAGAGTGAGGTCTGGTACAGTCTGGGTAATGGTCAGTGAGGTCTGGTACAGTGTGGGCAATGGTCAGAGTGAGGTCTGGTACATTCTGGGTAATGGTCAGTGAGGTCTGGTACAGTCTGGGTAATGGTCAGAGTGAGGTTTGGTACAGTCTGGGTAATGGTCAGTGAGGTCTGGTACAGTCCGGGTAATGGTCAGAGTGGGGCCTGATACAGTCTGGGTAATGGTCAGAGTGAGGTCAGGTACAGTCTGGGTAACGGTCAGTGAGGTCTGGTACAGTCTGAGTAATGGTCAGAGTGAGGTCTGGTACAGTGTGGGTAATGGTCAGTGAGGTCTGGAACAGTCTGGGTAATGGTCAGAGTGTGGTCTGGTACAGTGGGTAATGGTCAGAGTGAGACCTGGTACAGTGGGTAATGATCCGAGTGAGCTCTGGTACAGTCTGGGTAATGGTCAGAGTGAGGTCTGATACAGTGTGGGTAATGGTCAGTGAGGTCTGGTACAGTCTGAGTAATGGTCAGAGTGAGGTCTGGTACAGTGTGGGTAATGGTCAGAGTGAGGTCTGGTACAGTCTGGGTATTGGTCAGTGAGGTCTGGTACAGTCTGGGTAATGGTCAGACTGGGGTCTGGTACAGTCTGGGTAATGGTCAGTGTGAGATCTGGTACAGTCTGTGTAATGGTCAGAGTGAGGTCTGGTACAGTGTGGGTAATGGTCAGTGAGGTCTGGTACAGTCTGGGTAATGGTCAGTGAGGTCTGGTACAGTGGGTAATGGTCAGTGAGGTCTGGTACAGTGGGTAATGGTCAGAGTGAGGTCTGGTACAGTCTGGGTAATGGTCAGTGAGGTCTGGTACAGTGTGGGTAATGGTCAGTGAGGTCTGGTACAGTGTGGGTAATGGTCAGAGTGAGGTCTGGTACAGTCTGGGTAATGGTCAGTGAGGTCTGGTACAGTGTGGGTAATGGTCAGAGTGAGGTCAGGTACAGTCTGGGTAATGGTCAGTGAGGTCTGGTACAGTCTGGGTAATGGTCAGAGTGTGTCTGGTACAGTCTGGGTAATGGTCAGTGAGGTCTGGTACAGTCTGGGTAATGGTCAGAGTGAGGTCTGGTACAGTCTGGGTAATGGTCAGAGTGAGGTCTGGAACAGTGTGGGTAATGGTCAGTGAGGTCTGGTACAGTCTGGGTAATGGTCAGAGTGAGGTCTGGTACAGTGGGTAATGGTCAGAGTGAGGTCTGGTACAGTCTGGGTAATGGTCAGAGTGAGGTCTGGTACAGTCTGGGTAATGGTCAGAGTGAGGTCTGATACAGTGTGGGTAATGGTCAGTGAGGTCTGGTACAGTCTGAGTAATGGTCAGAGTGAGGTCTGGTACAGTCTGGGTAATGGTCAGAGTGAGGTCTGGTACAGTCTGGGTAATGGTCAGTGAGGTCTGGTACAGTCTGGGTAATGGTCAGAGTGGGTCTGGTACAGTCTGGGTAATGGTCAGAGTGAGATCTGGTACAGTCTGTGTAATGGTCAGAGTGAGGTCTGGTACAGTGTGGGTAATGGTCAGTGAGGTCTGGTACAGTCTGGGTAATGGTCAGTGAGGTCTGGTACAGTGGGTAATGGTCAGTGAGGTCTGGAACAGTCTGGGTAATGGTCAGAGTGAGGTCTGGTACAGTGGGTAATGGTCAGTGAGGTCTGGTACAGTCTGGGTAATGGTCAGAGTGGGGTCTGGTACAGTCTGGGTAATGGTCAGAGTGAGGTCTGGTACAGTCTGGGTAATGGTCAGTGAGGTCTGGAACAGTCTGGGTAATGCTCAGTGAGGTCTGATACAGTGTGGGTAATGGTCAGTGAGGTCTAGTGCAGACTGGGTAATGGTCAGAGTGAGGTCTGGTACAGTGTGGGTAATGGTCAGAGTGAGGTCTGGTACAGTCTGGGTAATGGTCAGAGTGAGGTCTGGTACAGTCTGGGTAATGGTCAGTGAGGTCTGGTACAGTGTGGGTAATGGTCAGAGTGAGTTCTGGTACATTCTGGGTAATGGTCAGTGAGGTCTGGTACAGTCTGGGTAATGGTCAGAGTGAGGTCTGGTACATTCTGGGTAATGGTCAGTGAGGTCTGGAACAGTCTGGGTAATGGTCAGACTGTGGTCTGGTACAGTGGGAAATGGTCAGTGAGGTCTGGTACAGTGTGGGTAATGGTCAGTGCGGTCTGGTACAGTCTGGGTAATGGTCAGAGTGGGGTCTGGTACAGTCTGGGTAATGGTCAGTGAGGTCTGGAACAGTCTGGGTAATGCTCAGTGAGGTCTGATACAGTGTGGATAATGGTCAGTGAGGTCTAGTGCAGTCTGGGTAATGGTCAGAGTGAGGTCTGGTACAGTGTGGGTAATGGTCAGAGTGAGGTCTGGTACAGTCTGGGTAATGGTCAGAGTGAGGTCTGGTACAGTCTGGGTAATGGTCAGTGAGGTCTGGTACAGTGTGGGTAATGGTCAGAGTGAGGTCTGGTACATTCTGGGTAATGGTCAGTGAGGTCTGGTACAGTCTGGGTAATGGTCAGAGTGAGGTCTGGTACAGTCTGGGTAATGGTCAGTGAGGTCTGGTACAGTCTGGGTAATGGTCAGAGTGAGGTCTGGTACAGTTGGGTAATGGTCAGTGAGGTCTGGTACAGTCTGGGTAATGGTCAGAGTGAGGTCTGGTACAGTCTGGGTAATGGTCAAGTGAGGTCTGGTACAGTCTGGGTAATGGTCAGAGTGAGGTCTGGTACAGTCTGGGTAATGGTCAGAGTGAGGTCTGGTACAGTCTGGGTAATGGTCAGAGTGAGGTCTGGTACAGTCTGGGTAATGGTCAGAGTGAGGTCTGGTACAGTCTGGGTAATGGTCAGAGTGGGGTCTGGTACAGTCTGGGTAATGGTCAGAGTGAGGTCTGGTACAGTCTGGGTAATGGTCAGAGTGAGGTCTGGTACAGTGTGGGTAATGGTCAGAGTGAGGTCTGGTACAGTCTGGGTAATGGTCAGTGAGGTCTGGTACAGTCTGGGTAATGGTCAGAGTGAGGTCTGGTACAGTCTGGGTAATGGTCAGTGAGGTCTGGTACAGTCTGGGTAATGGTCAGAGTGAGGTCTGGTACAGTCTGGGTAATGGTCAGAGTGAGGTCTGGTACAGTCTGGGTAATGGTCAGAGTGAGGTCTGGTACAGTCTGGGTAATGGTCAGAGTGAGGTCTGGTACAGTCTGGGTAATGGTCAGTGAGGTCTGGTACAGTCTGGGTAATGGTCAGAGTGAGGTCTGGTACAGTCTGGGTAATGGTCAGTGAGGTCTGGTACAGTCTGGGTAATGGTCAGAGTGAGGTCTGGTACAGTCTGGGTAATGGTCAGTGAGGTCTGGTACAGTGTGGGTAATGGTCAGTGAGGTCTGGTACATTCCGGGTAATGCTCAGAGTGGGGCCTGGTACAGTCTGGGTAAAGGTCAGTGAGGTCTGGTACAGTCTGAGTAATGGTCAGAGTGAGGTCTGGTACAGTGTGGGTAATGGTCAGTGAGGTCTGGAACAGTCTGGTTAATGGTCAGAGTGTTGTCTGGTACAGTGGGTAATGGTCAGAGTGAGATCTGGTACAGTGGGTAATGATCAGAGTGAGGTCTGGTACAGTCTGGGTAATGGTCAGAGTGAGGTCTGAGACAGTGTGGGTAATGGTCAGTGAGGTCTGGTACAGTCTGAGTAATGGTCAGAGTGAGGTCTGGTACAGTCTGGGTAATGGTCAGTGAGGTCTGGTACAGTCTGGGTAATGGTCAGAGTGGGGTCTAGTACAGTCTGGGTAATGGTCAGAGTGAGATCTGGTACAGTCTGGGTAATGGTCAGAGTGAGGTCTGGTACAGTGTGGGTAATGGTCAGTGAGGTCTGGTACAGTCTGGGTAATGGTCAGTGAGGTCTGGTACAGTGTGGTAATGGTCAGTGAGGTCTGGTACAGTCTGGGTAATGGTCAGAGTGAGGTCTGGTACAGTCTGGGTAATGGTCAGTGAGGTCTGGTACAGTCTGGGTAATGGTCAGAGTGGGTCTGGTACAGTCTGGGTAATGGTCAGAGTGAGGTCTGGTACAGTCTGGGTAATGGTCAGTGAGGTCTGGAACAGTCTGGGTAATGGTCAGTGAGGTCTGGTACAGTGTGGGTAATGGTCAGTGAGGTCTGGTACAGTCTGGGTAATGGTCAGAGTGAGGTCTGGTACAGTCTGGGTAATGGTCAGTGAGGTCTGGTACAGTGTGGGTAATGGTCAGAGTGAGGTCTGGTACAGTCTGGGTAATGGTCAGTGAGGTCTGGTACAGTGTGGGTAATGGTCAGAGTGAGGTCTGGTACAGTCTGGGTAATGGTCAGTGAGGTCTGGTACAGTCTGGGTAATGGTCAGAGTGAGGTCTGGTACAGTCTGGGTAATGGTCAGTGAGGTCTGGTACAGTCTGGGTAATGGTCAGAGTGAGGTCTGGTACAGTCTGGGTAATGGTCAGTGAGGTCTGGTACAGTCTGGGTAATGGTCAGTGAGGTCTGGTACAGTCTGGGTAATGGTCAGAGTGAGGTCTGGTACAGTCTGGGTAATGGTCAGTGAGGTCTGGTACAGTCTGGGTAATGGTCAGAGTGAGGTCTGGTACAGTCTGGGTAATGGTCAGAGTGAGGTCTGGTACAGTCTGGGTAATGGTCAGTGAGGTCTGGTACAGTCTGGGTAATGGTCAGTGAGGTCTGGTACAGTCTGGGTAATGGTCAGAGTGAGGTCTGGTACAGTGCTGGGTAATGGTCAGTGAGGTCTGGTACAGTCTGGGTAATGGTCAGAGTGAGGTCTGGTACAGTCTGGGTAATGGTCAGAGTGAGGTCTGGTACAGTCTGGGTAATGGTCAGAGTGAGGTCTGGTACAGTCTGGGTAATGGTCAGAGTGAGGTCTGGTACAGTCTGGGTAATGGTCAGTGAGGTCTGGTACAGTCTGAGTAATGGTCAGAGTGAGGTCTGGTACAGTGTGGGTAATGGTCAGAGTGAGGTCTGGTACAGTCTGGGTAATGGTCAGTGAGGTCTGGTACAGTCTGGGTAATGGTCAGAGTGAGGTCTGGTACAGTCTGGGTAATGGTCAGAGTGAGATCTGGTACAGTCTGTGTAATGGTCAGAGTGAGGTCTGGTACAGTGTGGGTAATGGTCAGTGAGGTCTGGTACAGTCTGGGTAATGGTCAGTGAGGTCTGGTACAGTGGGTAATGTTCAGTGAGGTCTGGAACAGTCTGGGTAATGGTCAGAGTGTGGTCTGGTACAGTGGGTAATGGTCAGTGAGGTCTGGTACAGTCTGGGTAATGGTCAGAGTGGGGTCTGGTACAGTCTGGGTAATGGTCAGAGTGAGGTCTGGTACAGTCTGGGTAATGGTCAGTGAGGTCTGGAACAGTCTGGGTAATGCTCAGTGAGGTCTGATACAGTGTGGGTAATGGTCAGTGAGGTCTAGTGCAGACTGGGTAATGGTCAGAGTGAGGTCTGGTACAGTGTGGGTAATGGTCAGAGTGAGGTCTGGTACAGTCTGGGTAATGGTCAGTGAGGTCTGGCACAGTCTGGGTAATGGTCAGAGTGAGGTCTGGTACAGTCTGGGTAATGGTCAGAGTGAGGTCTGGTACAGTCTGGGTAATGGTCAGAGTGAGGTCTGGTACAGTGTGGGTAATGGTCAGAGTGAGGTCTGGTACAGTCTGGGTAATGGTCAGTGAGGTCTGGTACAGTCTGGGTAATGGTCAGTGAGGTCTGGAACAGTCTGGGTAATGGTCAGTGAGGTCTGGTACAGTCTGGGTAATGGTCAGAGTGAGGTCTGGTACAGTCTGGGTAATGGTCAGAGTGAGGTCTGGTACAGTCTGGGTAATGGTCAGAGTGAGGTCTGGTACAGTGTGGGTAATGGTCAGAGTGAGGTCTGGTACAGTCTGGGTAATGGTCAGTGAGGTCTGGTACAGTCTGGGTAATGGTCAGTGAGGTCTGGAACAGTCTGGGTAATGGTCAGTGAGGTCTGGTACAGTCCGGGTAATGGTCAGAGTGGGTCCTGGTACAGTCTGGGTAATGGTCAGTGAGGTCTGGTACAGTCCGGGTAATGGTCAGAGTGGGGCTGGTACAGTCTCGGAAATGGTCAGTGAGGTCTGGAACAGTCTGGGTAATGGTCAGTGAGGTCTGATACAGTGTGGGTAATGGTCAGTGAGGTCTGGTACAGTGTGGGTAATGGTCAGAGTGAGGTCAGGTACAGTCTGGGTAATGGTCAGTGAGGCTGGTACAGTCTGGGTAATGGTCAGAGTGAGGTCTGGTACAGTCTGGGTAATGGTCAGTGAGGTCTGGTACAGTCTGGGTAATGGTCAGAGTGAGGTCTGGTACAGTCTGGGTAATGGTCAGTGAGGTCTGGTACAGTCTGGGTAATGGTCAGAGTGAGGTCTGGTACAGTCTGGGTAATGGTCAGTGATGTCTGGTACAGTGTGGATAATGGTCAGTGAGGTCTGGTACATTCGGGTAATGCTCAGAGTGGGCCTGGTACAGTCTGGGTAATGGTCAGAGTGAGGTCTGGTACAGTCTGGGTAAAGGTCAGTGAGGTCTGGTACAGTCTGAGTAATGGTCAGAGTGAGGTCTGGTACAGTGTGGGTAATGGTCAGTGAGGTCTGGAACAGTCTGGTTAATGGTCAGAGTGTGGTCTGGTACAGTTGGGTAATGGTCAGAGTGAGATCTGGTACAGTGGGTAATGATCAGAGTGAGGTCTGGTACAGTCTGGGTAATGGTCAGAGTGAGGTCAGTTACAGTCTGGGTAATGGTCAGTGAGGCTGGTTCAGTCTGGGTAATGTTCAGAGTGTGGTCTGGTACAGTCTGGGTAATGGTCAGTGAGGCTGGTACAGTCTGGGTAATGTTCAGAGTGAGGTCTGGTACATTCTGGGTAATGGTCAGTGAGGTCTGGTACAGTCTGGGTAATGGTCAGAGTGAGGTCTGGTACAGTCTGGGTAATGGTCAGTGAGGTCTGGTACAGTGTGGGTAATGGTCAGTGAGGTCTGGTACAGTCGGGTAATGGTCAGAGTGGGTCTGGTACAGTCTGGGTAATGGTCAGAGTGAGGTCTGGTACAGTCTGGGTAATGGTCAGTGAGGTCTGGTACAGTCTGGGTAATGGTCAGAGTGAGGTCTGGTACAGTCTGGGTAATGGTCAGTGAGGTCTGGTACAGTGGGTAATGGTCAGTGAGGTCTGGTACAGTGGGTAATGGTCAGTGAGAGATCTGGTACAGTGGGTAATGGTCAGAGTGAGGTCTGGTACAGTCTGGGTAATGGTCAGAGTGAGGTCTGGTACAGTGTGGGTAATGGTCAGTGAGGTCTGGTACAGTCTGAGTAATGGTCAGAGTGAGGTCTGGTACAGTCTGGGTAATGGTCAGTGAGGTCTGGTACAGTCTGGGTAATGGTCAGAGTGGGGTCTGGTACAGTCTGGGTAATGGTCAGAGTGAGGTCTGGTACAGTCTGGGTAATGGTCAGAGTGAGGTCTGGTACAGTCTGGGTAATGGTCAGTGAGGTCTGGTACAGTCTGGGTAATGGTCAGTGAGGTCTGGTACAGTCTGGGTAATGGTCAGTGAGGTCTGGTACAGTCTGGGTAATGGTCAGAGTGAGGTCTGGTACAGTCTGGGTAATGGTCAGTGAGGTCTGGTACAGTCTGGGTAATGGTCAGAGTGAGGTCTGGTACAGTCTGGGTAATGGTCAGAGTGAGGTCTGGTACAGTCTGGGTAATGGTCAGTGAGGTCTGGTACAGTCTGGGTAATGGTCAGTGAGGTCTGGTACAGTCTGGGTAATGGTCAGTGAGGTCTGGTACAGTCTGGGTAATGGTCAGAGTGAGGTCTGGTACAGTCTGGGTAATGGTCAGTGAGGTCTGGTACAGTCTGGGTAATGGTCAGAGTGAGGTCTGGTACAGTCTGGGTAATGGTCAGTGAGGTCTGGTACAGTCTGGGTAATGGTCAGAGTGAGGTCTGGTACAGTCTGGGTAATGGTCAGTGAGGTCTGGTACAGTCTGGGTAATGGTCAGAGTGAGGTCTGGTACAGTCTGGGTAATGGTCAGTGAGGTCTGGAACAGTCTGGGTAATGGTCAGAGTGTGGTCTGGTACAGTGGGAATGGTCAGTGAGGTCTGGTACAGTCTGGGTAATGGTCAGTGAGGTCTGGTACAGTCTGGGTAATGGTCAGAGTGAGGTCTGGTACAGTCTGGGTAATGGTCAGTGTGGTCTGGTACAGTCTGGGTAATGGTCAGAGTGAGGACTGGTACAGTCTGGGTAATGGTAAGTGAGGTCTGGTACAGTCTGGGTAATGGTCAGTGAGGTCTGGTACAGTCTGGGTAATGGTCAGTGAGGTCTGGTACAGTCTGAGTAATGGTCAGAGTGAGGTCTGGTACAGTGTGGGTAATGGTCAGTGAGGTCTGGTACAGTCTGGGTAATGGTCAGAGTGTGGTCTGGTACAGTGGGTAATGGTCAGAGTGAGATCTGGTACAGTGGGTAATGATCAGAGTGAGGTCTGGTACAGTCTGGGTAATGGTCAGAGTGAGGTCTGGTACAGTCTGGGTAATGGTCAGTGAGGTCTGGTACAGTCTGGGTAATGGTCAGAGTGAGGTCTGGTACAGTGTGGGTAATGGTCAGAGTGAGGTCTGGTACAGTCTGGGTAATGGTCAGTGAGGTCTGGTACAGTCTGGGTAATGGTCAGAGTGGGGTCTGGTACAGTCTGGGTAATGGTCAGAGTGAGGTCTGGTACAGTCTGGGTAATGGTCAGAGTGAGGTCTGGTACAGTGTGGGTAATGGTCAGTGAGGTCTGGTACAGTCTGGGTAATGGTCAGTGAGGTCTGGTACAGTTGGGTAATGGTCAGTGAGGTCTGGAACAGTCTGGGTAATGGTCAGAGTGTGGTCTGGTACAGTTGGGTAATGGTCAGTGAGGTCTGGTACAGTCTGGGTAATGGTCAGAGTGGGTCTGGTACAGTCTGGGTAATGGTCAGAGTGAGGTCTGGTACAGTCTGGGTAATGGTCAGTGAGGTCTGGAACAGTCTGGGTAATGCTCAGTGAGGTCTGGTACAGTGTGGGTAATGGTCAGTGAGGTCTAGTGCAGACTGGGTAATGGTCAGAGTGAGGTCTGGTACAGTGTGGGTAATGGTCAGAGTGAGGTCTGGTACAGTCTGGGTAATGGTCAAGTGAGGTCTGGTACAGTCTGGGTAATGGTCAGTGAGGTCTGGAACAGTCTGGGTAATGGTCAGTGAGGTCTGGCACAGTCTGGGTAATGGTCAGAGTGAGGTCTGGTACAGTCTGGGTAATGGTCAGAGTGAGGTCTGGTACAGTCTGGGTAATGGTCAGAGTGAGGTCTGGTACAGTGTGGGTAATGGTCAGAGTGAGGTCTGGTACAGTCTGGGTAATGGTCAGTGAGGTCTGGTACAGTCTGGGTAATGGTCAGTGAGGTCTGGAACAGTCTGGGTAATGGTCAGTGAGGTCTGGTACAGTCTGGGTAATGGTCAGAGTGGGTCTGGTACAGTCTGGGTAATGGTCAGTGAGGTCTGGTACAGTCGGGTAATGGTCAGAGTGAGGCCTGGTACAGTCTGGGTAATGGTCAGTGAGGTCTGGTACAGTCTGGGTAATGGTCAGTGAGGTCTGGTACAGTGTGGGTAATGGTCAGTGAGGTCTGGTACAGTGTGGGTAATGGTCAGAGTGAGGTCTGGTACAGTCTGGGTAATGGTCAGTGAGGTCTGGTACAGTCTGGGTAATGTCAGAGTGTGGTCTGGTACAGTCTGGGTAATGGTCAGTGAGGTCTGGTACAGTCTGGGTAATGGTCAGAGTGAGGTCTGGTACAGTCTGGGTAATGGTCAGTGAGGTCTGGAACAGTCTGGGTAATGGTCAGAGTGAGGTCTGGTACAGTCTGGGTAATGGTCAGTGAGGTCTGGTACAGTCTGGGTAATGGTCAGAGTGAGGTCTGGTACAGTCTGGGTAATGGTCAGTGAGGTCTGGTACAGTCTGGGTAATGGTCAGAGTGAGGTCTGGTACAGTCTGGGTAATGGTCAGTGAGGTCTGGTACAGTCTGGGTAATGGTCAGAGTGTGGTCTGGTACAGTCTGGGTAATGGTCAGTGAGGTCTGGAACAGTGTGGGTAATGGTCAGTGAGGTCTGGTACAGTCTGGGTAATGGTCAGTGAGGTCTGGTACAGTGTGGGTAATGGTCAGTGTGGTCTGGTACAGTCTGGGTAATGGTCAGTGAGGTCTGGTACAGTCTGGGTAATGGTCAGAGTGAGGTCTAGTACAGTCTGGGTAATGGTCAGTGAGGTCTGGTACAGTCTGGGTAATGGTCAGAGTGAGGTCTGGTACAGTCTGGGTAATGGTCAGTGAGGTCTGGTACAGTCTGGGTAATGGTCAGAGTGAGGTCTGGTACAGTCTGGGTAATGGTCAGTGAGGTCTGGTACAGTCTGGGTAATGGTCAGAGTGAGGTCTGGTACAGTCTGGGTAATGGTCAGTGAGGTCTGGTACAGTCTGGGTAATGGTCAGTGAGGTCTGGTACAGTCTGGGTAATGGTCAGAGTGAGGTCTGGTACAGTCTGGGTAATGGTCAGTGAGGTCTGGTACAGTCTGGGTAATGGTCAGAGTGAGGTCTGGTACAGTCTGGGTAATGGTCAGTGAGGTCTGGTACAGTCTGGGTAATGGTCAGAGTGAGGTCTGGTACAGTCTGGGTAATGGTCAGAGTGAGGTCTGGTACAGTTGGGTAATGGTCAGAGTGAGGTCTGGTACAGTCTGGGTAATGGTCAGAGTGAGGTCTGGTACAGTCTGGGTAATGGTCAGTGAGGTCTGGTACAGTCTGGTAATGGTCAGAGTGAGGTCTGGTACAGTCTGGGTAATGGTCAGAGTGAGGTCTGGTACAGTCTGGGTAATGGTCAGTGAGGTCTGGTACAGTCTGGGTAATGGTCAGAGTGGGTCTGGTACAGTCTGGGTAATGGTCAGTGTGAGGTCTGGTACAGTCTGTGTAATGGTCAGAGTGAGGTCTGGTACAGTGTGGGTAATGGTCAGTGAGGTCTGGTACAGTCTGGGTAATGGTCAGTGAGGTCTGGTACAGTGGGTAATGGTCAGTGAGGTCTGGTACAGTGGGTAATGGTCAGAGTGGGGCCTGGTACAGTCTGGGTAATGGTCAGTGAGGTCTGGTACAGTCTGGGTAATGGTCAGTGAGGTCTGATACAGTGTGGGTAATGGGCAGTGAGGTCTGGTACAGTGTGGGTAATGGTCAGAGTGAGGTCTGGTACAGTGAAGGTAATGGTCAGTGAGGTCTGGTACAGTGTGGGAAATAGTCAGAGTGAGGTCAGATACAGCCTGGGTAATGGTCAGTGAGGCTGGTACAGTCTCGGTAATGTTCAGAGTGTCGTCTGGCACAGTCTGGGTAATGGTCAGTGAGGTCTGGAACAGTCTGGGTAATGGTCAGAGTGAGGTCTGGTACAGTCTGGGTAATGGTCAGAGTTTGGTCTGGAACAGTGTGGGTAATGGTCAGTGTGGTCTGGTACAGTCTGGGTAATGGTCAGTGAGGTCTGGGACAGTCTGGGTAATGGTCAGAGTGAGGTCTAGTGCAGTCTGGGTAATGGTCAGAGTGAGGTCTGGAACAGTGTGGGTAATGGTCAGTGTGGTCTGGTACAGTCTGGGTAATGGTCAGTTAGGTCAGGAACAGTCTGGGTAATGGTCAGAGTGAGGTCTAGTGCAGTCTGGGTAATGGTCAGAGTGAGGTCTAGTGCAGTCTGGGTAATGGTCAGAGTGAGGTCTGGTACATTCTGGGTAATGGTCAGTGAGGTCTGGTACAGTGTGGGCAATGGTCAGAGTGAGGTCTGGTACATTCTGGGTAATGGTCAGTGAGGTCTGGTACAGTCTGGGTAATGGTCAGAGTGAGGTTTGGTACAGTCTGGGTAATGGTCAGTGAGGTCTGGTACAGTCAGGGTAATGGTCAGAGTGGGGCCTGATACAGTCTGGGTAATGGTCAGAGTGAGGTCAGGTACAGTCTGGGTAACGGTCAGTGAGGTCTGGTACAGTCTGAGAAATGGTCAGAGTGAGGTCTGGTACAGTGTGGGTAATGGTCAGTGAGGTCTGGAACAGTCTGGGTAATGGTCAGAGTGTGGTCTGGTAGAGTGGGTAATGGTCAGAGTGAGACCTGGTACAGTGGGTAATGATCCGAGTGAGCTCTGGTACAGTCTGGGTAATGGTCAGAGTGAGGTCTGATACAGTGTGGGTAATGGTCAGAGTGAGGTCTGGTACAGTCTGGGTAATGGTCAGAGTGAGATCTGGTACAGTCTGTGTAATGGTCAGAGTGAGGTCTGGTACAGTCTGGGTAATGGTCAGTGAGGTCTGGTACAGTGGGTAATGGTCAGTGAGGTCTGGTACAGTGGGTAATGGTCAGAGTGAGGTCTGGTACAGTGTGGGTAATGGTCAGTGAGGTCTGGTACAGTGTGGGTAATGGTCAGTGAGGTCTGGTACAGTGTGGGTAATGGTCAGTGAGGTCTGGTACAGTCTGGGTAATGGTCAGAGTGAGGTCTGGTACAGTCTGGGTAATGGTCAGTGAGGTCTGGTACAGTGTGGGTAATGGTCAGAGTGAGGTCTGGTACAGTGTGGGTAATGGTCAGTGAGGTCTGGTACAGTGTGGGTAATGGCCAGAGTGAGGTCTGGTACAGTGTGGGTAATGGTCAGTGAGGTCTGGTACAGTGTGGGTAATGGCCAGAGTGAGGTCTGGTACAGTGTGGGTAATGGTCAGTGAGGTCTGGTACAGTCTGGGTAATGGTCAAAGTGAGGTCTGGTACAGTCTGGGTAATGCCCAGAGTGAGGTCTGGTACAGTCTGGGTAATGCCCAGAGTGAGGTCTGGTACAGTCTGGGTAATGGCCAGAGTGAGGTCTGCTACAGTCTGGGTAATGGTCAGAGTGAGGTCTGGTACAGTCTGGGTAATGGTCAGAGTGAGGTCTGGTACAGTCTGGGTAATGGTCAGTGAGGTCTGGTACAGTCTGGGTAATGGTCAGTGTGGTCTGGTACAGTCTGGGTAATGGTCAGAGTGAGGTCTGGTACAGTCTGGGTAATGGTCAGAGTGAGGTCTGGTACAGTCTGGGTAATGGTCAGTGAGGTCTGGTACAGTCTGGGTAATGGTCAGTGAGGTCTGGTACAGTCTGGGTAATGGTCAGTGAGGTCTGGTACAGTCTGGGTAATGGTCAGTGAGGTCTGGTACAGTCCGGGTAATGGTCAGAGTGTGGTCTGGTACAGTCTGGGTAATGGTCAGTGAGGTCTGGTACAGTCCGGGTAATGGTCAGAGTGGGGCCTGGTACAGTCTCGGAAATGGTCAGTGAGGTCTGGAACAGTCTGGGTAATGGTCAGTGTGGTCTGATACAGTGTGGGTAATGGTCAGTGAGGTCTGGTACAGTGTAGGTAATGGTCAGAGTGAGGTCAGTTACAGTCTGGGTAATGGTCAGTGAGGCTGGTTCAGTCTGGGTAATGGTCAGAGTGTGGTCTGGTACAGTCTGGGTAATGGTCAGTGAGGTCTGAGACAGTCCGGGTAATGGTCAGAGTGGGGCCTGGTACTGTCTGGGAAATGGTCAGTGAGGTCTGGAAGAGTCTGGGTGATGGTCAGTGAGGTCTGATACAGTGTGGGTAATGGTCAGTGAGGTCTGGTACAGTGTGGGTAATGGTCAGAGTGAGGTCTGGTACATTCTGGGTAATGGTCAGTGAGGTCTGCTACAGTCTGGGTAATGGTCAGTGCGGTCTGGTACAGTCTGAGTAATGGTCAGAGTGAGGTCTGGTATAGTGTGCGTAATGGTCAGAGTGAGGTCTGGTACAGTCTGGGTAATGGTCAGTGAGGTCTGGAACAGTCTGGGTAATGGTCAGAGTGTGGTCTGGTACAGTGGGTAATGGTCAGTGAGGTCTGGTACAGTCTGGGTAATGGTCAGAGTGAGGTCTGGTACAGTCTGGATAATGGTCAAAGTGAGGTCTAGCACAGTCTGGGTAATGGTAAGAGTGAGGTCTGGTACAGTCTGGGTAATGGTCAGAGTGAGGTCTGGTACAGTCTGGGTAATGGTCAGAGTGAGGTCTGGTACAGTCTGGGTAATGGTCAGAGTGAGGTCTGGTACAGTCTGAGTAATGGTCAGAGTGAGGTCTGGTACAGTCTGGGTAATGGTCAGAGTGGGGTCTGGTACAGTCTGGGTAATGGTCAGTGAGGTCTGGTACAGTCTGGGTAATGGTCAGAGTGAGGTCTGGTACAGTCTGGGTAATGGTCAGTGAGGTCTGGTACAGTCTGGGTAATGGTCAGAGTGAGGTCTGGTACAGACTGGGTAATGGTCAGAGTGAGGTCTGGTACAGTCTGGGTAATGGTCAGAGTGAGGTCTGGTACAGTCTGGGTAATGGTCAGAGTGAGGTCTGGTACAGTCTGGGTAATGGTCAGTGAGGTCTGGTACAGTCTGGGTAATGGTCAGTGAGGTCTGGTACAGTCCGGGTAATGGTCAGAGTGGGGCCTGGTACAGTCTGGGTAATGGTCAGTGAGGTCTGGTACAGTCCGGGTAATGGTCAGAGTGGGGCCTGGTACAGTCTCGGAAATGGTCAGTGTGGTCTGCAACAGTCTGGGTAATGGTCAGTGAGGTCTGATACAGTGTGGGTAATGGTCAGTGAGGTCTGGTACAGTGTGGGTAATGGTCAGAGTGAGGTCTGGTACAGTCTGGGTAATGGTCAGTGAGGTCTGGTCCAGTGTGGGTAATGGTCAGAGTGAGGTCAGATACAGTCTGGGTAATGGTCAGTGAGGCTGGTACAGGCTGGGTAATGTTCAGAGTGTGGTCTGGTACAGTCTGGGTAATGGTCAGTGAGGTCTGGTACAGTCTGGGTAATGGTCAGAGTGAGGTCTGGTACAGTCTGGGAAATGGTCAGTGAGGTCTGGAACAGTCTGGGTAATGGTCAGTGAGGTCTGGTACAGTCTGGGTAATGGTCAGTGAGGTCTGGTACAGTGTGGGTAATGGTCAGAGTGAGGTCTGGTACAGTGAAGGTAATGGTCAGTGAGGTCTGGTACAGTGTGGGAAATGGTCAGAGTGAGGTCAGATACAGCCTGGGTAATGGTCAGTGAGGTCTGGAACAGTCTGGGTAATGGTCAGGGTGTGGTCTGGTACAGTGGGTAATGGTCAGTGAGGTCTGGTACAGTCTGGGTAATGGTCAGAGTGAGGTCTGGTACAGTCTGGGGTCTGGTACAGTCTGGGTAATGGTCAGAGTGAGGTCTGGTACAGTCTGGGTAATGGTCAGAGTGAGGTCTGGTACAGTGTGGGTAATGGTCAGAGTGAGGTCTGGTACAGTCTGGGTAATGGTCAGTGAGGTCTGGTACAGTCTGGGTAATGGTCAGAGTGAGGTCTGGTACAGTCTGGGTAATGGTCAGTGAGGTCTGATACAGTGTGGGTAATGGTCAGTGAGGTCTGGTACAGTGTGGGTAATGGTCAGAGTGAGGTCAGTTACAGTCTGGGTAATGGTCAGTGAGGCTGGTTCAGTCTGGGTAATGTTCAGAGTGTGGTCTGGTACAGTCTGGGTAATGGTCAGTGAGGCTGGTACAGTCTGGGTAATGTTCAGAGTGTGGTCTGGTACAGTCTGGGTAATGGTCAGTGAGGTCTGGAACAGTCTGGGTAATGGTCAGAGTGAGGTCTGGTACAGTCTGGATAATGGTCAGTTAGGTCAGGTACAGTCTGGGTAATGGTCAGAGTGAGGTCTGGTACAGTCTGGGTAATGGTCAGAGTGAGGGCTGGTACAGTCTGGGTAATGGTCAGTGAGGTCTGGTACAGTCTGGGTAATGTTCAGTGAGGTCTGGTACAGTCCGGGTAATGGTCAGAGTGGGGCCTGGTACAGTCTGGGTAATGGTCAGTGAGGTCTGGTACAGTCCGGGTAATGGTCAGAGTGGGGCCTGGTACAGTCTCGGAAATGGTCAGTGTGGTCTGCAACAGTCTGGGTAATGGTCAGTGAGGTCTGATACAGTGTGGGTAATGGTCAGTGAGGTCTGGTACAGTGTGGGTAATGGTCAGAGTGAGGTCTGGTACAGTCTGGGTAATGGTCAGTGAGGTCTGGTCCAGTGTGGGTAATGGTCAGAGTGAGGTCAGATACAGTCTGGGTAATGGTCAGTGAGGTCTGGTACAGGCTGGGTAATGGTCAGAGTGAGGTCTGGTACAGTCTGGGAAATGGTCAGTGAGGTCTGGTACAGTCTGGGTAATGGTCAAGTGAGGTCTGTTACAGTGTGGGTAATGGTCAGTGAGGTCTGGTACAGTGTGGGTAATGGTCAGAGTGAGGTCTGGTACAGTCTGGGTAATGGTCAGTGAGGTCTGGTACAGTCTGGGTAATGGTCAGTGAGGTCTGGTACAGTCTGAGTAATGGTCAGAGTGAGGTCTGGTACAGTGTGGGTAATGGTCAGAGTGAGGTCTGGTACAGTCTGGGTAATGGTCAGTGAGGTCTGGAACAGTCTGGGTAATGGTCAGAGTGAGGTCTGGTACAGTGGGTAATGGTCAGTGAGGTCTGGTACAGTCTGGGTAATGGTCAGAGTGAGGTCTGGTACAGTCTGGATAATGGTCAAAGTGAGGTCTAGTACAGTCTGGGTAATGGTCAGAGTGAGGTCTGGTACAGTCTGGGTAATGGTAAGAGTGAGGTCTGGTACAGTCTGGGTAATGGTCAGAGTGAGGTCTGGTACAGTCTGGGTAATGGTCAGAGTGAGGTCTGGTACAGTCTGGGTAATGGTCAGAGTGAGGTCTGGTACAGTCTGGGTAATGGTCAGAGTGAGGTCTGGTACAGTCTGGGTAATGGTCAGTGAGGTCTGGTACAGTCTGGGTAATGGTCAGAGTGAGGTCTGGTACAGTCTGGGTAATGGTCAGGTGAGGTCTGGTACAGTCTGGGTAATGGTCAGAGTGAGGTCTGGTACAGTCTGGGTAATGGTCAGAGTGAGGTCTGGTACAGTCTGGGTAATGGTCAGAGTGAGGTCTGGTACAGTCTGGGTAATGGTCAGAGTGAGGTCTGGTACAGTCTGGGTAATGGTCAGTGAGGTCTGGTACAGTCTGGGTAATGGTCAAGTGAGGTCTGGTACAGTCTGGGTAATGGTCAGAGTGAGGTCTGGTACAGTCTGGGTAATGGTCAGTGAGGTCTGGTACAGTCTGGGTAATGGTCAGAGTGAGGGCCTGGTACAGTCTGGGAAATGGTCAGTGAGGTCTGGTACAGTCTGGGTAATGGTCAGTGAGGTCTGATACAGTGTGGGTAATGGTCAGTGAGGTCTGGTACAGTGTGGGTAATGGTCAGAGTGAGGTCTGGTACAGTGTGGGTAATGGTCAGTGAGGTCTGGTACAGTGTGGGTAATGGTCAGAGTGAGGTCAGGTACAGTCTGGGTAATGGTCAGAGTGAGGTCTGGTACAGTCTGGGTAATGTTCAGAGTGAGGTCTGGTACAGTCTGGGTAATGGTCAGTGAGGTCTGGTACAGTCGGGTAATGGTCAGAGTGGGGCCTGGTACAGTCTGGGTAATGGTCAGTGAGGTCTGGTACAGTCTGGGTAATGGTCAGTGAGGTCTGGTACAGTGTGGGTAATGGTCAGTGAGGTCTGGTACAGTGTGGGTAATGGTCAGAGTGAGGTCTGGTACAGTGCTGGGTAATGGTCAGTGAGGTCTGGTACAGTGTGGGTAATGGTCAGAGTGAGGTCAGTACAGTCTGGGTAATGGTCAGTGAGGTCTGGTACAGTCTGGGTAATGGTCAGAGTGTGGTCTGGTACAGTTGGGTAATGGTCAGTGAGGTCTGGTACAGTCTGGGTAATGGTCAGAGTGAGGTCTGGTACAGTCTGGGGTCTGGTACAGTCTGGGTAATGGTCAGTGAGGTCTGGTACAGTCTGGGTAATGGTCAGAGTGAGGTCTGGTACAGTGTGGGTAATGGTCAGAGTGAGGTCTGGTACAGTCTGGGTAATGGTCAGTGAGGTCTGGTACAGTCTGGGTAATGGTCAAGTGAGGTCTGGTACAGTCTGGGTAATGGTCAGAGTGAGGTCTGGTACAGTCTGGGTAATGGTCAGAGTGAGGTCTGGTACAGTCTGGGTAATGGTCAGAGTGAGGTCTGGTACAGTCTGGGTAATGGTCAGTGAGGTCTGGTACAGTCTGGGTAATGGTCAGAGTGAGGTCTGGTACAGTCTGGGTAATGGTCAGTGAGGTCTGGTACAGTCTGGGTAATGGTCAGAGTGAGGTCTGGTACAGTCTGGGTAATGGTCAGGTGAGGTCTGGTACAGTCTGGGTAATGGTCAGAGTGAGGTCTGTACAGTCTGGGTAATGGTCAGGTGAGGTCTGGTACAGTCTGGGTAATGGTCAGAGTGAGGTCTGGTACAGTCTGGGTAATGGTCAGAGTGAGGTCTGGTACAGTCTGGGTAATGGTCAGTGAGGTCTGGTACAGTCTGGGTAATGGTCAGTGAGGTCTGGTACAGTCCGGGTAATGGTCAGAGTGGGGCCTGGTACAGTCTGGGTAATGGTCAGTGAGGTCTGGTACAGTCTGGGTAATGGTCAGAGTGGGGCCTGGTACAGTCTCGGAAATGGTCAGTGTGGTCTGCAACAGTCTGGGTAATGGTCAGTGAGGTCTGATACAGTGTGGGTAATGGTCAGTGAGGTCTGGTACAGTGTGGGTAATGGTCAGAGTGAGGTCTGGTACAGTCTGGGTAATGGTCAGTGAGGTCTGGTCCAGTGTGGGTAATGGTCAGAGTGAGGTCAGATACAGTCTGGGTAATGGTCAGTGAGGCTGGTACAGGCTGGGTAATGTTCAGAGTGTGGTCTGGTACAGTCTGGGTAATGGTCAGTGAGGTCTGGTACAGTCCGGGTAATGGTCAGAGTGGGGCCTGGTACAGTCTGGGAAATGGTCAGTGAGGTCTGGAACAGTCTGGGTAATGGTCAGTGAGGTCTGATACAGTGTGGGTAATGGGCAGTGAGGTCTGGTACAGTGTGGGTAATGGTCAGAGTGAGGTCTGGTACAGTGAAGGTAATGGTCAGTGAGGTCTGGTACAGTGTGGGAAATGGTCAGAGTGAGGTCAGATACAGCCTGGGTAATGGTCAGTGAGGTCTGGAACAGTCTGGGTAATGGTCAGGGTGTGGTCTGGTACAGTGGGTAATGGTCAGTGAGGTCTGGTACAGTCTGGGTAATGGTCAGAGTGAGGTCTGGTACAGTCTGGGTAATGGTCAGAGTGGGGTCTGGTACAGTCTGGGTAATGGTCAGAGTGAGGTCTGGTACAGTCTGGGTAATGGTCAGAGTGAGGTCTGGTACAGTGTGGGTAATGGTCAGAGTGAGGTCTGGTACAGTTGGGTAATGGTCAGTGAGGTCTGGTACAGTCTGGGTAATGGTCAGAGTGAGGTCTGGTACAGTCTGGGTAATGGTCAGTGAGGTCTGATACAGTGTGGGTAATGGTCAGTGAGGTCTGGTACAGTGTGGGTAATGGTCAGAGTGAGGTCAGTACAGTCTGGGTAATGGTCAGAGTGAGTCTGGTACAGTCTGGGTAATGGTCAGAGTGTGGTCTGGTACAGTCTGGGTAATGGTCAGTGAGGTCTGGTACAGTCTGGGTAATGGTCAGAGTGAGGTCTGGTACAGTCTGGGTAATGGTCAGAGTGAGGTCTGGAACAGTCTGGGTAATGGTCAGAGTGAGGTCTGGTACAGTCTGGATAATGGTCAGTTAGGTCAGGTACAGTCTGGGTAATGGTCAGAGTGAGGTCTGGTACAGTCTGGGTAATGGTCAGTGAGGTCTGGTACAGTGTGGGTAATGGTCAGAGTGAGGTCAGATACAGTCTGGGTAATGGTCAGTGAGGTCTGGTACAGTCGTGGGTAATGTTCAGAGTGTGGTCTGGTACAGTCTGGGTAATGGTCAGTGAGGTCTGGAACAGTCTGGGTAATGGTCAGAGTGAGGTCTGGTACAGTCTGGATAATGGTCAGTTAGGTCAGGTACAGTCTGGGTAATGGTCAGAGTGAGGTCTGGTACAGTCTGGGTAATGGTCAGTGAGGTCTGGTACAGTCTGGGTAATGGTCAGAGTGAGGTCAGGTACAGTCTGGGTAATGGTCAGTGAGGACTGGTACAGTCTCGGGTAATGGTCAGTGAGGTCTGGTACAGTCTGGGTAATGGTCAGTGAGGTCTGGAACAGTCTGGGTAATGGTCAGAGTGAGGTCTGGTACAGTCTGGGTAATGGTCAGAGTGAGGTCTGGTACAGTTGGGTAATGGTCAGTGTGGTCTGGTACAGTCTGGGTAATGGTCAGTGAGGTCTGGACAGTCTGGGTAATGGTCAGAGTGAGGTCTGGTACAGTCTGGGTAATGGTCAGAGTGAGGTCTGGAACAGTGTGGGTAATGGTCAGTGTGGTCTGGTACAGTCTGGGTAATGGTCAGTGAGGTCTGGTACAGTCTGGGTAATGGTCAGAGTGAGGTCTAGTACAGTCTGGGTAATGGTCAGAGTGAGGTCTGGTACAGTCTGGGTAATGGTCAGAGTGAGGTCTGGTACAGTCTGGGTAATGGTCAGTGAGGTCTGGTACAGTGTGGGTAATGGTCAGAGTGAGGTCTGGTACAGTCTGGGTAATGGTCAGTGAGGTCTGGTACAGTCTGGGTAATGGTCAGAGTGAGGTATGGTACAGTCTGGGTAATGGTCAGTGAGGTCTGGTACAGTCTGGGTAATGGTCAGAGTGGGTCCTGGATACAGTCTGGGTAATGGTCAGAGTGAGGTCAGGTACAGTCTGGGTAACTGGTCAGTGAGGTCTGGTACAGTCTGGAGTAATGGTCAGAGTGAGGTCTGGTACAGTGTGGGTAATGGTCAGTGAGGTCTGGAACAGTCTGGGTAATGGTCAGAGTGTGGTCTGGTACAGTGGGTAATGGTCAGAGTGAGACCTGGTACAGTGGGTAATGATCAGAGTGAGCTCTGGTACAGTCTGGGTAATGGTCAGTGAGGTCTGATACAGTGTGGGTAATGGTCAGAGTGAGGTCTGGTAACAGTCTGGGTAATGGTCAGAGTGAGGTCTGGTACAGTCTGGGTAATGGTCAGTGAGGTCTGGTACAGTCTGGGTAATGGTCAGTGAGGTCTGGTACAGTGTGGTAATGGTCAGTTGAGGTCGGTACAGTTGGGTAATGGGTCAGTGAGGTCTGGTACAGTCTGGGTAATGGTCAGAGTGAGGTCTGGTACAGTCTGGGTAATGGTCAGTGTGGTCTGGTACAGTCTGGGTAATGGTCAGTGTGGTCTGGTACAGTCTGGGTAATGGTCAGAGTGAGGTCTGGTACAGTCTGGGTAATGGTCAGAGTGAGGTCTGGTACAGTCTGGTAATGGTCAGAGTGAGGTCTGGTACAGTCTGGGTAATGGTCAGAGTGAGGTCTGGTACAGTCTGGGTAATGGTCAGTGAGGTCTGGTACAGTCTGGGTAATGGTCAGTGAGGTCTGTACAGTCTGGGTAATGGTCAGGTGAGGTCTGGTACAGTCTGGGTAATGGTCAGTGAGGGTCTGGTACAGTCTGGGTAATGGTCAGAGTGAGGTCTGGTACAGTCGTGGGTAATGGTCAGAGTGAGGTCTGGTACAGTCTGGGTAATGGTCAGTGAGGTCTGGTACAGTTGGGTAATGGTCAGTGAGGTCTGGTACAGTCTGGGTAATGGTCAGGTGAGGTCTGGTACAGTGTGGGTAATGGTCAGAGTGAGGTCTGGTACAGTCTGGGTAATGGTCAGTGAGGTCTGGTACAGTCTGGGTAATGGTCAGTGAGGTCTGGTACAGTCTGGGTAATGGTCAGTGAGGTCTGGTACAGTCTGGGTAATGGTCAGAGTGAGGTCTGGTACAGTCTGGATAATGGTCAGTGAGGTCTGGTACAGTCTGGGTAATGGTCAGAGTGAGGTCTGGTACAGTCTGGGTAATGGTCAGTGAGGTCTGGTACAGTCTGGGTAATGGTCAGAGTGAGGTCTGGTACAGTCTGGGTAATGGTCAGAGTGAGGTCTGGTACAGTCTGGGTAATGGTCAGAGTGAGGTCTGGTACAGTCTGGGTAATGGCAGAGTGAGGTCTGGTACAGTCTGGTAATGGTCAGAGTGAGGTCTGGTACAGTCTGGGTAATGGTCAGAGTGAGGTTATGGTACAGTCTGGGTAATGGTCAGTGCGGTCTGGTACAGTCGTGGGTAATGGTCAGAGTGAGGTCCTGGTACAGTTGGGTAATGGTCAGTGAGGTCTGGAACAGTCTGGGTAATGGTCAGAGTGAGGTCTGGTACAGTCTGGGTAATGGTCAGAGTGAGGTCTGGTACAGTCTGGGTAATGGTCAGAGTGAGGTCTGGTACAGTCTGGGTAAATGGTCAGTGAGGTCTGGTACAGTTGGGTAATGGTCAGTGAGGTCTGGTACATTCTGGGTAATGGTCAGTGAGGTCTGGTACAGTCTGGGTATGGTCAGAGTGAGGTCTGGTACAGTCTGGGTAATGGTCAGAGTGAGGTCTGGTACAGTCTGGGTAATGGTCAGAGTGAGGTCTGGTACAGTCTGGGTAATGGTCAGAGTGAGGTCTGGTACAGTGTGGGTAATGGTCAGAGTGAGGTCTGGTACAGTCTGGGTAATGGTCAGTGAGGTCTGGTACAGTCTGGGTAATGGTCAGTGAGGTCTGGAACAGTCTGGGTAATGGTCAGTGAGGTCTGGTACAGTCCGGGTAATGGTCAGAGTGGGTCCTGGTACAGTCTGGTAATGGTCAGTGAGGTCTGGTACAGTCCGGGTAATGTCAGAGTGGGCTGGTACAGTCTGGGTAATGGTCAGTGAGGTCTGGAACAGTCTGGGTAATGGTCAGGTGAGGTCTGATACAGTCTGGGTAATGGTCAGTGAGGTCTGGTACAGTCTGGGTAATGGTCAGTGAGGTCTGGTACAGTCTGGGTAATGGTCAGTGAGGGCTGGTACAGTCTGGGTAATGGTCAGAGTGTGGTCTGGTACAGTCGGGGTAATGGTCAGTGAGGTCTGGTACAGTCTGGGTAATGGTCAGAGTGAGGTCTGGTACAGTCTGGATAATGGTCAGTTAGGTCAGGTACAGTCTGGGTAATGTTCAGAGTGTGGTCTGGTACAGTCTGGGTAATGGTCAGTGAGGTCTGGAACAGTCCGGGGTAATGGTCAGAGTGAGGTCTGGTACAGTCTGGATAATGGTCAGTTAGGTCAGGAACAGTCTGGGTAATGGTCAGAGTTGGTCTGGAACAGTGTGGGTAATGGTCAGTGAGGTCTGGAACAGTGTGGGTAATGGTCAGAGTGGTCAGGTACAGTCTGGGTAATGGTCAGTGAGGTCTGGTACAGTGTGGGTAATGGTCAGTGTGGTCTGGTACAGTCTGGGTAATGGTCAGTTAGGTCAGGAACAGTCTGGGTAATGGTCAGAGTGAGGTCTAGTGCAGTCTGGGTAATGGTCAGAGTGAGGTCTAGTGCAGTCTGGGTAATGGTCAGAGTGAGGTCTGGTACAGTCGTGGGTAATGGTCAGTGAGGTCTGGTACAGTGTGGGCTAATGGTCAGAGTGAGGTCTGGTACATTCTGGTAATGGTCAGAGAGGTCTGGTACAGTCTGGGTAATGGTCAGAGTGAGGTTGGTACAGTCTGGGTAATGGTCAGTGAGGTCTGGTACAGTCCGGGTAATGGTCAGAGTGGGGCCTGGTACAGTCTGGGTAATGGTCAGAGTGAGGTCAGGTACAGTCTGGGTAACGGTCAGAGTGAGGTCTGGTACAGTCTGAGTAATGGTCCAGAGTGAGGTCTGTTACAGTGTGGGTAATGGTCAGTGAGGTCTGGTACAGTCTGGGTAATGGTCAGAGTGTGGTCTGGTACAGTCGGGTAATGGTCAGAGTGAGACCTGGGTACAGTGGGTAATGGTCAGAGTGAGCTCTGGTACAGTCTGGGTAATGGTCAGAGTGAGGTCTGGTACAGTCTGGGTAATGGTCAGTGAGGTCTGGTACAGTCTGGGTAATGGTCAGAGTGAGGTCTGGTACAGTCTGGGTAAGGGTCAGAGTGAGGTCTGGTACAGTTGGGGTAATGGTCAGACTGAGGTCTGGTACAGTCTGGGTAATGGTCAGGTGAGGATCTGGTACAGTCTGGGTAATGGTCAGAGTGAGGTCTGGTACAGTCTGGGTAATGGTCAGTGAGGTCTGGTACAGTCTGGGTAATGGTCAGTGTGGTCTGGGTACAGTTGGGTAATGGTCAGTGGAGGTCTGGTACAGTGGGTAATGGTCAGAGTGAGGTCTGGTACAGTGTGGGTAATGGTCAGTGAGGTCTGGTACAGTGTGGGTAATGGTCAGTGAGGTCTGGTACAGTGTGGGTAATGGTCAGTGAGGTCTGGTACAGTCTGGGTAATGGTCAGAGTGAGGTCCGGTACAGTCTGGGTAATGGTCAGTGAGGTCTGGTACAGTCCGGGTAATGGTCAGAGTGGGGCCTGGTACAGTCTGGGAAATGGTCAGTGAGGTCTGGAACAGTCTGGGTCATGGTCAGTGAGGTCTGATACAGTGTGGGTAATGGTCAGTGAGGATCTGGTACAGTCTGGGTAATGTTCAGCGAGAGGTCAGGTACAGTATGGGTAATGGTCAGTGAGTTCTGGAACAAGTGTGGGTAAGTGTCAGTGTGTTCTGGTACAGTCCTGGGTAATGGTCATGAGGTCTTGGTACAGTCTGGTAAATGACAGAGTGAGGTCTAGGTGCAGTCTGGGTAATGGCCATTGAGGTCTGGTACAGTGTGGGTAATGGTCAGAGTGAGGTCTGGTACATTCTGGGTAATGGTCAGTGAGGGTCTGCGACAGTCTGGGTAATGGTCTGTGCGGTCGGGTACAAGTCTGAGTAATGGGCAGATTGTCTAAGTAGTGAGGTAGCGGTTCTGCTCTGGGTTAGTGTGGGTGGTAAAGGTAAGAGTGAGTATGGTACAGTCTGGGTAATGGTCAGGAGGTCTGGAAACAGTCTGGGTACTGCGTCAGAGTGTGTCTGGTACAGTGGGTAATGGTCAGTGAGGCTGGTACAGTCTGGGTAAATTTTTCAGAGTGTGGTCTGGTACAGTCTGGGTAATGGTCCAGTGAGGTCTGGACTGTCTGGGTAATGGTCAGAGTGAGGGTCATGGTCAGTTGGATAATGGTCAGTTAGTGTCAGGTTCAGTCTGGTAATGTTCGAGTGTGGTCTGAGTACAGTCTGGGTAATGGTCAGTGAGGTCTGGTACAGTCTGGGTAATGGTCAGAGTGAGGTCTGGTACAGTCTGGGTAATGGTCAGAGTGAGGTCTGGTACAGTCTGGGTAATGGTCAGAGTGAGGTCTGGTACAGTCTGGGTAATGGTCAGAGTGAGGTCTGGTACAGTCTGGGTAATGGTCAGAGTGAGGTCTGGTAC
Source organism: Squalus acanthias (assembly GCA_030390025.1). Taxonomy (NCBI): domain Eukaryota; kingdom Metazoa; phylum Chordata; class Chondrichthyes; order Squaliformes; family Squalidae; genus Squalus; species Squalus acanthias. The sequence continues at coordinate 3,095,074 of CM059444.1, read as the reverse complement.
AGTCTGGGTAATGGTCAGAGTGAGGTCTGGTACAGTCTGGGTAATGGTCAGAGTGAGGTCTGGTACAGTCTGGGTAATGGTCAGTGAGGTCTGGTACAGTCTGGGTAATGGTCAGAGTGAGGTCTGGTACAGTCTGGGTAATGGTCAGTGAGGTCTGGTACAGTCTGGGTAATGGTCAGAGTGAGGTCTGGTACAGTCTGGGTAATGGTCAGAGTGAGGTCTGGTACAGTCTGGGTAATGGTCAGAGTGAGGTCTGGTACAGTCTGGGTAATGGTCAGAGTGAGGTCTGGTACAGTCTGGGTAATGGTCAGTGAGGTCTGGTACAGTCTGGGTAATGGTCAGTGAGGTCTGGTACAGTCTGGGTAATGGTCAGTGAGGTCTGGTACAGTCGGGTAATGGTCAAGTGAGGTCTGGTACAGTCTGGGTAATGGTCAGTGAGGTCTGGTACAGTCTGGGTAATGGTCAGAGTGAGGTCTGGTACAGTCTGGGTAATGGTCAGTGAGGTCTGGTACAGTCTGGGTAATGGTCAGTGAGGTCTGTACAGTCTGGGTAATGGTCAGTGAGGTCTGGTACAGTGTGGGTAATGGTCAGAGTGAGGTCTGGTACAGTGGGTAATGGTCAGAGTGAGGTCTGGTACAGTCTGGGTAATGGTCAGAGTGAGGTCTGGTACAGTCTGGGTAATGGTCAGTGAGGTCTGGTACAGTCTGGGTAATGGTCAGAGTGAGGTCTGGTACAGTCTGGGTAATGGTCAGTGAGGTCTGGTACAGTCTGGGTAATGGTCAGAGTGAGGTCTGGTACAGTCTGGGTAATGGTCAGAGTGAGGTCTGGTACAGTCTGGGTAATGGTCAGTGAGGTCTGGAACAGTCTGGGTAATGGTCAGTGAGGTCTGGTACAGTCTGGGTAATGGTCATGAGGTCTGGTACAGTCTGGGTAATGGTCAGAGTGAGGTCTGGTACAGTCTGGGTAATGGTCAGTGAGGTCTGGTACAGTCTGGGTAATGGTCAGAGTGAGGTCTGGTACAGTCTGGGTAATGGTCAAGTGAGGTCTGGTACAGTCTGGGTAATGGTCAGAGTGAGGTCTGGTACAGTCGTGGGTAATGGTCAGAGAGGTCTGGTACAGTCTGGGTAATGGTCAGAGTGAGGTCTGGTACAGTCTGGGTAATGGTCAGTGAGGTCTGGTACAGTCTGGGTAATGGTCAGAGTGAGGTCTGGTACAGTCTGGGTAATGGTCAGAGTGAGGTCTGGTACAGTGTGGGTAATGGTCAGAGTGAGGTCTGGTACAGTCTGGGTAATGGTCAGAGTGAGGTCTGGTACAGTCTGGGTAATGGTCAGTGAGGTCTGGTACAGTCTTGGTAATGGTCAGTGAGGTCTGGTACAGTCGGGTAATGGTCAGAGTGGGTCTGGTACAGTCTGGGTAATGGTCAGTGAGGTCTGGTACAGTCTGGGTAATGGTCAGAGTGGGGTCTGGTACAGTCTGGGTAATGGTCAGTGAGGTCTGGAACAGTCTGGGTAATGGTCAGTGAGGTCTGGTACAGTCTGGGTAATGGTCAGTGAGGTCTGGTACAGTGTGGGTAATGGTCAGAGTGAGGTCTGGTACAGTCTGGGTAATGGTCAGTGAGGTCTGGTACAGTCTGGGTAATGGTCAGAGTGAGGTCTGGTACAGTCTGGGTAATGGTCAGTGAGGTCTGGTACAGTCTGGGTAATGGTCAGAGTGAGGTCTGGTACAGTCTGGGTAATGGTCAGTGAGGTCTGGTACAGTCTGGGTAATGGTCAGAGTGAGGTCTGGTACAGTCTGGGTAATGGTCAGTGAGGTCTGGTACAGTCTGGGTAATGGTCAGAGTGGGTCTGGTACAGTCTGGGTAATGGTCAGTGAGGTTCTGGTACAGTCTGGGTAATGGTCAGAGTGAGGTCGGTACAGTCTGGGTAATGGTCAGTGAGGTCTGGTACAGTCTGGGTAATGGTCAGAGTGAGGTCTGGTACAGTGGGTAATGGTCAGTGAGGTCTGGTACAGT